>VXAK01025258.1:0-40249 GCA_013399435.1 Arenaria interpres
CCCCCCAATTGCTTTGCCTATGCTGTTTTAGACTGCTCTTTGAATGTCCACTGCAGGAATTGCAAAAATGAAATGGAAATCAATATCTTGCTGTTTAGTGACCCATTTCAATTTGTGCACAGTCTGTGAGGGAACAAGGACAGTCCTACAATTCCCCTCAACATAGCAGGTATTTCTGAAAGAAATAAACTAGCTTGAAGAAAAAAAAAAATAATACACAAACAAGGAGTCTAGTATGCTACCTCTTTATTAACCAGTCTGTCTTTGATTCCTGTCATCTTAAAAAGCTTTGCACTGCTGTAAGCGTAGCAGATAGCCTGTCTGGGAAATGCTGCCATACTGGATGTAGCTGTTGATCAGAAATGGCCATCTACTTCAGGAGACAGGACTTAGTGTTATTTAATGTACACCTGACATTTAGTAGTATTATAGTCTATTCTAATATGTTATTTAATATTATAATAGCTGTTATTTCATATACATGAGTTGAAATGTCTGCCATTTCGAATGCTAATACCTAGAAAGGTATTTACCTTAAGCTCGTAAGGTAAACTGCTGATTCTGTAAAGAAGCAACATGTCCTTCAGGAAATGTCATTTTACTATTACTAACAGACATGTCTCAAGCTATGGAAGTCCCTGCTGTCACAGGGGAGGTAACAATAAGAAGAATGTAGGAAGCAGGGGACACCGTTCTTCTCTATTCAATGCAATCTCTGCTCCAGTCAGTTGTGGGGTTTTGTTCAGTATGTGCATGTTCTTCCTGCGATCTTGAGCCTGCCCTAGAGCTAACCATTGACCCCAGAATATTACTTAGAACCTTTGCAAGTGGTTACTGTTTTGCTTCCTCCTTTGGTTATGTTTAAGGTTATGTTCAAAATGCAAAGCTTATCCCATACCTAGTTTCTATATTTAGTTTTCATCTTTCTTGATCCTGGCTCCCATCTCTGATCACTAGAAGTCAGTATAGCACCAGAATGGATGCTGAGAGCCAGATTTTGATGTCCTTAACGTCTGAGGCTGACTTTTGTAATGGAGCTCTTCATTTAACAGCAATATTCTGTGCAGTCTTCCTTACTAGACCAAGCTAGACTTGTCGATGGCTGCTACGAAGGGGAAAGAGAAATTGCTTTATTGTCTGAATTTATTTCTGCATTCTTCTTCAGTCATTCTAGGAAATAGTTCTTCCCTGTTCATCAACTATGAGCTTATGAGAGTATCCAGTTTAATAGGATGAGTTGAAGGAAAGCTCTGATTGAGATTTGTGTTCCATAGATTAAGTCATGGCTTAAAAAGCAGGATTTCCTACTGCGGAAGGAAAGTAGACCACTATCTTTTAATGCTGCTGTTGACACAATGAGAGTGAAGTCCCTGGGTGAGAAAGAATCACAGAATCTTTTAGGTTGGAAGGAAAGTTCAACACCCCAAGAGTTGTGAGAGGAGGGGACAAGGCAGCAGCTCTGAGGAAAGAGGCTGTGTTCCAGTTCAGAGAAGCAAGGAAGGTGGGAACCAGATGGCAGTGGGATAAGAAGAGGGTCGCAGAGGCACCAACAGTGAGATCTGCGTTTAATTTTATTTCACTTAAGGGGAATTATTGCAGTATTTGGTAACTTCTTACCAGTTACTTGTGCGTGAAGGATAAGTATTTGAAAATACAAAGTGACGTTTCACATTGTCTCAGTATTATACTGTCTCAGGTCTCAATAACATTTATACAGGAAATAAACTGCTAAAATCTAGCTCCGTGAACTTGCAGCTGTTAATACTGGGGGATTCAGTCACTAGGTGGCGTTTTTCAAATCTAAATGGAAGCACAATTTGGCCCACTGTGTTGCAGGATGAGCCAGCAGAACTGTGGTTCCATTTTGAGCACAATGAGTTTATAGATTTACCGTTGGCTTTACGCCGCTTGTCCTGCATGCGTGGTTGGGTGGTTTTGTTTTGTTCTTATGGGCTTCTGAAATGCAGACAGAACCAGAAGTATTCATGATCGTGTACTTCCTCAGGCAAGTTAAGTTAGTTTCGGTTACATTCACAGGGAATAAGAATTCCCCCATTTTATTTCAGAGCTTGGTTTGCAGTTCTACTTTTTGAATTCTGTAAGTTTGAAGAATTTACTGTTCCACAACTTCTGTTTTGATTAGCGGCAGTCTCTTACCTATCTTTCTTGTGATTAGAAGTTGCTTCTATTGCTAGGTATTTAGCAATAGATTTTTTTTTCTTTCCTTCTTTTTTTCTCCCTCTCTTTCTTTCCTTAGGCCTGGGGCTAAGCTCTGACAACTTTGACGTTTCTGTGCAGGGATGTTTCGCCGCTTTCATGTTTTCCTCATTGTTTATGCATTTCAAGTGTAACCTTTTAAACACTGTCCCTCACAAGAGACTATAGACCTTTGCTTACTGTACATCTACTGATAATCTAAAGTATGTACTATCTTGAGACATTCCTTCCAAAGAGTAAACTCACATTTTGTAGACTTGTTTCAAGGGCAGGTCTGGGAGCTGATAAATCTAATATTTGCACGGTTTGGTTGCCCTGGCGGAGACTATCTAGAAAATACTTCTTATATTTGTCTTTTACTTAATGGCATGGGTCTAGATGTGAAGGTGGCTAGAATTCAGTAGTAAAAATTCTGGAAGGTTCTTTTCTTTTACATTCTCTGGGCTCTTGGTTGTTGTTCTCTGTGGAAGCTGTTGGTTTTTTTTTTCTTTTCAATTTCACTTTGGATGGATACAACATGTCCTGTATGCCCAAACATAATACCTTTTCTCCCTAAGCTGGCAGGAGACTTTTTGTATTATAGAAATATCAAAGGAAGGCTACGTGGTGTGCATTTGGCAATCTTCTAAAATGTTAGTGCAAAACAGCCATTTTAGGCAGAGATAGGAAACATTGCCACTAAAAGGATATTCAAGAACTTGGGTTGTGCTAAATGTTTTGTCTTACAGGAGCCACTTCAAAGTAAGTCTTTGTAACATGTGCATGTCTGTGCAGTCTCTTTCCAGGGTATATAATTTTGGAAAGATTACGAGATAGATACAAAACAATGTTTCATATTGCCCAAGATCTATTTACTGACTATAGATTTCATCTTTGTACCAGGCCCTCCAATGGCATGCGTGGTTACTGTTTACATCCAGTATCTCAAATATTTCTTAGATCTGATTGACATGTGATGTTTTGTTTGATTGGCATGACTGTACTGTGCAGTCACTGTTCTTATTTTAATATTCTTCTACTACAAACCTATCATGATGCAGCCACATTGTATAGTTTATTTCTTTTTTCTGTGTGGAAATACACTATACTAGTGAAAATGCCATTTTATCTTTTAAGTGCATTCATGCTGGGACATCGCTTTACTTTAGCTACACTGGTGCGTAATCTATGTAATGTAAATATTATATGCACTGAAGTGTTTATCACTCAGCCCTAGAGAAGCTGCAGTTTATTTCCATGACTGCAAGACATGAATGAGATCTGTACCCTAGTTCTAATCCCCCATTGCAGTATGCGTGCTGGAAGATGCTCAGCTGTCCTAGTGAGAGTCGTTACTGGAAGCATGATTATGCAAACTTAGGAGTTTTATTACCTGATGCTTCTGTCTCATGAGTAGAAAGAAAAAATAGAGCACTTCATGGTCTGAACTATTTCCCTTCCTCGACAAGGAACAGTTCAAATACACAGTTTAGAATATTCTTCACATGCGTTTACTTTAAATTTATTTCTACAACTGGTAATTTAGTTAATGCGTTTTTTGTGTTATCTTGCATAAAAATAGTATCTGTCAAATTCACTGTCTCCTGCCAGTTATTAAAGCTGATGCTCTTAATTATGGTTGCAAATGATCGTCTGTGTGGCTTGCTGTACCAGAACTGTTCCTTCTCTCGCTGATTATCACATATCACACTTGTACTGTAGTATGCGCCTGATGACTACAATGGCCTTATTCAGCTGAGCGATCAAGCAAGGAGTGTGTTACAAGCACCGAAAGAGTGGGTCTGTTTGTAACTCTTTGTAACTTCTGAAGAAGGTAAGATGCGACTGGCAGAAACTGGGTCTCCAGTGGTGAATGGGAAGGGAAAGAAGGGCTTGGTGATACTGAGTTGTTTGCTTACGGCTCTTCCTCCTTTTTAGCTTGCGTTGGGGTCCTCGCTTTAACCTTTCTGCTTTTGTCCTATTAAAAAATCAACTAACATAAAGAAACAGCCAGTTGTGATCTGTAGTTGATGGAATAGCAGTGGTGGAGGTAGTGTGATTGCCTGGTTCTGCGCAGATGGTGTGTTAAACTTCCAGAAGGCTTTATTAGTGTTCATTTCTCATGCGATTCTTTCAGGCCAATGTTTTATTTTTAGCATAGCAGTGTAGATGTGTGGTTTTTTGGGTTTTTTTTCTTGTTATGGCTACAAAGCGGACACAAACGTATGTGCCAAAATCCCCCAAACCTCTAGCTTTCTCTTTTGTGAATCACACAGCTGTCTCGACATTAATTTTTCTGTTTCTTCATCTCCCTAATGCGATGTGAACTATTACTTTTTCTTTTTCTTTTTTTTTTTTTTTTAACCCAAGAGGAGGTTTCTTTGGTATAGTGACTCTCTAATGCAACTAACTAAACTTGCTAATGGCAAACTTCCCTACGTTTTTGGCACTAACACGTAATTCCTACAGAAATTTTCTTGTGACCTATGTGGAGTTTGTGACTTCCCAGTACCTATTGTATTCTATTCAAAATGCTACTGGTTAGTTATTTTTCTCCTCAAACAAAAACCACACAAAGCTTTCAATACAAAAAGTGGCAATTGAATACTGTGCCTTGCAAGAAGTACCTTCACAGATAGAGCTACCTTCACATAATTGCCATCAACTCAGTTGTTTTCAAATGAATTAGTTTCTCACGATACTGTTAGATCTGCTAAGGAAGGCTGGATTAGAGGCTGCATGGCCCAGTGGTGTACAGAAGAACACCCATTCTTATTCTGAGCATTTCCATATTTATGTGACCTTGGACAATCTGTTTGGCTCTCTTATTTTACCCAGATTAACTGGAAAACCAGATCAGCAATAGGGTTCTACTATGTATGGGATGGAAACAGCTTTTGACTAGAAAATAATTCATGGGGTAGCTCATTCTGAATTCTAAGCAGTCCAAAGCGCTATCACACAGATAGCACTCTTTCTAGAACAAAACACCCAGAAAAAAAGACTTGTATGGATTTTAATCTATATTTTTAAAAATGTATGTACATTAAAAAAATCTATTTCTAACTATAAATCTAGATAAATAAGAACCTAAAACTAGTGTGTCTTAAAATGGAGCTGAAGGGGTTTATTTAACCCTTTTAATTATCTTGCTTGCAAAATGTGTAGACTTCTCTGCTAACTTTATGCAACTTTTATAACATGAATTTCCAGATCCTTACCTTGGTATTACACCAAGGTTGCTATTTAAGCTACTTTTTAAAGGTCTCCTCTGTGCTCCAGAGGTCTAACCGTGCTCCACGTGTGTCTTCAGCTGACTCTGAACTGAAATATTGAACTTACATCCAGGACCGATGTGCTAAATGACTTGATCCTATATGGATTAACAGCAAAGAGCTGCCTTAGAGCAGACCGTCTTTTAGCTCAGATTTGTGGCTCAACCCAAACTGCGTACGACTATCTTTGAGCACAGTGTTATTCTGAAATAAACCAAAATTGCTTCCAAACCCAAAATGGGCTTCAGACCTGATGTTTTACTTGTCTTTGAATTTCCTTCTGCGTGCTATTCCTTGACTAACTTTAGTTCTGTGAGAATTTAATTATATGAATTCTGTACTGTCTTACATATGCTTTTAGTTTCTAAAGTGTACTGTTGCTTGTATCTTAAGAATACTTCTACTGCCTGCTAAGAGTTTGGATGACTGAAGCTCTGGCATGTACTTGTTTTATTTTCATATGCTTGATTGTAAAGCTGATCAGAAACTGCTGCTGGTAATAACCGAGAGGTCTGATATTTCTTGGAGTATACCAGGCACATGCAAATTCTACAAAAATTGAAATTCCTAAATATTTTAACCTTTTATAAAATCATGAGGACATATGTCACATGAGTTTAACCTGAATTGGGTTAATACTCATAAAACTGATTGGGTTTACAGCATTAAACATTACAGCTGTTTTTTATCTGGCACTGATTTCTCCAACAAACTAATCTTGTATGCTGAGCTTTTGACCCTTCAAACTTTGGTTTTGAAACTTCACTGGGATCCATTTCTACCCAACAGATAGGGCTTCCGAACTTAGCTTGGAAGGACTTCCAGCATGTTGTGAGAAACGGCTGGGGTGCCATAGGGCAGGCAAAGATACCTGCTTTAAACTCAGCATTTTGAAGCTGTCTTTTAAGAATTCAGGAGGGCAAATGCACTCCAAAGTAAATTGGCTCCAATGACTAAATAATCTCACTTGATATCCTGGTTTTTTTCTTAGCTTTGTTAAAAATGCAAGAAAGGTTTCTTGAATTCAGTTGGACTGCACCAAACTTTACTTTGTTTTACTGAACAATCTGTCTTGCACTGTTAAGTTCAGCTTATCCTCCCAACACAGAACTCTCGTACAGCTATATAATTTTTCTTTTAACTTTACGTGTGAGTATTCACATGCCTTATAGTCTTTGTCACTTGGCCAGTAGTCCACATAGTGCAAGAATTATTTGCTGAATGCCTGGACTTTCTTGATCCGTTTGCCCTTTATTAACATCTAAGTCTTTCTTTTCTTGTCAACCTTTAATCTGAATTACTTCTCTAGCAAAAGCTTTGCATGGAATAGTCTACATCGTTCTGTTCAGCACAACAGCAGAATAGGAGCTGCTGCTGTTCTGCAAGGCCAGCTTTTAATCTTTGGTCCCTTCTCCTCCTTCCTGTTCTCACATCCAGAATCTTTTCACTACAGACACAGGGTTGGAGTGAACCAGATGCCCTGAATTACGAACTGCAGTTCCAGCTGTGGTTTTTGATCTTAACTGTGTTTTTTTCTTTTGTCTTCTTGTGCCGTTGCAGCTCCATGCAGATTCCATCCTCCTGCTTTACAACTTTAGTGGCCAGCCCAGCGGAGAGGCGTTGGTGACTTTTCCAAGCCTGGATCTAGCTAAGAAAGCAGTGGCTGAGAAACACGGCCAGCTCCTGGGAAGCCACTGTGTAGAACTGTACTTGGTGTAACTAAACACTCTTTGGGGGATGGGGAAAGAACGTTGCACTAAACACCGTGCCTTCTGCAAAATGAGAAGTCTTCCCTTGTCACCCAGGCAGCAGCAAATGTGCCTTTCAGCATAATATGTTGGAATGTAGAGTGGTACGTGTCCTGTATTTAATTTGAAAAATGGCGTTTCCTATGCCAAAGATAAAGTGAAACCAAAAATTATGCAGTTAATTTACTTAATTTCTAATGTACTTGTTTAAAAATAAGCAGACCCACTCCTGGCATCTAGTTAATTCTGAAGACAATCTAATAGCACTTCAGCTATCGCAGCCATGGGAGAAACCTGTTCAGTAGCATTTGAAGTGGAAAGCGAAGCTTGAGTCATTCAGATTCTTCTGTGTTTAGTTTTTAAGCATTTACACTTGGCAAAGTGTCTGGTTTTTGTAGAGTTTAAATGTATTTAGAAAGGTCTTTTGGAATGCATAGCTTTCCCAGTTCAAAGCTTAGATCATATTGATTTTTGTTTTGTTTTTGACTGGAAAATACCAGGATGCCGGACCCCAAATACAATTGTGCTTTCTTATATTTTCATTATACATTGTTTTGCAAAAGCCATATATGTCTGTCTTACCAAAGTACTGCTGCCAACATGTAACACACAAAAATAAAAACAATGGCAAAACCAGGAAAATCCTTCCTGCCCGCCCATAATTCCCTGCCCCCAGCACCAAACTTCTAATCTCCACAGGACAAAAATGGCACATAAACCTGAGTACTAATAAGTTATATTTTTTTATTTAAGCATAATAGCTTTCAGATACTGTATTAAAGATTTTGCTCTAGTTTATGTGCATGCAATTTGTTTACATCTTTAAACTACTTTATTTGTATATTATGAAACAACAAGACATGTTGAAATCTAAATCTTCTAGTGCATGCTTCTTTCTTTTTCCACGTGTATATATACATAAGCTAGAAGAAGTACTTTTACGTCATGTAGCATGTGTTTAAAAAAAGACATCTGCTGTAGAAGCACTAAATGACTTTGTTTTTCCTGTGCCTTACTTCGAAACCATTCCAAGTGCAATACCAGCAGAGCAAAACGTAATGAATCCTGTTGAGACAAGTTCATGGATGTCTGAATTGATCTTTTTTTGTTAGTGTACATTTTGAGTTGTACTTAAAAGAACTGAATGATGTATGCTTCTTTATATTACAACAAATAAAAGAGATGCTTACGATGTGTACTGGCCTTTGAAAGTAGCTTACACTTTGTTTTAATGTATTTTCATGGGGTATCATTATTTATCAGAGAACCTCTTACTCCTTTTTTTTTTTTTTTCCTCTTTCTCCTAGATTTACGTAAGTGTATGTACCTTGTGAGAGTGCTGTGAATTTTTTTCTTTTTGCATGTGCTGCTAAGCCAGAAATAGGCATAATATATATTTCTTTTGTAGTGGAACATTTCTTAGGCAATGCGATGTCACTGTTCATATGCTTAGTTCCCTCCTCCTGGTGCGAGAAGAAACGAAGTATTGAACTGGAAATCGTGTTCATGTTTGGGTTTAATTGGCCTGTTGTGTCACTTCCTTTTCAGTGCCAGGCAAAATGCTACATTTGTGTCACTATGGAGCCAGACAACCTTTCTGTAGTAAAAATGGTGAAAGGAAAAAAATTTGTTTCTTTCTGGTCAGAAGCATCCTGTGCCAGATGCCACTTCCCCATTAAGACCTCCCATCTGAAGTTTTATCTCAATCAGGTGGGACTGGAAAGAAGGCTTTTGCATTACTTTAAAGTGTCAAAATAATCTGTTTCCAAGATTTGTCTTGGCAAAGTCTACCGAAAATCTGACTTTAATACGGGGGAGGACCGGACCCTTATGCCTTTGAGGAGAATGCTTCTCCCTTTTAAAATTTTGGGGAGTCCCTGCCCAGAGCAGCAGAGTGTCTCAGCTGTGGGCCCTCCAGGTGCCCACGCTCCAGCTGCTCACCTCTGGGTTATGGCTTTGCAATCTCCTGAAATACCTTATTTTTCTCTTAATAACCTGTATGGAACTTCTGTTTTTCTGTTAGCCAAAATGATGCTCAATCTACTAAAAATATATATAGTCCTTAACAGCTCCTTCCATTCTTGTTTAGACACAATTTGCACCTTCCTTGGCAGGTTGGGAAGGCCAAGCCAGGGCTGGCGTGGAGCCCCTCATAACCATCAGCCATGTTTCACCTGTACATGTTCCACTTCCTCTTAACACCTTCATGACGGTTTAAACCTTCGAAGCGGGGTCCCACGGTGACACGAGCCCCACTCTGTAGCGGACCCGGCCGTGTGGGAAGGCTCTATCTGTTAAAGAAGCCTCTGAGCAGCGCAGCTGCTGGCGCGGGTTTGGGGTGAGAGGAAAGTGGGCCCTTCTGCTCCTGCCGGCTGCCCCCCTCAGCCCCCACTGGGGACTCACCATTGATGTGGGGTGAAAAGTGAAGGAGGCCTTCACCTGCCACCTGGCCATTTTACCCTTTTCTGCAGTAGAACAGACAGAGCGGTTGCCCTGGTGGGTCGGGTCCAGGGCTTGGGGGCACAGGGGAGCCAGTGGCCCTGGAGGGCCTGTCTCCCCGCCATGTTGGCCTCCCTCTGCCGTGTCCCAACACCCCCCATCTGATGGCACACCGCCATTTTTCCCTCAGCCACTGGCACAACCAGACTGTGCTTGCAGTTGGCGTGTGACATTTTCTTGTAAGAGGCTAAGAAAAAATCCTGCCTAATTTAGCCCCCCCTTCCTGGCTTAGTGCCTGTGACCCAGCAGGGCCGGCTGCCCCGGGGGTCCGTATGGCTCAGCTGTGAGGGGGAGGCTGCTCCTGGGCCAGGAGGCCAACTGTTGTTTCTTATATTGGTGTGTTATTATGTTCCTTTTGCATTTTACTTTATATACTTAATTTTTTTAAAAATGTAGCTCTTTGAAGTTGGTTTCTATGTGCTTGCTGATTACAAAAAGTAGAGTTTAAATAAAATGCCTTTTGTAAATATTGCTAAAGGGCTATCATAATTGTGTCTATTGAATGTAAGCTGTGTCTTTGAGATAGTATCCTTTGCTGTGCGTTTTGGGATGTTTTTTTTCCTTAGTAATCTCTATTTAGTGGCATGAGTAACGGTTTTTAGATTTGTCAGGAGCATCAGTGAACTTTTAGCTTGGTATTGTAATTTTATTAAACTGCTGGTTCGGTATTTACTACCTACAGTAATCTTTGCTACCAGTAGATGTCCCCTTTCTATCAGGGTTTGCAAGTACTCTGCTTGAAATACAAATACTTGGGGGCCTGAGAGTTTCCCCGTTCACAACTGCAGTAGAAGTCTCTGCGTACTTATGTCAGTAAATAATCTGATGTCCATTAGCGTTAAAATTGCAGGTTGTTATGTTTCCTATGCAACAGTTGATTTAATTCTTTTTATTACTTTCTTCTTGGTTTTCTATTTTAAATATTTTCCGTGTAGGGTGGTGCATTCATAGATGTGCAAAGGGGTAGTTTTGATGTGTGCAATTTCATTTCAAATTGTGAAAATTACAGTAGTATCTGACTCCATTTGGTTGGAAAAATAAACTTTTAAAAATTGCTCTACAAAAAAGAAATTATTAAAATTTCTAACAGAAATCCAGTGGAAATGGTTTGGCAAAAGGAGTGCTTTAAGTATGACCTCAAAGTCACACTTAAAAGTCATACTATTTTAGAACATAAGAAATCATGGGACCAAGCAAATGACTCTTTAGCTGGTTTTAAGAAAATAAAGTGATACCAATAACATAAAATTTAAGGATTTACGACCAATTAAATTTGGTAGCAAAACCCATGATTGCAGCCTAGGTAGGACATGCACTTGTTTGCGATGGCTCTCTGCTCCCGACTGGTAGATCCGAGTGTGGTGTTTATGCTTTGCTGATTGATTTACTTGCTCTTGGCCTTGTGGTTGGTTCTTGGTTTCCTTGAGCAGTAAAATGCCCTCAATACTGGCAGGGTTTCTCTTTGAGAGGTAGTGACTTTCTCAGGCTGTTCGTTCAGCTCCTCCTTGCTGGGGGTTGTAAGCTACTGTCGGCAGAGAGCAAATTTGTTGTTGTTGCTGTTTTGGATCTTGTTTCCAGCCTATTCCAGATCCACAGCTGCTGGATTTCCTGCCACAGTGGCCAGATATAGTGGGACACCATGACTTGCCCTCTTCCTGATGCTGCCTTGGCAGAGCAGGCTGTCCATATGGCTCAGAGGGGACTGGAGCCCAGCATGAGGAAAACCAGACTTGACATTTGCTTTCCCCCTCCATCTAAGGCCCATGTCTGATATTCTGAATCACACTCTACTTGTTAATTTCCCCTCATAAAGAAAAAGCCAAATTGATGATGTAGGCTTGTTTTCATTTTCAGCCGTTCCCCCATCTCTCAGGTCATTTCCTTTGGTCGTGTTGAGCACTGAGAACTGACAGTCTTTAGAAATTCTCTTTGTAGAGGGCCTCATGCACGCTAATCACTGGGACTATAGCATGCACGTAGTATAGAAAGAGGTATCATAAAAACAGGGAGGCATTTTTAATGTTTAGTATTAGATTTTCTTGTGTTGCTCTAGCACTTGCCGCATTTTGGGACTACCTCATTTGGTCAAGAGAAAGTTCTGTGAATTTAGGAATGACTGGGGGGAAAAAGGATTTGTATATCAACAGTTCTGCTATTAAAATTAAACAAACACTCTCTCTCACAACCCTTAACCTTCAAACACGCGAGTGGTCTTTGTAGATTTTTGCTGCTTTGAAGCATTCCCTGTCTCATGATATTTCCCACACAGTTCAAGCAAGTGAGGTATTTTTAACTCATTTAAAATGTGAACGTAGCAAAAGACCTAACAGGAAGAAAACCATTAGCTCTTGAAGTGAGGGGCTTATAAGAGAAACTTGTGTTTCATTAAAAAAAAATATTAAAATAAGTTCATTTGCAAGATATGTTTTTCAGTGGAAACATATAAACACCTAACTTTCGACATTAGAAATTCTAGTTTTAAAATTCTGGGGCTTCCCTTCCCCTTTTCTTTTCCCTTTCCTCTTTCTTCCTGTAAGTGTAATGAGTATTTATTTTACTCAGACTTCTGGGCCTGCGCTAAGAATGTTGAGGTAGCAGAAAGTACAAAGGAAATGTTGGAAACAAGGGAGAATTTAGAGAAAAGCTAGCGAGGTTGAGCCAATACAAATAGAATAAAAAATTCAGACTTATGAGAATGCAACCCACCTTGTGTCAAAAGCCTTGGGTCGTTCGATGCCTTGTACTGCCTGGAGACCTTCAAGGACGTTCCTCCCTTCTTGAGCAATAAGTAAAAATGTGAACATCTTGCTTTGATTTTGTTTTGGGAAAGCTGCTTTTATGATAGACCTGATGAATGTGCAATTGTTCTGGTTTATATAAATTACTTGTACTGGTCCCTACCTTCTAGCTTGGCTGTTACACCATTGTAACTTCAGAAAGTTGTTGTTGCTGTGTTTTTAATCATGAGCTGTTACCAGCACTTAATTTTCTGCTTCCTGGGGGTGGGGAAAAAGCAGATGTGCGACTCCCTCGAGTCACTTCTATGTGTATATTCTCTTTCAAATTAACATAGGATGCTTGAAATTCATGCAACTATAGCTCTAAAAGCCTATACTTATGTGCAATAAGCTTCAAAATCTTTACTCTGGGTGCTTTTAAAAGAATGATATTAAAAAGTATGCAAGGGCAAAATGAAGGAAACATGGTTCTATTTCTTCTTACCACCATCCACAAGAAGGGCCAAGAGGTGGATGGAAACCACATCAGAGTAACTGAGGAGAGGAAGAGTGAAATGTATAATGGTATTCTGGGGAGGGGAAAACTTACAGGAATTTTTTTCCAGAAGCTCTGAAAAACTGTTAATAGGTTTGTTCCAAAAATCTCTCTGACGCGTGCAATGGAGTAGCCGTACAATTTAGCTTTTCTTGCTGCATTGAAAGCTGGTGCTTGCGGGCTTGTCAGGAAGAGTAAGATCTTTCCCTGACGTTTTCTGTACTGTTTTGCCATTAGGGATCTGTCCTCCCAGGCCCAGGTGTGCACTTTGTGATAAACAAAGTCCTGCATTGGGAGGAAAGTAAAGGTGTGCTGTAGCCGAACAGCAGGAAAGCAGGCAAGGAATAGGTACTTCCTCATCTCCAGGCAGGGCGTGAGAGGTTAAGTGAGGAGAGGACAGTTTGTGTCTCTTCTCGAGTGGAACACTTGTTGCTGCAACTTAATCTAATGAGTTCCTATTTAAACCTGCTCTGAAAACGTGGGTCTCGTTCCCATTGCATTAGGTGTGCGTGTTTTCTGTTTGATGCAATGCAACCCTTGTGCAAACATGAATTTTACTGTCAAAATCCATGCAAACTACATTGAATATTAATTGTAGTAATAGTGTTAATCTAAAATGTCCTTGAAAAGATCAGGACTGCCTTTTTTGAAAAGCCGTGCAGAAACTTAAAAACACAATCATTTTTGCTTGATCTTTACTGACGCTGAAGTCATCTATGCGTGATGAATATAAGTTTTAAGATTGGTTACAGCGTGGTATGTTTTGTGTCTAGTATTTTCCTCTTGAATCCTTCTAAAATGACTTACCATGAGTCAAGTACATTGTACTGCTGGTGGGATCTGGGGCGCAGGTTAGATGATGATCTGCGTGCCCTAAGTGGATATATCCTAAACAAGCAGTAAAAAGTTGGAATTAAACCTGTTAGTGGGCATGTGAATAATAGACCATTCCTCTTGCTTGTGGGGAGGAAAAGGCTTATAAGGAAGGCAGCTTTCATGTTCTCAATGAAATGTGACTTCTGCTTGTCTTCTAAATTTGATCTTTTTGCTCAGCTAAAAGACATCAGTGGCTGAGAGATAACAGCATGTCAGGGTTTTCATCAGAGTAACCCGATCTCACTTTGTAAAAGTAAGCCCCCACAAAATAAAGGATTCTGAATTTCAGAATTTTCAGGTTGTGGGGACAGTTTTGGCGCTGGTTGGGAAAAGAAAGCAAATTATAATGCCGCAGGCCTGGGCACTGATGGTGGCATCACAGAGAGTCAGTGAGCTAACGACAGGGGAAACTGTGAGTGCAGTGAAGGCAATGTTGAGGGGGTTTGGTGGTTTGGGTTTTTTTTTCCTGTTCTGTTTGCTGGCACCAGAAGATCATCCAATTGTTCTTTTTTAAATGTAAGCCACTTTGGGCAAATAGCATGATGATGTTTCAGTGTAGTCACTTGCAACTGCAGAGGGCCTAAAGACCTTCCAACTACAGGGCAAGTTCAATTTTGGATATTGTGGCTTTCAGAGGGTTTGTAATGACTAGACTATTTTGGCTAGTGGCATAAAGATTAACATCACTTTTGGAAGGATTTAGAAGGTGGTATGATTTTGTGACCGGTTTGGAACAGGAAAAGCAGGTTGGAAAATATGCTGAGGAGGCAGCCTGCAGCGTTGGCCAATACTGTGGGTAGGGTGAGATGAGCTGGAGGCGAAGGGCATTACTGCTGGCAGACTATTCTCGGGATAATTCTGGATAGGCCAGAAATGGAGCAGTGAAGGGGAGGAGAAAAATGAGCCAAAGCACTTTGTAGACTTAACCAGCTGGGTGTCCGTGGAACTGCCAGCAACGCAGCCTCCGCGGCACTGAGTGCTGGTACGTCAAAAAGCTGGAGAAGCAGGGATGTGGTTAACACCACTGAGGTCGTTCTGCTTACGTTGCTGGTCTCATGAGCTGCAGTCACAACTGATTATAAAATGACAGACTTGATTTTTTTGGAGACAAGAAAGGTAAATACAAGTAGGGGAAAGGTTGCTGGATACAATTGTGCGTTTGTTCATTGCACGTCTGTCATTGAGTATAGATGTAGGTTTAGCCTCTAGATATAGAATAGGAAATTGGATTTGAAATCAGAAGGAGGAGCCAGGGAACAGCTTTTCTCATGCCAGACTTCAGTCTTCATCCCTGTAAAACAAGGCTTATTTAGCAAGAAGGAACATGTAATGTTTGTGTTGGTGTCACTGTAAAAAGCACATAACTTTGTGGTATAATTATGGAATTGATGATGAAGCAGCACCCTTGGATCTTAGGACCCTTGAATTTGTAACTGGCATTTGAGTCAGATATTCTTCAGAAAAGCTATTACTGAATTAATGAGTAACTTTTGAATTCTATTTAGCAAGCACAGCACACCTCTTCAGAAATTCTTCTCATTCCTATGTATTGTTACCAATTTCAGAAATACTCAGTTTCATGTTAGCTATAGATATAAAATTCGTGAAGTGTACAGGGAAAACATGGTTACTGTTTAACAGACTATGCCGCTAAAAATTGAACTCTGCAAACTCTTTGTGTAAGAGGACTCGCATTTTTTCCCGAATGCTCAAAACCACTGTCCTCCCTTCCCCCACTTGAATGCTTTTCTCTATTGTTCAGTGTACCCAGGAAAAATAAGACTCTGTGGTTTATCATTCATTTTTATTTTTTACCCACATAAGCCATAGGGTGTTTTTTGAATTTTCTTATTAAAAACACTCCATCCTAAGTCCCTCGGATCAACAGTGGAACATTGATACATAAGAGATTGGGTTTTCGGTACCTTTCTTGATGCAAGTAACACAGTGCTCTGCAGATCTGTGTTGTTTGGATTGCATTGTGAGTGACGGTCTGCTTCACTGGAAGATGCGGTGTTGGAGAGACTATCCGTTATCCCCTCTTCTGTCTTAAATGGGTTCTGCTGATATGCTTTAGAAATTACATGAAGTTTCATGCTTGCTGCCCTTCAGTCATTCCACATTTGATAGATTACAGGAAGATGTTTTTTCATGAGCGGCAAATAGAATCTAAGGTCTGAAACTCAGTCTCTCTGCTTCTTTTGCAAGGTTTGCAAATAGACGGTCTTCAATTATATGGAAAATAATCCAAAATACTCCGTGTCACTGTGGTAGCTTTGCAGTGCTAAAAGGAGTAAAGCATGGTAGGTTAGTTTGGGGGTTTTTTAATACGTAAATGGAAGTGGCAATTTATACCACAGAATCACAGAATGATTTGGGGTTGGAAGGGACCTCTGGAGACCATCTAGTCCAACCCCCTGCCAGAGCAGGTCCACCCAGAGCAGGTTGCACAGGAATGTGTCCAGGTGGGGTTTGAATGTCTCCAGAGAAGGAGACTCCACCACTTCCCTGGGCAGCCTCTGCCAGGGCTCTGCCACCCTCACAGCAAAGAAGTTCCTCCTCATGTTTAGGTGGAACTTCCTATGTTCAAGTTTGTGCCCATTTCCTCTTGTCCTGTCCCTGGGCACCACTGAAAAAAGACCGTCCCCATCCTCTTAACACTCTCCCTTTAAGTATCTATAAGCATTGATCAGATCCCCCCTCAGCNCAGTGCTCCAGATGGGGCCTCCCCAGGGCAGAGCAGAGGGGCAGGATGACCTCCCTCCACCTGCTGCTCACACTCCTCCTGCTGCCCCCCAGGATGCCATTGGCCTTCGTGGCCACAAGGGCCCATTGCTGGCTCATGGTCAAGCTATTGTCCACCAGGACTCCTAGGTCTTTCTCCTCAGAGCTGCTCTCCAGCAGGTCAGCCCAGGGGTGATATAACAAAATTAGTGTGAAAGGAAAGCTTTTGTCTCACCTTTTGGTGCTCATGAGGAGCTCCTCAAATTATGTTTCTAGAACACCTTTGTGGCACAGCCTAGACTGTGCCTCAGGTCTAAGGGTCTCGCATTTCTCTGGCCTGTTCTTTGTGTGTCCCCTCTTCAGAATATACCCCACTTCTGCGTGGTGGACGCTTTGTAACCTCTGCAGAGCAAGAAGTTCTTCTTGTATCCAGTTATCTGTTGTGGTATTTTCTTGAGCCTTTCTCTGAATGGATTGCATAGCAGCCTAGGCCAGCACTCTGCCCAAAGCAGCAGCTGTCACTGCCCAGGTTGTCTCTGATACTCCCTAAATCTAGACTTTGTGAAAGGAGCTCATCTAGTTTTCGCAACATTTGGGTATATTTGAAGCACATTGTTGACTTTTAGTTTAAAATTATTCTTGTTTACATCCTCTATTTTCATATAGTACCTCAACACTGAATAAGATCGGTAACTTGTGACTTACTTTATTTTTTTAAATCTCCTTCTCCCCCAATTGTTCAGACTTTCATTTAGAAGCACAAAGCATTAACTTTTAAAAAAGGTGTTATTTTTCTAGGTGTATACAGTAAATGCAGTCCATTTCAAACCAATAGTCAAGCCGCGCATATAGCCTTTTGACTGAAATGTATTTAAGTATTGAAGATCATGTTCCCTTGGTAATGCCTCATGATGGGAAAGCATTCCTCCCTTTCAAAAAGTGCCTCTGCATTTATCTTACTGCAGTGGTCCCTAAAAGATTGCTAATGCGGAGCTTTATAAATAATCCTTTCTGCTCTGCTGTAAGAGTAATTTAATGGACATTTCTGGGAGGACATGCTGATGGGAAGATATTTATAGGAAGTACCAAGGGGTGTCTGACAAACTGAGGTGCAGGGTCGGGCTTTCAAGCCGGAGCAGGGAGGAGGGTGTTGATGTTGGTGAGCACACAGCTCGCCGCTGCGCGGTGTGAGCACACTTTGTGCCTACTGTTCCCAGCCCACCCACCATGTTCTGAGAAGCGCTCGCCTCTCCAGCTCTTGTAAACACTGCTCCAGCTGTGTGAAGCCAGTGGACTGGCTGCACTGGTTGCTGGAAGGCCAACCAAGGCCAGCCGTAATTATGCAGACTTTTTAGAGAAAATATTTTAAATGTTCCCAACACTGAGCAAACAAAGATTTCCTCTTAACCCTACGAGAGCAGGAAGACCTTTTCCCGAAGGAGTTTTTTTTTTTCCTTCCTGAAAGGCCTCGCTGAATCATCAGTCCTACCTGGCTGTGCCTCTGGGTCCAGCCCTTTATCGTGTTCCTTACAAAGGGAGCTTTCTCCATGCAAAATTCTGCAATACTTTTTAGACAAATAGGGCTGTAGAGGGTGGGGGCTTTTTCCCCCTCACTTAATTTTTGTTTTTGTTGTTTTGTTTTGTTTTTTGAGACAAGCACAGTGGCAAGTTTTGGGATACCAGGAATCTGATCTGTCAGATTTAATGCTACTTTCCATAAATACACCTTCATGTGTCCTTTTCTTTAGTTGTGCATTTGTTTTGTGGAAACAACCAGTTGTGCAATACTATCTTTCAGGCAGCTTTTGTGGCAGGGGGAGACCGAAGACTTTCTGAGCAGTTGCTTAGCGTGGCTGGTGTTTGAGGCAATTGTTTCACGTGGTTTGGGTGGTTCTGTGCTGCTGTAGGAACCAGAGAGGGAGACTGAATTAATTGTTTATATATAAATTATTGATTACTTTTAAACTAATGAAACCAAGAAGAGAAGCATGCGTTAAAAATTTCTAGGGTTCATCAACCACCATCTGTTACTGAAGTGAATTTGATGTTGCAGCATAAATAAGGCATTAGGTACACCTGAGTATCTTTCAGTAACAGCAGCATTTTGGAGCTGAGAAAGAAGAGTGTAAATATGAAATAACAGGAACAGAATGAAGTGAGATAACACAGACAGCTCTAGCCAAAGGGCTGGCAGGAGGCACTGCTGCCGTTGCAGGTGTATATTGCAGATAATATAAGTACTTGAATAGCACGATCCTGCCCCCCTCCCCATACACTTGCTGCTGAAAAGCTTTCTTCTTTCATGAGTACAGTGAGAGCTGGGGACCTGTTGTGAGTGCATCCTCTGAACTGTCTAAGGCATGTCTAAGCCTGCCTTTTGAATTGAGGTTCCTAACTGGGAGGATTTGTATCACTGGTCCTTCTCCTCCCAAGTGGTATCTGATACGGACTCACTAAGTGGCATGGTGGAGGAAAGAAGCACTTACCCTTCCATCAACACCTTAAATTTCTTCTGGTTTGGGACTGACTTTAAATGGTGAATCTATTGGGGGGTGGGGAGGGAAACGATTGATAAAGCTGGGAATGGTTGAGAGTTTGAGTTACGAGAAAGATCAGTGGTGTAAGAACTCATCATCAATATATGGTACGTTGACAAATACTGAGATGAAAAGGTGCGCATCGTAACCGGTAAGACTCTAAAATGCTTTATGCATATGACCTGAAATGTCGGCCAAAACATATATTGAGTTCTGGGAAGTAGGGATCACAGTACTTAACAGAGATTTTTTTGTTATCACTGTGGGACATAGTGGAAAATAACTTGGTGGAGTTCAAATTACAATTGCTTAACATTTACCTTAGTGGCCTGCACAAACTCAGATAATAATGTAACATGCTTGAAACCCATGTGTATATTTCACCTAACTATGATATTTCTTAATTTCTTGACTTCCTGTGATTAATATTAAACACTTGCTGCATTTCAGCTGAGTGGAGGTTGTCTCCTTGGTGACCAACATGAATTTTCAGTGTTTATTTGAAATATCTCATAATGGAAAATGGGTTAAAACCAAAATTATAGCACAAATTGTCTCTGATAGAGTGATACTGAAAAATTAGTACATCCTAAAAGATCTTTGTCTATTTTACCAAAGCTTATTCAATGCTGTGATGTTCTGCCCCCTGTGTGGCTTGGGGTTCACATATGTGTCCAAGAAGCGATTGCCCAGCAGAGAGCCTCCAGTTTGGCCAATGGTTACGAGAAGTTATTTGTGCCTCTCTGGTGTCAGCCCTTCCCTGAGCTGTGCCTTTTGCATGGGGAACCCGCTCAGTTTCTATCTATCTCAACTGAGTGGGTGAAGAAGGTACCCTGTAGCTGGGGCACTTGCTGAAGTGTCCTGAAGTCTGTAGCTTCACCAGGGGTTAGGACAGGGAATGCTTTGCTGTCACCCAGATTACTTTAACTAGCCTGAGTTAAGTGTGATTTAGATTGTGATACAGCGATTAATCATAATGCTCAGAGCAAGCAGTCTTTGGGGTTTGGTTGCTTTTTTTCTTTTCATAAAAGATCTAGGTGTACAAATAAATAAACAAGGCTCACCATGTTTAGTCTAGTTATATTTATACTATGTGAGAAAGCTCTCCTTTTGTGCAGTAAATGGCTTTGCTCCTTCCCCTTCTGATAAGAGCTACTTAAGGGTTTAGCCTTTGTGTCTTCCACCTTTTTGGTGGGGCATCTTTAGCTTTTACAGCCATTATTCCCTTTCAAGTCTTGTAGAGGATTTACACCACTTTAATCTCTCTTGCTGCCCTGCCTCTTCCAGATCCTATTCTTTTCTTGAGTAGGAGTCAGTTGGGCCACCCTCTTAGTTAGAATAAAGGCTCTTTTAATTCCAAATGTATGTAAGTATTTCCACATATTAAACATCAGTTCTTTTACTAAACTTAATTTTTGCCTCAATGAGGTGTTAAATTCTCTCCTCTCCCTTTGATGGCTGCTGCTCCTTGCTGCAGAGCTGTGTCACTGAGGCCCTGTGTTCTGTGTCTGGCCACTGAGAACAGCCTGCTGGAGTTATCACTGGCTCCTGATGGAGACCAGACCCTACTCGCCCTTCAGGGGTAGCGGATTCCCAACCTTTTCCTCTTTGTAGGCTTCCTCGCGTTTCCTCCTTTGAAAAGCAAGGCTCTGCTGAAGCCTTCTCCCTCGCTCTCCTCAGCCCCACGACTCAGAAGGTGTGACTGCCGTGTTCCCAGCGGGACCAGAAATTCAGACTTTGCTTTCAGTTGGAGACATTTTTGGCTAGCTGTCATTCCATTAGTCTCTTCTGGGAAAGGCTATTTTCTATCGCTGTTTATGGTCAGAAAAAGGTATAATATAGTCCAGTCCTTACTTAATTTGCAGCAAAAGCAGCAGTGGCTTTGCTGGAGCTTGGAACGGAGGGACACTGTAGAAGCTGTGACCCTCCTGCTGAGCTCTGGCTCAGCGCAGGGAGGCAAAGGCTGTTTCCCTCGGTGGCATTTCTGCATGTGAACCTTCATCTCCCATTCCTGCTTGCTTATGTTTATTCTGTGGGACTCTTATTGAGAATAAAGTGACTCAAAATATACAAATGAGGAGAAAAAATTCAAACTGCATGTGATCCTAAACCTCCCTCTCGGTTGCAAATAGAAAGCTGAAGTTGGTGTGACATTAACTTCTCACTCCGTGCCTTTGGGAAGCTCACAAATTATAAACTGAACTCGGGTATGTGTTTTGTGAGTGCTCGCACCTCAGATGCCAGAGAAGTGTCCTGAAAACTCGGTGAAAAGATCAGTTGTGTCTAATTGTCTGTGAAGTCTTTTCTTAACCCTGACTTTTCTTGGGGAGACTCGGAACAGCAGGCATGAAGACGGGATCTCTACGTACAGAAAGTCGGTATGCTGTGTGAGTAGCAAACGTGACTGTACCGGGCTCAGCAGAGTGCCAGCGATCCCAAAAGAAGATTTGAAGGTGCTTTGCTTGTTTTAAACAAATCTGAGAAACACTTCCAGAACAGCTCAGCAAGAGAGCTCTGCGTATCTCAATGATGTGATTTCTTTTTTTTCTTCTTATTTTTAACATTGCCAATGAACATCTTTTAGGTTGCGTGATATCCAGTGCTGACTCTGCTTGGTTGAGACCTCCGCTGTCTGCGAAGTGGTGTTAAGCGATGCGTACCCTACCCTAGCATATTTTGGATGAAAGAAACACAACGTAGCTTAAAAACTAGCCTGCAAGCTGAGTGGAAAGATAGAATTTATTTGCCTTTTTTACTTTTGCTACTTTGTTTATGAAAGATTTAGTTACTGAATATTTAATGTCACTCAGTATTGTACTGTATTTAGGCTGGATCCTTCCAACCAAATGGGATTTTTTGTTACAATTGATAGAATTCCATTTTACTCAGCTAGTCCAATGTGTGAGCTGCTTAGAGTTCTTGTACTGTTGGAAAAAATCTGGAGCCTGGTGTAATACACGTGCTAGTGATATAAAGCGATGAAGGCACATGTCCCTGCGGGGGGGAGGGCAAAAATGGCACCAAAAAATTGAACAATAAACACTAGAAGATGCCCCGGTCAGTCAGTGACACACTTAACTCTTGCTTTTCTGAAGGGTGTCTTATAGAGCTTAACTGGGATCTGAAAGGGATTGCGAAGAACTTTGTGAGACTCCTCTGCTGGGCAGTAGGAGCCGAGGTTTACCTTTTGTAGCCGTGGGAGACGGCGACTGGAGGGACCCGCTCAGGAACTGGCGCTTTTTTTCCCCTCCCTCTCTTTTCTTTTGTACGGTTTGTAGTCTTCTTTCTAGCTAAGGAAACCTTATTGCTCTCCAGTGTCATCGGAGCAGCTGGATTAGTTCCAGAGGGTTCAGGCTCAGACAATCAGCATTTTAGACTCAGTGAAACTCTGCTGACAGCCACGAAATGACTCTCTGTCTCTCTGTCTCTCCAGACCTCGATGTCATCCAGCCCAGTATTTGGCCAGTGCTGGATTGCTTGTTTCCTTCATTGTTTGTGCAACTTTTCCATTCTAATTTCTGTCAGTGGTGAGGTCAGATGGCAACGATGCCACTCGTGGCGTAGCTTCTTTTTTCATACCCTTAGAAAAAATAATCCCATAGTAGCACTTAATTCGGTTTCAGTATTGCCTTATTTGTCCTACTGGCTTGCTGACTCGTACTCCTCACCCAGCTCCTGTGGCTGCAGCGAACGTCACGGGGCAGTAGTTGCTGTTACGCCAATAAAGTTTTCCTCGACCTCTCATATTTGCTTTCTGTTGAAGATTTTATAAGCAAATTTTTATTTCTGTAAGGGAAGAAGTGGTGGGAACATGAAAATTGCACAAAGGCAACTATCAACAAAACAGTAAGTGTGTGCCAATTAGCGCAGCTAGAGACAGAACAATTACTGCAAGAACTTAATGGGATCACACAGCACAGACCTGAGCAGCAGCTATTCCGAGTGACCCGCGGGTGTAAGGATTAATGTCTTACGAGCAACCAGTGCACGAGACACTGCAGAAACAGCTCACGGTGTACGTGTTGAATTAACGGCAGCTAAACTGGAAAACTCCACGTCTGCTGTTTCAGATTTCTGTAGGGCTGCACCTTTATTATGGTGCATTTCTACAATGCCAGATTTTAAAATTAAAACCTATTTCACCGGATCATAGAAAACCAGTGCTTTGGAGCAGGCTGTGCAGCTTTGAAGGCACTTGTTTAAATGACAGAAGACTGGAAAAATCTGTTCTTACATCACACTCGCAGAATTTCCTACTTGAAAATAGTGACATACTGACTTCTAAAAGTTTGCCTTGTCCTTTTCCAGCACAGTGTAAGGGAGACTTGGCTGGTGGATACGCCGGGGAGTTCGTGGAATATTTACAAACAGGAGAACTCCATGATGCGTGTAAGAGAACTGGGAGGCTGCTCAGTACCGTGTGTGGCGTGTACTTCTGGCAGTGTTGCTGCCACCTTGGCAGAGAGAATCCACTGCACCTTTCGCACCAGGCTAGATTAGATTTAGGAAGGCAACGCTGACCTTGGACCTGATTAACTCCCGAGAGCTGATGTTCGTGTTAAAGCCGGCGCTACCTCAGCTTTACTCTTGCTACGAGCAGATTCACTGTGTTAGAAATTTGGCTTAGGGACTTGTATGTTTGGCACTACGTATTGTTAAAATGTAGAGGTTCTTACTGTTGTTTAAAACTACCCGTTTTCCTAGAAACACTCACCTTCCCAACTGACAAGATTTTCAACAGTCTGTTTCCTTGTCTTCTCTGCTTTTTAAGAAAAGGACCTTTCCAAGTCACCAGTTATTTCCCATTCCACTGACACAAGAACTTCTAAACGTAGTTGCTCCCTTTTCCTTCCAACTTGTTCCTGTGATACCACTCATTATCCAACGCTGCCTTCTCAAGCAATATTTTCATGAATGTCTGAGTCCTTTTAAGTGCATAACGTTTCTTTGAAAATTTTGACACATTGATAAAAAAATTCCAGAGAACAGCAGCTTTTCTCATATACTAGAGCTCTGGTGGGGCAGGACAGAGCTCATGCAGGGGAGGATGGAACTACATCGATCCTCAAAGAAAAACGCAGTCTCCTTATTAAGACGGGTGGAAAAAAGCCCCAAAAGCAAACAGCCAACAAGCAGCGTCTGGGGTTCAGATACTCACCCTCGGTTATTTGCGATGTGAACTCTCAGGGCGTTATCCGTCGGCGCTGAACTTCTCGATGCAAGGAGCGGGACCGCTCTGATCAGAACCGCTCCCTGCTATTTTCAGACTGTCGGGCCCACACGATTGTCAGGCTCTTTAGCCCGTGCTTCCCTCCCTCTTAGCCAGAGGCTCCATCTGTCCGACCTTCAGGCACTCTCCATGCTGCGCATCCTCTTGATTTCTTCCAGACCCAACTTCTTCTTATACTTTCTTTCGTTGCCTTTTGTCCTTATGGGTAACACAGCTCCCACGCGCAGAAGTCTTTAGCATTAATGTATTTGTCTCTTTTATTTGCTTTGTCACAGGGCATCTCTCTGTAAGGAAAACGGAACGGCAACATTGTCTTTGGTAGGTATTTCTAGGAATAAAGGTGTAAAATGAGAAATGTCACAGAATGACTTTTTTTGGAGGGAGAGCCCTTGTAATGGGAGCAAGCACCGACGACAAACACTCTTCCAGCTCTTACCAGCAGATGTCACAACAATGACGGTAAGGAAAAGATACTTTTAAAAATTATTTTCTAGACAATATTTAAATATAATAAACTTAAATAATGATAATAATTAACCAACAAAAAATTCACTCTAAATTTGCAGAAACAGCTCGGAGAATTTGTATAGCTCAACTTCTCCACCAGATCAATCGTTTCTAAAACAAAATTCGTGGTAAATACAAGCCTTGGCAAAGCGAGTATCCTATTTTTACTGCTTCTTTATCTTGAAGTCTGGTTAATTTTTTTCCTTCTGTTCTCTTGCACATGTAGCAGATGTCACTGGTAACAAAGGTAACAGGAGGTTATTGTAAAATAATTACTTTCTTAGAGACTCTCAGCAAACGAGGATGGTTTTTGTGTGTTAGGAATGGCAGACGTTACCCTTTTTAGGAAGCAGAATAAAGTTCAGTGTGAACTTACATTAGCAGAGAAGTCTGTATGCAAATCTATGCATGATTTTAAATATATTAGAAATGCTTTTTCTTATTGGTGTTGGCTCTGAATGACCTTTCACGTACCTTAATACTTTAATCACTTCAGCAGCGGCTGGTTCCTGAACATTATTCTTGTAAATTCATTAAAGCCAAGGGGCGGGGGGGGATGGGATGGGGACGACAGCATTTGGAAAAGCTCTCAATCCTCACCAAATTCACTCCGTTGGAGTAAGCACTGGATACAGAGCATCCAGTGGGGTCGAAGGCTGGAAACGAGCAGAGGGAAGCAGGTACCACAGGAAACGCTGTGGAATCGCGTAAGGAACCACCAGCTGCAATAAGAGAATTAAAAGGCTTGATTTTCTGCCAGCATTTCCTTTGAGTTTGGGTCCCAAATGAACAGAAACTTCTAAAGGAAAGAACTACTCTTCTAAAGGAAATTAGTTTAATAAGACATTCCTTCTCTCTGATTACCTGAAATTACAAAACAGCGTTTTGCAAGGTAGACGTGGTGCTTTCCCCGTGGCTGGGCTGACGTCTCTGCAGGGCTGGGGTGTCACCGCTCGCCTCAGGCTCGGCCACGCTCAGCTGCAGAGGCCCTGGCGTGAGGGGACATCCCCCCCGCCCCCTCCATCAGCCTACCCTCTGCTTGCATCACCAGGGCAGTGTACGCAGTCAATCCATGGATTAGCACTCCTGCTGGTGTACGCTAATTATCTATCAGGGAATCACATTAAAAAACAAACCGAAACAAAACAACCCCGTGTGGAACAGCTTTCAAACTGCTTGTGCTATTTTTAGTAAAACTCAGATGTAATTACTTTGCATTCAGTTCCTGGCACTGTAGCTACCTCCTTCTGCTTTAGACTGAAAAACCACGGGTGAGGGTAAGGAGGCAGGACACGCTCCAGGCAAGAGGCTGCTCCTAACCCGGCCCGTGCTCTCCCCGGGGTGAGGAGGTGCCATCGCTGCCTCGTCGCTCTCGGGCGCTCTCCTCTCCGGTGCTGAGCAAAGGGCAGAGCCTTTGCTGCGCCGCTGAGTTGGGAACACGCGGCTACCTTGGTATCTCCAGGGATCCCCCAGAGAAGTAAAAGATCCTGTTACAAAACTGCAAGGGAGAGAAAAAAGTCTTTTCAGCCGCAGGCGTATCGGTGGCGGTTTTAAGGCCTGAACCTGCTGTACCATCCCCAAAGGCGCTGCCCTCTGCACGGCACCACCAGCCGGGATTTGGCAAATCGTTCAGACTTTGTAGGAACCTTACATCTATTTCCGAAACAGATTCACTGCATCTTGCCTATGACAATATCCTTTCAGGAGTGGAAATGACTGCTTACGATGCGCTCCCTGAACAGTAATTTCTGGAATGATTTCTCAAAATAATCTTGTGCTCGTCGGTCACTGATCGAAAGGACGATACTTACAAATAGGAAACCGGCAGTTCCTGCACAAAGGGGTCTCCGCCAGCGCCGCTGACACTCACCGCGCTCACCCAGCCCCGCGGCTGCTGCCTTCCAGCAAAGCCCCAAACTCTCAACATATCGCTTCAAAATCTCCCGCAGGGGGAGAATCGCACCTCCCTGCTGGCACAGCTGTTTACCGCGGCGTCACGCAGGGAGCTTCTTCCCACTCTGCATTTTAAATAAATGACAACGCGTTTGCATTATTTTTATTTATTTGAACACTATGATTTAAGAGCCTAAATGCAAGTTTTTCCCTTTATTTCTGCAAGTAGCACTGCAATCATAACTTACAAAAATGTTTAAAATACAAAATGTACATGAAATTACAATACAAGGCTCTGTAAACATCTAGAACTTAATCTTTATTGTCCCACATTTTTAAATATAAAACTTCAATTTGAACGGTTTCCGAACCTCAAGGAATGACATCCATTGTGAGTATCAAAAATAGAGTTTCAAAGCTTTGTTTGTATCAGAACAAACTGTTCACGTCATTTTCGTTCTTTGGTTTAAAAAGGATGGCAGTTCCCCTGATAACACGAAAGTTTTACTGCAGAAATTCAGATTGCTCGTTTATGGTAATTTCAGAAATCACCTCCCTTCCCCCCGCCCACCCCCGGATTAATATACAACCTCTCAATTTTTATTTTTAACGTTGATCTTTGACCCTCCTTATAGAAAAGCTACCTCATCTTTAAGGCTTTCCTTCAGGATAATCTAAATTATGAAAAAGTTTTGGAAAAGTACTTGGGGAGAAGAAAGGGCAAGGAAGTGGATGCCAACAAAATATTAACAGTTGCCGGGTTCTGTTGTTAATTAAATTTGCATAGTCCAATAGGGATCGTGTGCTTTTTATATCACTAAAATTATACAAGATTAACAGTCTTTACCTACGTTATCACACAAGCTAAAATAAAATTAAGACCCTTGTATCGAAGCTTTTACAAGGCAAATACAAAACTGCTTTAGTATCCAAAGCTATATTTTTTTTATTTCATTTTTAAATAGGAAAGCGTCTCTATGTCTACAGGCATCAAGGTATTTAAAGGCATCGGAAAATTTAGTGCATAGCAACTCCGGATTGTTTGGGCTCCTATAGTTTAGGTACAGTGTGAATTCCAGCTACTTGGAGACCTTGCAAGGAGAGTCTGTACCAGTAGGATAAAGGAGCATAAATCCCATACAGTATGAAAAGCTTTTCAGTTAGAATTCTCCTACAAACAACGGTTAATGCAAAAGACCCGATACATGAAGGAAAACTGGAACAGGCCTCGCCACCCGCACGCAGCCTGGAGACAATGACACAGTTTACAGTGTTGTGTGTGTAATTTGGTTGGTTGGTTGGTTTTTAAGGTGTTAAAAACATAAGCAGATGTATTTCTGAGCACGTGAACCCTTTTCTAGGATCTTTAACGTCAATGAGTAGAGGACAGAGTAGAGCACCATCGCTGCCTGACGACTGCAGTATCGCACTAGTCAGATTGCAGCCCTGCCAATTTTTTCCTGCAAATGTAAAGATTTGCAGCGTTGCAGAATACATTCACGGAAAGGATGCTTATGATTCCCAGCACGCACACAGTGGCCTTGCGTTAAGTAGTTTGAAGTGACTATGAAATATCGAGATAGTGGCCTCAGGCTGCGCTCTTAAAAGGAAGTCCGTTGATGAAGAGTTATAATTTCACCCACCCAATGGATGGTCTTTTTAAAAGTTCACGATTCAGCTGTTACAAACTGCCATTATAGCAGCTCTAATGGGATTGCCTGGGCGCGGACTGAACTTTCGGTGCAATGTTTTGCCTGCAAAAGGCTCAACAGAAAGCTTTCCCCGTGACTGCCTGCCAAAGCGCAACACCAGCGGAACCTGTGTTTGTCCGTACAGGTACCACCACTCAGTCACGGTATCCACTTTAAGACCATTTTACTGGAATTTTTAAGAGTCTGTAGTCATTCTCTACAGAGAGAGGTGAAACCACTAAAATGTCCACAATTGTCTGAAATCCTTTCAATGCAAATACGTTTTCTACATTTCAAATTTCTTGAGTGTATTCACTCTAAACTTCCATTAGAGCATCACGGCTCACTCCGATGAGGAACTAAAACTAACATCTGAGATATTTTAAGGTTCAGTGTACTTCTAACCTTACTTTGCTGTGCCTGCTGTACCCTGTATATTCCGTATCAGAAAGCTTTGTAAACGCCACTGTCTGTCTTCTGGGGGAGGGAAACGTTCGTGTCCTACGCGGGCAGTTTCAGATCCTCTCCTAGGTTTCTATTCATAGAGGCCTGACATTTTTAATAACGATGTAAACAGACTGTTTCGAACGTGTCAGATTATGTGGGGAAGGGAAATGCATCCTTTGAGCACAGCACGAAGTTTACTGCTCTATGAATCCTGCGTGTTTCTTTGGTAGCTTCTGCTTCACATGTTCACAATTAATCATGGGCAAATTCTACTACCTAATCGCTAATTCACAGTAAATGACTTTTTAGCAAACTGACGTTTATAAATAGCTTAAATGTAAGGAACTGTAATTGTCATCTCCTTAGGACTTCCAAGTGGCATGGTGAGGCATACAGCACGTAAAAGATACAGATGTGATCAAATGATTTATTGCATGGTAAATCTGAATGCCACTGAATTGGTGATTCAAAACCATATTCTGTAGGAATAACAGGAACACTTAGATCCTCAGCAAATATTAAAAATTTCTCCTGTATCTACCATGGCTTTGATGTTGCTGTTCTTTAATCTAAAATCCTACTGCTCAAATTTGATTACAAATATAACTTTCTAAGAAAAAGCTATTATTTCAAGAAGGAGCCTGTACTAATAAAGAACAGGAAGATTATCCACAAAGTTATAAAAGTTAAATCTTGGAATGTCATTTCTATCCCAACACTTTCATGATGGAATGGTCTTTTTGCAGCCTATCAAGTAACATTTTCAGTTTATAAACAAGTGCAGGTCTACATTTGGCTTTGCTTCCTATGAATCTAAGAAAGAAAACACTACAGTATCTGTATACACAATGGCTTCCACGGCATTGGCTTCGGATGACAGGTATGAATTGCCACTGGAAGATCGTATTAAAAAACAATTAAACAATAGAAGCTTTAAAGGCTTTCCAAAATGACCAAAAGGTGTTACAAATCATCAGTTACAAACTATACTATCTCTAAGGGAAAGCAGCACACCGAAGATGTGTATTAAATCTTTTCCCACATTCAGTACTGTGAATATTATAAGAGCAAACTAACATCACACATCTGAAGCACTTGCAATATAAAAGTATTCTATTTAAATGCAAAAAGCAAAGCTTGTTTGTAACTTTAAAACAGTTAAAATATCTGGTGTAGATTCTGTGTGTCCATTTTAAGAAGTCTCTTTACAGCATCTGAGGAACTATAATTAAAATGCTCTGTCTCTACATCAAAAATGTAACCCACTAAAAGGGCTTTGCAAGGATCCACTGTTCCAGTTCATAAAGGCCACAGAGTTGGAAGCACAGTAAGTCTAAAGAGGAAGAGGTTGAAGAAATATTCAGAGAAACTGTTAAGTTTTCATGGATGCTTAGTTGTGAGCTTATCCATTACTGGATTCCATCAGATATTCTTGTCTCCAGAGATCCAGGACACGTACGTGCAGGCTGGCTGGCCGCTGTTGTTCCATGTGACACTGAGATCTGTGACATATCTCTTCCTATGATCTCATTCACTAAAAAAAATAAAAAAATAAAATCAAATTAAAAAGTGATTGTTTTTGTGCTTTCCAAAAGGCAGAACTCATAGTGTATCCCTTTTAAAAAGAGATATTTCAGTGCTAAGCCCTGCTGCAGTTCAGTAACAGGAGGAATGAGGAACCGAACTTCAGTGACAGCTGAGCTGAGCAAGGGGGTGGGGGTGGGGAAAAAGTCCTACTTTCTTTTAGTATTACTCTTTGTACTTACCGTAATACGTGTTGAAGAATCCCTAAAACACTCGAAGGAAATAAGCACATACGCATTCATGACAACCAGGTGACCGAAAGGCACGGCATCGGTCAGTGAGGTACAGAATTCCCCACAGAACTCTTCTGGGCAAGAGCGCTCCAGGCACAACAAATAACTCCAATAACTCAGGGCTCTGTCGAGCTACTTACAGAACTTCCTCAGAACTTGGATTTTGGTTAATAGAATATTCTTTTGAATCCTATGTACCTATTCAATCGGCCAGTTTTCTGAATACTTGCATTTCTGAAACTGGAGGAACAATATCTTCCTTAGATACCAGTCAGCATCTCTAGGGAGGAAGGCGGCTCGGCCCGGGGGCAGCTGGGGCCCGTGCGGCAGATTCCGCAGGGAGCAGGCAGCTATCACTATCTGCAAGCGAGGGACACCGCTGGGAATATCACAAAGGAGCACTGAAGTTAGCAACAAATGAGGATTTTGGAGTGTTGCTTTAAAGCCTAGCTAATTGCAGCACAACTGAGTTTGGAAAATGACAAAAATAATTATTTTAATGGGTAAGCGTAAATGCAGTTATAGAAATCTCCATTTTACAGAATGGGCAATGGTAAGTAAGAAAACTGAGTAATATTCTAAGTGGAGATTAAAAATATCACATTAAATAGTAACGACAGATTTTAGATAAATATTAGATAACCAAAATATAAATTATTATTCAATAGTTAGAAGAAGCAGTCAGTCATGTTGTTTTCCGTGACTGAGTGGCGGGAGCTACACGGTATCTCTTATCCAGCAAGACTTTGAATATGCTGAATTACAGAAATAAAATAAAAGCCTTTGACATGAGTTTGTTTGGACCTTCTATAAACAGGCATTTGATGGGATCCTTTTGGTGAGCAAGGACCGTTCCTAGTCAAACCAAGAACTTTTTGTTTTGCTCGTAAGCTGCTTCACAGATTTGGAAGGTAGGCTTTTGCTCTTTTGTTCTCCATTGGGTAACTTTACAGAACACCACTGATACCCTTTCACCACCCTTCTTGTGTCCTTAATTTTCCGTAGCAGGATTTACCTTCCTGCTAACCATTCCTGCCTGGCAGAAGCATAACAAAATCTCTCCACAGGTGGTGTAAATTGCTCTTTATGTTTACAGAGCGCTCAGCAGTCTGAGTGTTGCTGCAGCAGTAGCGTAAGCGGGTCTGAAAGAAAACGTAGTAATATTGTGAATGCTCTGAAGTAGGTATCACATACATAAAATCCAACTCAGAAAACAAGTTTTGCTTGTATTCTTTTAGTTTCCTTAGGAAGGCTTTAAAATCACCATTCTTATACCCGTATGCAGCCAGGGAGGAGGTACTTGTTATCTAAAAGTCAATCAATGGCAATGGTATTCTCTTGCATGAATGCAAGGACAGCTTGTTAAAAATACACATTATTGCTGCCCCAAGGTTAAAGAGTTCAGAAGAGCTGTGCAATGACCAGTTCCCTTGAGCATTACAAGACTTGAAATTCATTGGGCTTAAAAAAAAATATCTTTCATTCAATGAACTTAGCTGGCACTATGGCACTGAAAATTGTGTGGCTGCAGGGAGGATACTTTTCCAAGTATGTTTATTATGCCAACAGAATGATGATATAAACAGCTGCTAAAAAACAAGTCTCTTTTTGAACAAAATTTAGATGTTGACTTATAAGAACTCTGCTGCTTCAGTTTCTGTCAGGGCACTGACTACAGCCCCTCCAACAGCCAGTATCTACTCTGTGCTACTGGGCGGCTGCGTCGTGCACATCAAAGGTTGCAGCCGGGCAGCACTACTAAAACTCTGAAGAGCAGTACAATAAAAAGCAACGTAGATAAATAGCTTTTTTATTTTGAAATTATTAGGCGGCTACTTCCTTTAAGTTTTGATAGATGACACGTATCTGTGCTGGCAACACCAGAACAAACTGGCCCATACTGTTGCCACGCTCCGCAGTTCCCACGGGGAAAGGTGTCTCACTGAACAGCACGAAGCCCCGGGACATTGGATTTGCCTTGAACCCCAGCACATTGTGAATACAACAGCTGGTCACGTGGCGGTGGCTTGTTTGCCAAAGTTCTGCATAATTCATCATCTCGAGTACTAAATGGAAGTTACAGGTTAGTTTGTGGTGTTTTGGTTTTTGGTCAATAATCACTGATTTGTTGACAAGAGGCTGTTTCCCAGCTCAGCGCAGTACCTCCCTCACACCTTTCACTTTGCTGCTGCAGAACTTTTTGGAAACATTTTTAGCACGTGGTCAATATGGATTTATCTGTTTATATGGATTTACATTAAACACCCCCTATTTCTGAGGGAAACGCAGTACCTTGTCTAAGGGAGTAGTTTTATTTGCCACAGTGATTTGTTCAGGATTTGATTAGTGGCTTGATTTTGTTAGGATTGCTAATTTTTAAACCCAACCAGTATTCGAGTGCGCGGAGTATCTAAATCAGTGTTTTGTCAGAGGGCCACGCAGGCCTAAATAAAAGGTTAGAATCCTTTTTCTGCTGTGTCTGGCAATGTTTTTTTCCCCAAACCACAGCCTCCTGGTGAACACATCTTCCTATTTTATACTTTCCAAGAGCACCCATTATCAGCTCCCTGGAAATCTGTGAGCAAGGAATGGACGGGGGAAGTCGGCAGACTCCGGAAGGCTATAGGTTGATTTAGATTACGTACAGATGATGGTAACAGTGCTTCAAAGACAGCAGGGCCTGCAGAAGCCAGCAGCTGAGATCCAAGCGCTCTGAGGTTCGGGGGAGCCCGGCTGCCAGGGGGGCTGCGGGGGGGACGGGGAAGAGGCGAGGCAGGGCACGGGGCTGCTCCCGGCGGTGCCCAGAGGCTCGGGAGCAGCGGGAGGGACGAAGGGGCACAGTGGGGAGGACCGACCTAGCACGCAGGCTGGCAGATGGGGGAATGGGCATTTAAACCAGGAAAGCAGCTTTTCTAGAGAAGGCTGGTCTTTTCAAGCCTAAAAAAACCACATTGTAAAGCAACCGTACTGAACATTTACCCAAACTCGGTAGCCTGGAAGTCCTTCGGAACAGCTCACCGAAAATACGTACAACTCAGGTTAAGGCAGCAAATAATGAGATACCTGTATATATCTAATTTGGGAAGCATTTGGCTTTATATGAAGGACATCCTGTGCTTACCAGCATTATCGTAATTAACTTGTCTTTCTGACAGTGGATATAATTTAAAGAAGTTTAGAATGTAAATCACGTGGTCTGTAAGAAGAGTTACAATCTTGCATAGAAATGTACAAGACTGAAGGTGAAATCCTACAGTGTTTTCCTTTTTGTATTAATTTGTGAGGGAGAAAATTGTATTAGCTTAAAGACTAAAATAGAAGTCCAAAGGTTAGCAATTGAACGCGTGACATGTTACCTTCTTCCACATTAAGGTCAATCACAGAACATTTAGCGGTCTGTGATTACAACTGAAAATTCGTGAGCATTTATACAGGTCTTCTATAATGCTGTCTAGCAAAATCCAAGTTCCTGGGTGACAAATTGGGAGAGGAAGTCAATTCCAGCAGTCCCGAGAAAGGACAGAGCTCAGGCTGGACTGATGGTGCCTTACAAAGCACATCACAAGAAAACTTCCTTTCTCTACTTGCGGAAGAACAATGTTATCCCACCTTTCCTGGTTTTGGCTATGGGGTGCACGGGCTGTGCTGTCCTAGGAATATAGCTAGAAAGATTTCCTATGCATTTGTGCTTAACCTTAAAAGCCATCGAGTTAGCAACTAGATACTGGGAAACCTAGATGCATGGCTTGTTTGCATGTGCTTATTTTTTAGAAAATTTTCTTTTTTTTCTCAGCACAAGTCTCTAGGGGATGGGTGCGGAGCTTGTTCAGGGTTCGGTAATACCGATCTCAGGTGTGCTGTCAGTTCTCTATGGTGTCTCTGCCAGGTTCATTCGTGTTGTGTAGTTTATACTTCTGTTGCCTCTCTGAAGACAGCCAATGTCATAAGACATTAGCTGCAGGTGAAGAGTTACCCGAGTTGGACTGTGAATCTTGCAGTCTACTACCTTTTTTTGTTATTTCCATCCCAAATTACATCCCTGCCTGTTTGGTGCCAGGTGTTCTGAGTGCTGAGCCCATACCCTGGACCCCTCCTGGCAAGGTACGACGAGCCAGAAATATTTTCCATACTAAATAATTACAGAGGTCTAGCTAATATGTAGTAGGAATTTCGCACCTATTGATCACCTAAAGTTATTTTGGGTGATCAGTGTGAATTGAGTGGGTAATATGAAGTGTGTTATCAAATGTTATGTGCTGGCAATCCACATTGCTAATCTTGAAATAACGCCTGCATCAGACCCAAAGAGAGAGGGGCGGCACACACCACACTGCAGAAACGTGGCAGATTCCTCCACTACAGAAGTGAAAGCTGCATTTTGAAAACTTTTGTGTCAGTTATGGCATGGATCAAAATGCAATACAGCATTTTTTTTTTTAATTGCACTGTGAAATGGAAATGATTTTAACAACTTTCCTACGTCTATTTAATTGACCTCTTTGGTATTTATCCCAGATTTCAGAATTTCAGCTGTCACTTTATTTGCAATAGTCTCACCTTTTTCTTCCCTCATATTTATACATAGCGTAAGCTGGCTGGTAAACTTATACTAGTAGTTAAAAATAGATCGTGCAGAACAGAATTTAACATGGTGAGGAGAAAACCTTCTGCTACAGACAGATTAGACTGGACCTGTCAATCCTGGTGATGCTGTAGTTTTGTATTGCAAATGTTTTTATATTTTTGGGGGGGTTTGTTCTTCCCTCTCTGTGCTGCTTCAAAAAAGCGTGAACACACTGGGCTGAAAGTCATCTGGAAGCTCAAGCCCTTCTAACCTTTCAAAAAAATTAAGCAGCACACTAACATCAGTAGCAGTGGAACAGAGAGGCAGAGAACTAGCTCTGACTCCTGGGTCTGCTGCCCAGCTTGTAAAACAAGGGCAACCACATCTTCTGTTTCACTGGCCCCTTCCCACTGTTCTGATTTCACATAGTGTTCTGTTTGCTTTTTTTAAGTCCCCACTGACTGCACACATGAAAGGCAGGGGAGCCACTGAGATTGACACAAACCCAGGGCCACAGCTCCTCTCCCCCCTCCCTCTGCCCTTATCTTTTGGGCTGAGGGCTTTGCCTCTTGGTCACCAAAGATCACTGGGGCAGCTGATAAAGTTATTGGTCCAGCTGGTTGCTGCACAAACAGCCAAACTGTTCGTGAAGATCTCTTCAAACTGTTGCAATTCGCAACCCAGAGTTTTAAGATGAACTAAAATTAGGTTGAAGAGCTCAGGCACTCGTGCGGTGAGTGACAGGCAGAGGCAGGGCAGTGATCTGAGCGGCTGTTCCAGCGGAGCCACGTCCCGCGAGCAGCAGGGACCTGCCTCTCCGGAGGAATTCTCACTTAGAAGTTATCCATGTTAGCTGATTGGAACAGAACTAACCTCTCGTGTTCTGAGGCATGACAACTTCATGAAAGCTGGTGCTTTTAACAATAAGTCGCTGGTGCTTTGGGTAAATTAAGAACTTATTACTCTAAATTTGTAATTTTTTAAAAAAGAGGAAGTGGTGCTTTGGCGTGTTTGTAAGATCTGTGCTTTTTTTCCCCACACTGATTTGTTTAATCAATTAACAATGCCACCTTAATTTATTCTCTCACTGTGAGACCAATCCATAATTTGTCAGTCAACTCGTATACCTGTAGCACCTTACTGAATATTTTAATTAGAATAAAAACATCTTTAGATATAGCATGATCTCCAAGACAAGCATTTGAAGTTCTAACATCATAAGTAAAGGCATTATCTTTTTAAATCAAATGCCAGACAAATACTAGCGTGCTTCTAAATGGCTCTGTTCTTCATTACCCCTATCTCTGAGCACTAAAGACAAATCTTTTCTACTGGAGCACAAAGGAAAACATAAGCAATCCCTAAACCTAGAGGCCCTTCTGGGAACAGCGCGTGTGACATCTTTTCCCTTGCACGAGGCTGGTAATCTATTACCAGCAACTGTACTTTCTACAGGACAAGACAATGTTTCCAATTGGTGGTTACCAAGCATTTTGGCTTTTTGTAGGTCAAAATTCTGCCAGTACACCTCCATGGAGAACTACAAGCAAACCAGTTCAGATTACAAACCGTTAGCTATGTCATGGCCAACAGTAGAGACACAGTGGAAAAGTCGTCAAGATGCTTCCCCAGGATATTCCACCAGCCTCCAAAATGTGCTTGTCCTAGGGAATTCCCAAGCCAGAGAGAATCTTTTGAGCTAAATGGTCCCATTTGGATTTTTCTCCCCAGGGTCTTTAAGGTCTGTGCAAAATTCTGTCATCCCAACATTCTGAGACACTAAGCTCCAAAGCTTAACTACATACAGCTGTAGCAATGCTTTCACGTATGTTCACCCTGCTCCACTGATCACTTCATGGACACTTTTATCATTTCCTCTCTCAAGAAGTATTTTCCATTACCTTTTCCGTGCCACCCATCGATTGTATTATACTTGGCATATTCTCCTCATTCATTTTTTCTGGCTGGAGGATCGTAGCTGATTCAACGTAACTTCTGCTCCAAGTCTTTGGTAAGGTTAGATGTCCTTAACCAAAACACCCCACAAAACAACCCGTACGCATCTAATTCTTTTGTGACAGGCACATAACAGATCTATATAGTAGCATTTGTTCATTCTCTTCTGGTTTCCTAAATATTCCTAGCATTTTTTCACCCTTGTAAGACTACTGAGCAAGTTTTCATAGAACTGTCCATTTTAAATTCAAGATGGCTTTGAATGTGGATAGTTCAGGGAGTTTGTTGCGCTATGCATAGAATTTTGGGCAGGTTTTTTTTTCCTTCCCTTACCCTGATTTCTACTCCTTTAACTGATTTTTCTTTAATCACAAGGTCTTCCTGTAGAGGTTTCTAGACAGTTTTTGGTTTTCACTTCTCTGAATAGCTGAGCAGCAGTGTCACATTTACCGACTTCCAGTCCCCCAGCTCCAAATCAGATTTAAGCAAGAGGTTGTACGTTACAGGTAATAGTTCAACTGTTGCTTACTCTTTCAGAGCTGTTGTCTGGCATGTCATTAGGCGAGGTGAATTGTCACTGTTTATCTGTTTGTTCTGAAACCTTTTTACTGACACTTCAACTTGAGACAGATCCTACAACATGTCCCTTTTTCAAAGGGCTTCAGCATGAGTTCCTTGGCTGTGAACTAGTTTTAACTGAATTCCTGATTTGCTGTCTGCTGGCCAGGTTTCACGCTTAACCTAAAAATTTTCATGTTCTTTTCCGTTTTCTGCATTGGGAAGCAGCTTGTAGCCTCTCACTGGAAAGTAGCTGTACGCTTAGTCTGAACCTTCATAAATAGTTCACAGACTGCTTGCAACTACTTTTTACCCTTTTGACCATGTATTTTTTTCTTAAGTTTTATTATTTTCTTATAGTTCCCCTTTTGAAGTTTGTCAGAGCCTGTAATGTTGAAACTGCTACAAACCAGATTTTTAAATTAATTTTTTTTTTAAGCAGTTCCTGTACACTCCTTTGGACCAAATAAAGAGATGTTTCCCCTTGTGGGTTCTTCTCATCACTTAGTGCTCCACGAAGCAGTCACACTTACCCATTCTATACAGGATGACTCAAGTATTCCATTTGTGTATTTCCTGCCTTTGCAGATTGTCTGATCTCCTGCAGCACACCATAGTTATGGTTGCTCTCCTGTTCAGCAGTATAACCTAGAAGATACACTCTTCCTAATTTAAGCCCGAAAGTTAAACCTGTAAGCATTCTGTACTACTAGTTGATGCAGTTGGCTTGTCTGATTTGACACTAAGCACTCTTCAAGGTACAGAACCATTCTAGTAACTTTCCTGGGCAAACATCTCTTGCGTTAGTACCACACTGACTATCTTTCTTACACCAAATACCTCAAGTACCCATTATTTTAATTGTAAAAAATGCCATGCTCTCAATTGTATTTCTCCGATGCTGGCATTTGTGTGTAACCATAGTTCTCTCTGGGTCTGTTTTTCTGTTTGCGTGCCCTTTTTAAAAGGCACTTGTCAGCATATGTTTCGTAATTCTAAGTTTGTGGTTTGCCAGCCTGTGTGTCACTCTTCAGTTGATGATACTGGTATTTGGGAGAGTTATTTGAGTTTTCATTTTTCAAGAACTCCCACTCTTCATCAATTGTTCTGTACCTACCAGATTATGAGTTGCACAGGGTATAGTCTAGAACGCAGAAATAATCAAAGCCATAACTGGTATTTTATTAATCGGTTTGCTGTTTCAAGACACAGAAATTTGAACTTAGTGTACGGAGTCCTCTCCCTAGTTTTGTCATTCTGAGTAGTAGCTACTTACCTTACTAATACCCTGCTGATAGGTAAGGAAAGCAGAACTGAGTCAGTGGTTTAGAAAGATGGTAAAAGACCAATATAGTGATTTATTTTAGTGTCATGGGCAAACTTAAGATCAGTCTACACACTAGTTGCGTGAGAGTTTTATTAAGGCTATACACAGAGCTTGGATACAGTACTGTTAACAAGCCCAAATCTACCGTACGCTTTTGGGTATTCCCCTTTAAAAAAAAAAAATCTATGGGGAAAGTAACACATATAATGTGTTATATGTGTATCTATATATACTGGAAAAAAAGGGGGACAGTATAGTTCTTTGGCATTTTAGACATGTTTGTAATAAAGTGCAAAACACTTAAGAAGAATGAGTATAAACACAAACACGACCAATATACCATGCGTCAATCTCTAATACTGTTACTATTTAGGAGAGTCATAGTGCATAATTATCTTGTTTATATGTGAAATAAAGGAGCTGAAAGCATCTTAAAATAAATCCAGATGATCTTTCCCAATTATAGTGCACATTCAACTAGAATCTATTTATGAATCTGTATTTCTAATACTTAGATTTTAGTGCACGCCACTGTATTGCATTTATTTAAATTGACATTGGTTCATCTTTTTTAAAAAGGAGAAACATCCTAAATTTCTCATAGTTAACTGATCTGGCCACTCTACAACCTTGCCCATATTTGGCTTAAGATTTTCAAATTCTCTTCTGTTGTTTTACTAGATCCTACAGCACTCAGGAAGTTCTGTGGCAGCTCTACGTACTTTCAGTGGATGTTTTTACTGAAAGAGTGTACACCTGGTCCACAACTTTTGAATTTCCAACTATTTCAGAATACACAGGTGTCCAATTATAGCAATGCTTAAGTATTACATAGTGCTTTTCACTTGTAGATGTTAAGACTATTAAAACACTTTCCCCTTTCCTTCGTGCTCCAATTTCAAACATTGAAGCGTTTCAGTAAGCAGACTCACCCTCTAGATTTTCCACATAGGAGTTGGACATGAGTGCTGAATGTTGAGTCCATTTCTCTGTTGAACCTGCTGGCTGGTATTCCAGGTCAGAGATAAAACTGTCTGTGTCAGAGAAGAAGACAGACATAACTACTGACTGGACTAAACGAAGAAGTTACAGTTCACTCAACCAGGAAGTGACTTTCCTTTTTTTTTTTTT
>VXAK01025258.1:40266-64021 GCA_013399435.1 Arenaria interpres
AATAGCACTAACTTTAAATACCCAGTTCCATTCACAACTACTACATATGTTGACACAAGTAACTATTTATAAATTATCAGAGTGCCTATCAAAACCAATATCAATTATCTTGTATATTTGGTTACTTTCCAGTTAACAGCCAGAGCCATAAAGGTAATGGTTAATATTTTGGGATGTCTGTCTAGTTGTATCATCACAAATTTTATATCTAAATAAATTTCATTTCAGTATTTGTGTTTAGAACATTCCACCTGCGATTTTCTCAATCTGCTTTACTTACTGTGGTCAAATTAAGAGTGCTTATGCCCCTTGCCAGCACCTCCACTGAACAAGGTAGGCAAAAAGTACTAGTAAATAAAACCTTTATTTTTATTTTTCCTATCCTTTAACCAAAGGAAACTGTTGCTGTAAACAGCTGATGGCTTCCCCTTGATTTGTCAGACTCTCTGTACATTTTGCCCAAGGTACCGATCTGCAGTCAGGCCACGCATAGTTTGAAGTGTTTGAAAACTAAGTATTATCTTGGTACAGGTGGTTCTATCAGACCATGGCCATGGGAGAAACCAAGGAGGAAGTGGAGAACTGTCTTCCACTGGACTGTTTTTCCTGGAGGAAAAATGAATGTAGAATACTGCATCTATTACTTTGACCAACAAGCATTCAGTTGTGATTAGTGACTATGCAGAGCTTATAACTGTCGACTTGCTTGGGTTTGGGTTTCTTTTTTCCTGCCCAAGACAGAGATCCAAGTTTAGTAAATTAGGCTTTAACACAATTAGCAAAGTTACTCTGGAAAATGGCTAATTTGTGCTTTCTGGATAGAGCCGCACATTTGCTTTGCCACCACAATTTCTAAGCCCTTAGGGATGACTCCTGGGTCAATGGAAGAGTCTATTCTTACTTCCTCCTGAAATTCAAGCAGTTCAAATTACTTCTTTGGATGACTTCTTATGCTTAATTGTTTAAAGTGTAAAGTTACATGTATTTAAACAGGAAGCGGAAAGCATTATTGGGATTTCAATGAAAATGTCCACTGCCATTTTGAAGAAAGGGAGAAGATAAAAGACAAATTCTTGTCAAATAACAGCGTATTAAAAGAAGACTGTTTTTCCCCACCAACTACAGTAGAACCAGCAAGAATGTGACATTTAAATAAAGATCTAATGAATCCAGGCAGATGGGCAGAGAACTACCTTAGGATGAAACAAATGAATTTTTATCAGCAATCTGTTTTAACGCTTAGTCTTTCAAAGTAGCAGACAACACACACACTGCCAAAGAAGGCTGCAGAGAGTAGTGGAGTTAATTAGCTGTTTAAGCAATGGTCTCTGCACCATAAAGTCTGCATAGCCTATACTGTAAAGATTAGCTGACACTTTAGCAGAGAAATATGATTCTGAGCAATTTTTCTAATTTATTTTCTACACAGAGGGATTCTGAAGTTCTTGTGTGTCCTAACAAAGCTGCTGACAGCACAGAGTTTTTGCTCTTAGAAAGCCCTGACAAAACGTGTAGCACACGTAACGTGTCTCCAGCCAGCACCTTCTGGAGTGAAGCGTGCACTTGCCTCTGGCACACCATAGTTGTTTGTGAAACACGATAAATAAAGCAACAGCCTTTTAAAGTGTATAACGTAGCATAAAGATTCTGTTCAACACACACTGAAGTCAGATAGAACTTGAGGTACCAGATAAATATACATTAAAAATACCTTTCTGCCTCAATTTCCTAAACATCTGAGAAAGGTTTTTACTACTTTAAGCAATACTAAAATGTGTTTTGTACACAAAGAATATAACACTAAAATTAAAACTATTAAATTGAAATAGAACTCAAGAAAATTGACATATCTATTTAACTGATCAAAAATTCATACTTTTATGAACCACCTTCTTTGTCTTCACTCCTCCCTTAAGTAAAGAAAGGTTAAGAAAACACTTTCAACCCTCCATTATCTGCACCAGATTTGGGTCAAAGCAGTAAGTCAACTTAAAATTAGAGTTCTAGTATGGATACCAATAGGCAGACCAAAAGCCTACTGGAGTTAGATCATTTGCTCTACAGGATCTCTTCCTGGAGGAGTCAAGCAACTTCTTTTTTTTGTAGCACTATCTGATTAAAAGTTTAGCCTGGGTGTCCTTTACTACTACTGAACTGCAGCAGGATGTGTGGGTGACAGCACTTAAACTAGAAGACGTACTGGTTTGAGAAAAGTAGATCCCCCAAAATATTCTAGAACGCACAATTGTTTGCAGCGTCACTAGAGTCAGCAGCACAGAGTGGGGGGTTTTAATATGTTTTGCAAAATGAAGATTGATGTAACTGTATGGGAGGTTGTATCAACTGTCTAGGTTTGGTTGTATTGCTGCATCTGCCGAAGAATTAATCTGTTTAAGACGACAGGTGAGTGAACTGCTGTATTTACAGCAGTAATAAGGATCAGTAAACCTCAAATAACATTATGGACAGACTGCTGCGCACGCTTCCTTGGCTATAGGCCTTCTTTTGTCAACTCCAAACAGAAATCTATCAGCTGCATTTGTGCAAAGAATCCCTGCAGTATATTTAGCCTGGTTTTGACTCCACATGACCAACAAGTAGTACAGTGTCAACTTTCCCTAAAAAAAAGGCTGCTAGGCTATAATTAACCCCCAGTCTCCTCTCCTGTGGAGCAGGCAGCTGATTCTGTTGGTTTGTGATCAACCCTAGTCATATGGCAGGCCACGTTTGCAACAGCAATCTATCAAGGACAGGGTGGGTTGCCGTGCAAGTTACCATTCCAAGCCATAAGACAGGCTTGCTTTTAGTAATTTCAGGTTTGATGCCCACTTTTGTAAGAAGTACTTTTTAAAATTATAATTATAATTAATATAAATAAAAATAGAATAAGGCTGAATGAGATGTTAGGAGAAATACAGTTTGTAGCTGTATAGCCAGACTGTCTGTGCCTGCAGAGTCACAGCACACGCTCTGCAGCGATGTGGCACAGGAACAAATACCCCTGGTCACATCGTGTCACACTCCCTACCCACGTATCACAGTGAAACCAACTCGCTTAAGCCCTGTGTTTACCTCTTTCTCTCAGGAAGAAGACAGATGAGTCTAACACAGTAAGCATTAAGCGTGAACCTTGGAGCTGTAGGACACATGCTGTGCAGTGGGAAACAGTGCAAAAGTATCTAAGCCTATTTTTGGTGGTGTCGCGAGGGTGTGCCTAACTCCTGCCGTGAGCATCGGCACCGGGATGTAGGCATGCTGCTTGCATTCATAGAGTAAGTTTCTAACCTCTTCTAACTCTTAAATGGGAATCTTCTTGTGGCTGTACAACTAGTTGAGCTTACTTTGAATTAGTTACAAGGTGTTCTGTGGCTCTCAGAGGCAAGTGGAAGTTTCATGTATTAGCTGAGGATTTATCTAAAGTTCTTTACATACCAGCAGTCCATACCTGCTCTTCCCAACAGATGCCTTGCTGGCACACGTTTTATGAACACAGTGAAGATATGGTCATAGCATCCTTTAACTGTTGACGGCCCCAGATGGCTAACATTCTCTTCACCTTTCCTCACTGTTCCAACCTTTTCCTTTTGATCTACTGCTCAGTCTGCGTCTTTCTCTATTTCATTCCTAACACTTACCTATTTCTAAAAGTAGATTCCCATTCTCTTCTAATATATTTCAGATTCTGCCTTATCACCTTACCCAACCTCAACACCTGACTGCAGAAGGCCTTTATGCTTTTTATTGCTATCTCCATACTGCTTGACAATATATATTTAATATACAGAATACTAAGAAAGGAGGCGTTTGAACACAGCCTTACTAAACAATTTATACCAGTGTAACTCTTGGAATGCCTTTTATCAACAAGAATATTCTGAGAGTTTGTGTACGATGTAGGCTGCATTCCTGTCCCCCACACCCGCGTCAGGGAGGCTGCAAGATGCAATGTTCCATCCTGTGCTTGAGTTTGAGACGTGCATCTCAACGGCATCTCAAGTTGGGAGTTGCACCAGCAAGACAACAGGTTTTTGAGCCGCTCTTCTCCATGCTGAGCTAGACCCTAGCACTCGGAACTTTTTTATGTTTCTGTAGAACTTCAATGCTTTGTTTGGCAGGACACTGCCTTAATTAAGGATGTCCTGTTAATGCATGTATTTTGAATATATAGAGAAATACAAAGTACAGTCATTCTCCAATACTTTCTTTGTAGCTACTATTATGATTCTCCAGAAATCAATCTGAAGCTACAGTACAAAGCTAACTGTAAGAGATGTACAAATTTTCTAGTAAAGATCAGAATGATCTCCAAGTTCCCCAGCAAGAGAATTTATCAACTAGAGAGTTATCACAGATCTATTAAAATGAATAAAAGCAAATGGCTTAGAATTCTACGTGTAATGTGCCTGACAAAGCAGACTTATTGCTTTATGTACACAGAATGGTTAGAGGATTTCTAGTTATGATTTATAGTAAATCCACATACTGGATTTTCTAATCTCCAGCTTTATGTAATGGAGATGCAATGAGTAACAAGATGTAAGAGGATTAGTAGAAGGTCATCCTGGTTTGCTGAATACAGCCTCACGTAACACCTTAAAAATCATTAGAAATCTCATCACTGTAAAAAGCCATGAAATCCAAGGTAAACTCACTCCTAAACTGCAACCCACAAGAGATTAAATTTGAGATCAACAGTATTAGAATAGATTTAAAATGTAAACTTGACAGTGGGATAGGTGAATCACCACACTCTGTTTTAAAACCAGAGTGGGGGAAAAAAATTAACAAGGCCTCATCATATAACTAGATCGAGTCTAACTTTGACAAGCTTTTCTTCAAGTGGGGAAGAAATGGGACATTTATTAGATGAGCGTACAACAGAGCCCAGTATGGATGAGGGACATGGGAAAGGACAGAAAGCCCAAGTGCCTGTTTGTCATTTCAGCTGCCCCTTTTATACCTATATTTTGCAACCCTAAATATTCCACTGTCTCTAGAGGGAAATGTTAGCCCGGGGAGCTGGGCAGAGGGCACTTGCTGAAAGATGTTAAGGGAAAAAAAGAAGGCCCAACATACCGGGGTCAGGGGAGGAAAAGCAGAGGGGACAAATAAAGAGCGAGAAGCTGTGTTTACTTAGTTCCAGTCCAAAAGCTTACCAGTTTGTGCAGATGTGACTATTGCCAAGACCTAAGCAGAAATGAGCGCTGTTTTTCAGAACACCTTTTAAGCAGCAGCATATAAGTACAAATTTCAAATTGTGTTATGTTTGAAACGTTTTCTGTGGTGTCATTTGAATTTCATATCTAGGTGTCCTCACACAGTTAGACCCTTCTTTCTTCAAGTGAATTAGAAAGTCTTTCCTGCAGGGAGGAAGGATGGGAAGAGGGGAAGCCAAAAACCAGCAAATTCAAGGTGGAGGTTAGCAAAGCCTAAAGACATCAATCAGATCCTGTTGAAAAGCAAGAAAACAAAGAGCCACACAGACTTCAGCAGGCAAAAAGAAGAAGGGGGTGGGTGGAAGCGTACATTCTGCAGCCAGCCAGGTACGGGATCTGCCTGTGTGACCCTTTTTCACTCCTAGTCTGAACAAGGCCCAGCTTGCTCCAACTGGGAAAGGGCAACGGAATACAACATCATTTAGAAGGATACTGCATTCTGGTGACTGACAAGCAGATCTGACTTTGCGGAGAAGCTATGAATGGTGAATCCAGATGTGTTACACCTTCCAGGAGATACTGGATCAAGACTAACCCAGATGCTCTTGGCTTCAGCACTGATGGATGAAGCAGCTTTGGAGTTCTGAATTAAGGAGTGGATTTCGGGTTTTTTTGAAGAAAAGCCTGAACGTTGGCTGAAGTGGCAGTAAGATTCACTTTTTAGGAGTCTTGCTTAAAGGAATTTATGTAACTACTATCCAGATTGGAGGTGGGGTGGGGATTTGTTTTTTGTTTGGTTGTGGTTTTGTTGCTGTTTGTTTTTTAAAGAATTTTAAATCCTACTCTATTAAGCTAAACCGCTTAGTAATTCTGGGACTAATTTTGTCATGAGGTAGCACTTCCATACTACACTCAAAGTTTAGTTAAAAGGTCTTAAAATATTTTGTTTTCTTGGCAAAGGAAGTATCTACTATGCTAATTTTGAAATAGTGACCATTACTTAAAGAAGATCATTTATGCTGTCATGGTTTTTTTTGAGTTTTTTGTTTACTTTTTTAAAAACTACTGTCTTAAATTATTTAAGGTTAGTAATCCAGACATGATTTATAAAATTTTCAATTGGCTTTGCCCTAGTGTTTTGAGAGGTTTATTCGCCTTAATTGGTAACCCTTAAAAACCTATTTTCCAACTAAATATAGCTTTCAGGTTTGATATATTAGCTGGAAGAACACATTGTATCAACATTCATTTATGTATACGATTATGTTTGGACTTTTTTCCTTAATTGTTATAACATTAATGTAGAAGAACTGATTTGCTATTTGTTTCTAGCTCTGCTTGTATGGACACTAAAATTCAATTATACACAATAGAAAAATTTTGAAATTTTTTTTAAACTGCAGTAATATGTTAGATACGTTATAAAAAAAAGTGTTCCTGTCTAAACATGTTTTCTATTTAAAGCTGATTAAGCAGAGGAAGTATTTACTCATGTTGAGAGAATTGAGCAGCTTGTTTCTTGTCACTACGCCCTTCAAGATTTTTGGAAACAGCAGGTTTCAGGCCAGACATCTGATTTGTATTTGCAGTTCGGAAATGAAAAAAACAAACCCAAGTGAGCCCAACCCCCCCAGGCAACCATCGAATGGCAGTGCCCTGAGCGAAACTGAAATGAAGGTAAGCTCTGCGCTTGCAAACCGATTGTTCCTGCCAAGTGCTAGTCTTGCACTTAAAACCACGTCCAATTTTCCATATAGGAAGTGTATAGTTCAATCGCCTGTTTTCACACCTTCTTTATACTTATATAGCAAGCTTTATTTAAAAACAGAAATTAATAAAGCTGTGGCCATTTGATTCATATGGATATTGATATATATGCATATTTATAGATATATGTATACTTCCCTAAACTATTAGCAAGTGGCTACTCCCTAAGCGTGGCTCTTGCAGCTTTTTCTGTGATTCCATGTCTTTGTCAGCACAGAAACCACTCAGTAATTTCATTGCTTTAAGCAATGGAAATAGTTTCTAAAAGCAACAAATATGTGCAATACAGGGAAAAAATATTGGCTTTCTTTTTACTGTGCATTCACCGAAATTTCTGAACAGGTATAAACACACCGCCAAGATGCTCCTAAATGCTAAACACTTCTGCTTATATTGTGAAAAGCTTAACTACAGTATTTAGTTGTATTTTATTAATTTCTACATTTTTTTTTGAGTGTGGAGAGAAGGATGAAAAAAAGGTAGGTTCTACCATGCAACTTCTTGAAATATCAGATTTGTTCCTCACTCCTCTAGTACAGAAGTACAAAATGCTACTTTTTTTTGGTTGCATTTTGGTTTAGAGCCTTGCTCTTCTCCCCTCAGCAAGTCCTCGATAGAATCAGTCTCTTCATTCCTTTCTAAATAACGGTAAGTTCACTGATAAACAGTGCTTCTAAAAAGAGAGCTTTGTTTAATTAGGGTGGCCATTTAACTGAAAGCCCACTTATAGCATCAGTTTCTCTCATTTTCTTTCTAGTATGCTGTTTCTTTAAAGGCATTTCTTACTCATGTTTCTTGCTCCTGACTGGAGGTCACAACAGCAAAGCTCCATTTGTGCAAGGAACTGGGACTGCTGTCCCAGTGGTGGGTATTTAACACGGCCTACATTTAAGTCTTTACACTGCTGCTGATCCAAATAAGTAATTGCTAGGAATGATTAAAAAAAAACTCCCCAAACCCACAACATTTAAGGCAATTGTGGAAAAGAAAGAGTAAGATTCCCATCATCAATATCAAACACCTTTTACACGCCTTTTAAGGCCAGGCCTTCTGTTCTTCCAGTCTTCCTACCATGACATTCTTTAAAATGCTTTGCATCTACGTCCCCAGTACTCGCTTAGGACCTGATAGCTCGCTCTTTTTACTTGCTTGGTCAAGTTTTGTAAATTAACACTGTCCAAGTATTTAGAGAACTTTATAGCCTGGCCTTTAATACTAGAATGTCCTTGTTTGGTTTATGATAAACAAGTGAATTTCTCAAAAAGGTGGCCAGAGTGGGAAGGAGAAAGCAAACAGCTACTGTGAGCAGAGGTGCTGAATGCTGACAGCAGACCTACAGGATGTCTGTGAAGAGACCAAGGCAGTGCCAAAATGCATGTGATCCATCTTCAAAAAACTGCCTGCCCATCAGAACTGGGAAACTCCAAGAAACAAGACTCCAAACTACATTTATGCAACTTAGATACACTATGACTTTCTCTGAAACATACCAACACGACAATCAGAATTAATTCCTTGTATATAATGCGTCAGTGTGTAGGCGTTCATTCTCAAGCCCTGATTTACGACAAAAGCCAAGTCTATGGGCAAATTAAAGTACATGAACTTTGTAACTACAAATTTACAGCTGATATCATTAGTTTTAAATAATTCACTGCTTTGGACACAAAAATATAAGTTCATTTTGATGATACAAATTCACTTCCGTGAAAAGGAGTGTGTTCTGAACAAAACGAAACAACCGTCCCACACCCCCTCTGTAGTTTAATGTAGATTATATCCCCGTATTAAAATATTAGATCTGCTTACCATCATCTAGTGTGATGTCTTGTAGTCCTATTGTTTGAAAATTCAGTTCTCGATCTTCAGGTTCTGGTTTAATGTTAATAGCTGCCCCATCTGGTGAGAACGGAGATGAATCGCATACAGCGTGGTGCACCAGGGATGGCGCCGCGTTAAGACCTCCCAGTGCCGGACTGTGTGCTTGAGGGGAGTGCTGGCCAGAGTGACTCGCAGCGGCTGGCGGGGGAGATGCGGCAGGTCCTGAGCTAGGAGATTGATAAGGCATAGGCTGGAGCTGGGGAGAAGAAGGTCCAGAGAGCGGCGAATGGACCAAAGGGTGGGAGGCTGTCGGGGATGGGGATGAAGCGGCTGCTGGGTTTGTAGAATGGTATGGGACTTGCTGCAGCTGGGGAGAAGACTGCCCAAGGGACCGACTCATTGCAGAGGGGATGGAGCCCTGCCCAGCGCTCGGGCAGTGGTATCCCATGGATGGTAGGTGAGAAGACGACTGTCCTGAATGAGCTGGGTGTGCTAGCGGGTGCCCTGCTGTACTTGATGTTGACACAGAACCTGGATTTGAAGAATGAAACTGCATTGGTGGTAGAGCTTGGCAGCTAAGGTTTATCAAATGAGGTACAGCTGTGTCCTGCTGAAAGGAAACAGTATCAAATCCTTGGCTGGAGGCAGAGTTCATAGGAAGACCAGACTGTCCGTTGTATACGTCATTAGACTGCATAGGCTGGTAAGAAGGTCTCACAGGAGGTGCTGATGTTACCTGAAAAGACTGAACCACAGCAGGAGGCAAAACATGACACTCTTCACCTGGACTAAGGTTTCTACCTTGCATATGTGGGAGGTGGGATACTGCTGAGGTCACCATTGCCGTGTACGGTGGTTGAACTGGACACACAAGGCTCCTGGGTGACGTAGACAGTAAGTTGTCATGTGGATGCCCTTGCTCTGGTGAAGGCAATTGAGTTCGGATGGAATGCAGGCCCTGGACATTGCTCGTGTGAGGCAGGGCCAAAGACGGAACAGCAGATAAATCCACCTCATCTCTGTGCTCTTGCTTCATTATAACTAGAAAAAGTAAAACGCTATTACAATTCCAACCCATTTGTAGACTGTGATAAATACACACTAATTGCTGTTTAACAGCCACGACAGTATGGTTAATGTCCTTCTCTAATTCCACTTCTTTTGCTCTGCTTTTGCTTTTTTATACCTTATGCCTTTTTATAACCCTTAAAAGCCAGAAGAATTCTCCTAGCACGTGTTCAACGGCAACTACCTTCCCTTCCAAAATACCCTCCTATGCAATGTATGTTTTTAAAGACATTCGCACCGCAGCCAGAGAAAAGTCCAGCACATCTAAAGGATACAGCTCATCGCGGGGCTGGGGACAAGGGCTGCTCCTGGGCTCCCCTGGAAATAGGCTGACAAGAGTTCAGTGTGGGCGCTGGGAAATGGGGAATTAGGGTTTTAGCTGGCTTCAGGCTTCCCTCAGGCTCTGATCAAGGTGACAGCTGAACTTTGGCAACACAGTCACGCCTGTTGTTTCAGTTAGAGCCACTCTTCCAGCATATCCCCCAATTTCAATGATGGTAACAACTGTTCTGATAACACAGAGACTTACAGACTGACACATTTTCAGTTACAGGATTTTTTTTTTTCCCAAGCCACTGGTAGGCTCATGAGCAGATACTGATTTTAAGTACAAACATAAAATGCTAACACTTTGAACTGCTCAATTATTACTTTATACAATACGCTGTTAAAGAAACTGCTATATATATTTACAGATAAAATGGATTTTAAAACACTTGTGCAATAACAGCTGCAGTTATAATTAAATTTGCTTCTTATTTAAGCAGCGACATTACTTCATACCACCATTTACATAATTTAAATATGGATTTTTCAAACAAAAATATAGTTTAAGATGTGTATTGTAGCTATCATATTCTTAGGAATGGTAGAAAAATACCACATAAATCTGGTAACACACTTAATGCATACTTAGTGTACCAAATACCCAAGTAACTGCTGAGATTGTGCATGAAGGTACGAAGTTGGTAATTTTAGGTGAACAAAACTGACTTTAAATAGTATAAACTAATGGCAGTTGGCTTTGTCAGCACACACATTAGCATTAAGAAGTTTATATTAATATTTGCATCTGACTGTATCTAATCCTCCAAACAGTGCTAAAGGGTCTAGCACCATCACGGGAACGTTGTGAGTTCTGACTACTCTAAATGGGTATGATTTCTTAAAAGAAAAGAAAGTAAGAAGCAGGCAAAGGAGCAGGCGTCGCGTGCCCAGTGGTAACCTCAGACCAACGGGAAGGGGTTGAGATGTTTTAACTACGTGTACAGTTAACTGTACAGTTTTTGCTTCTGCCTGAATTACAAACTGTCTTCTCTCAACTTGCTGCAATGTGTCCGGAGCCCAAGGGGAAGTTTTTTTTTTTTAATCTTTCTTGTTTCTAAACCTCGGGGGTTTTGACATTTGAGGGGGGGAAATGCGTAAAACCTGCTCTTCTGATCTCACTATCCTCCATGTCATCAATAGAGTTATTTAGAAGATCAGCTTCTGAGAATCACTGTTATTCTCAAAGAAAAGTAGAATGCAAATTATTCTGTAAAAAGTGTAACAAAGAAACACCTCACTGTAATCATAGCGCTGTAGCTATTACTCTAACCTTCAGCTTTTTAATTAGACAAGCTTAAGTTGTTTTACAAACAATTCAAAGCTACTTTTACCTGCCTGTTAAAGGTACAAGACTGTTTGAATTACTTTCAAATGCCTATTTTAAAAAACAAAATAAAATGTAACTTAATTTTATTTTTTTTAAATATAGTACCTGGTGTATAAGTAAAACGTTGAGACTGGCTTTTTTTCCTCTTGCCATTGCAGAGATAAAACTGCACCTGAACGGCAGCTGTAATGGTTTTGTTATGGTATGGAGGAACTTCAAGTATGATGTTTGCCTATACAAAAATGGAAACAAAAAAGTTTTACATATCAAATGCAAATGAAAATACTGTTAATTACAGAAAAACTAAACCACTTATTGTAAAACTAAAGGAAACTGATATTCTGAAATAGGTGAGCTTAAAGTTCATGCATGTTACATAGTAAAAAAAGTACTATAAGCAAACTTTTGTTTTTTTTCTTTTTTCCAACACAAGTGCTCTGAAGGTAATGCTTCTAATTAAATAAACACATCATCTAAAGAACGCTTGGCTTATCTGCCAGAAAAAACCCTTCCAGTAGTCAAAGAATTGCATTTTGGATCATTAAGCTTTTACGAAAAAATTTTAACGTACTGGAAATCATTTCTCAACTTAGCAAAATTGTCTCCAGTTTTCTCTTCTAAATTTTCAATTTTTTTTTCATTGCTTTCACAGCAAGCATTTTCAGTTCCTTCAGAGCATCATCTTAATGGCTACTTTACAGTATTAAGCCAATTTAGAAGTCTCCTGTTGTCTCAATCAGCCAACGATCTACTTACTTTACTAAATTTCAGAACAACAATGAAGAGATCTAGTTTTTCATTTTAAACAGAAAGCTTTCTAGAGTCAGAAAAATTGTTTCTCACCCCTTGACACTTTTCCCTAATTATCTTCCCTTCTACCTCCCACTGAGGTCGTCCATCTGTTGAGAGAAGTTTACAAATAGTTCAAGCAAAAAGCATTTCATAAAACTCTTAAATAATCTTAAAAATATACAAATACTTAATATAAAACTGCATTTATTTTCAGTCAAAGAGGCCAGTCAACTGCCAGAGATACAGTGTAAACAAAGCGTAAAGCACAGGGATGCTTTAGGAGTATAACCACTGCACTGTCAGTAAGCTGTGTGCTGTGCAGGGTTCCGCATTTTAAGGGCACCTGCTGATTCAGTTCCAGAGGAGGTGAGCGTACCAAGGGACGTTTTCCCCATTTTTCATTTTTGAAAGGTAGTTAAATTACTACTAACACTTGTGGTTATTCAAACAAACATGCTGATGACTTAACCTCTAAGTCAGCATGTGAGAGATAACTTACGCCATACCTTCATGCACATACCCACACGTTACACCTTTAATACAAACACCTCCCCTGAACCGAAAGACCCTGGAGCTCAAGTACCGGGAAGCTGTCTGTGTTGGGAAGGAAGGAAATCCCCCCGGGGAACCTCTCTCTGCTCTGACCCAGCGTAACCACTGTCCTTCCTCTGGTGTGGGTTTTGTACAGGCTCTCAGGGAACCTACTGCCTTCAACTTGTGTGTCAGGATACAGTATTACATACCCCTCCCCCCTTATGCTTTATTTGCTAATAAAGCCTCCCAATTATTTTAAGTCAATAATTAAGGAAATAATAAGGTGTAGAAGAATTGGACTTGGTTGCAAACTTATTTTATGATCTACTTCTGCTGCTGTTTTCCCGAAAGTTCAAAATCAGATATTCAAGTCACAGCAATGATAATTTCAGTTGTTCAAATTTTATGCTCTCTATATTACAGAGATAATTAGGGAAGAAAGGGAACTCTGTGTACTAAGACAGCTTAGTCCTAAATTCCCAACTATCTTTCATGCGTTTTAATCTAAATAAGAAGTATTAAGATCAGGATATGTATCTAGAAGAGCTCCAGAACAAGTAATGCTGAGTAACTGAACATCTTGGAGTAATATGTATGTACCTGAGTGTGTGTGTACATGCACCTGTATATGATACAAAACAAATGCAAAGAAAACTTGCAAAACATTAATTATATCTGGTTGTACTAAAGTAAAAATGAAAAGTATTCGATAGGGGTTTTTTTAGTGTGAAATTCTCTACGGAGTTGCGTTATTATGAAAGTGATAAAAAAAAGCTTTCAAACCTGTAATGACATATAAACAAAAATGTTTTTGAAATATTCATCCAAAATCTGCAAGTTTCTTTCTTGCTTTGAGATTCAGTTTCCTACACATTAAACTGAAAAAATTAATCTACTACCCTCTCAAAGTATAATTTGTTTGGTTTCATGAGATCAGTAGCCAGCACTGAAGCTTTTCTACAGATTTCACTGCACGAAGAGAACACTATGTCCCGAGTATACCTTAACTGAGATGCAAACCTGCAATAGCATTTTCAACTCTACTTTGCTAATATACAAGTGTAAGCCTTCTGCAGTTCTCACCTATTACTAAGTGTCGCCTCGAAAGCTGAACTTGGATTTTAGAGCATGAAAATCATGTAATACAATGGACTATAACATTTCTGATTTCTTGGCAATTCAGAACTTGACCGGCCTGTCAAGCACACAAAGTCGTGGCTGTTCCTGCTGCTTATTGCTGCTGTTTTACCCCCATGCAGCCCTCCCTGCTCACAGATGCAAATCAGGCACAGACACAGCTGGAGCAGGCACTGCCACCAAATCTGAGCCACATCTTGAGACATTTTAAAAAATGCATCCCTAAGGGTAACCTTTGTAGAAAATGCAAATATATGGAAAAAAAAACAGTTGTGTTTTCTAACTGATTTTTATTTCATTAACCTAGGAGCAAGTCAATTGCTATACAATGATTAAATTGGACATAACATGACACGAGTGCCAATTAGTATATTTACATTAGTTCCCTTTTTTTTTTTATAATAAAAGGGGAATATGATCTGTCAACAGCGTCTTTCTAATACAGACAATTCACAGTTAGCCAGCCTGCAACTATCTCCCTGGATCACAAGTGTTATTTCATTAATAATTGCCAACCAGCACACGGATCAAGTTTCAGATTACTACTCGTGACTTTTTTTTCTTTTAAAAACAGCCTTACTTCCTAAAAATCAGGGTTAGGCAGTGTTTTTGGTTTTGTTTTCAAAAAAAAAAAAAGAGTAAGATAGGACTTACCTTGTCCTTTTTCAAAAAATATAATTTTGGATTCTGGAAGAAAATTGGATCCTGTCACCACCATTTCATGGCCTCCATTTACCGAGCAGCTATTGATGCTGTACTTCTCAATCTGAGGAAGTTCTTGAGCAGATCGCTGAGCTTTAAAAAAATTAAGGGAAAAAGTATTAGTCACATTTTTAATCATAGTGACATTTCTCTTATGATCCTAACTTGAAGAAAAAGGGGTGAAACTAAAATTTCTGTCTATTTACATATAAAAATCGTATTTGTGTATGATTTATCTTTGTGTTTAAAATTAGGTTGAAATTACATAATTATAGAAAAGAAACACCGAGAAGCCATGAATCCTAACGGCCTCTACTGTTACAGCAAATGAAATTTTTAGTTTAGGAATACTGGTTTAAAAGTTACTTTAGTGTTCAATGGACAAAATGAATTCTAGAAGAATCTAGGTCACGTTTTGATTCCTCAGTGCCAGCACTGAACAAATGACCTCTCTGGAAGTTCAGCTGTTCATTAGATAATACCGTATGAAGACAAGTAATGGTATAGACTCTTGTAAATGAAATGGTATTAGTTCTTCCCAAAAGGGCTATTTATTTTCACTGAGGTATATCAGCTGTCTCTGCTCATACACAGAACTCCTGAAGCTGCTAACTGTGTGGCTGCAGCACTAGGTTTAAAGGCTAAAACACTGTTTTTCCTCAAAACCTTCAGGCTACCACTGGGCAAGTACCTCCTTTAAATAAAGATATATTAATTTTTGGTAATTTAGCTCTTTACACACAATGCTTTTTACACACACTTGTTATATACTATTCTGACAAAATTGTCAGAATATTACTGACACATGCAGAAAACATGAGTATAAATTATGTATAGTTAAAGCAATCTTACAGCATTCAACAGGTATGGAAGCAGTCTGCAGAGATAAGACTTTTCCACTAGGCTGTGGGATGTGAACACGAAACACAAGTCGCACTCTGGTATTCTTTCTTCCAATATCTGTCTCTCCTTTACGGAGCTCTATATCTGAATTGCGAAGTTTCAAAATACCAGCACAATCGATACTGGAGATAGGTGAGGGTGGATGGATCAGAAGAAAAATGAAAGAAAATGAATCAAACTATTGCCAAAGTATACTCTGTAAGCCTTTCTTTTGTTAAAGAAAAGTGTTCTAATTTTCCCCATGTTACGTTATTTTAAATGTTTGAGATGAAAATATCTGTTAGTGTAAAAAATGGCAGCAAGTACTCTGCTGAAACATTTTGTCTAGTAAACATCTATCTGCTTCTTTTTTGAACCTTTAAAAGACTACATGTTATTGCACATTGTTTAACCTTCAAAGTTAGTTATTTAACGCCCTAATCATCATTTACAAGGAGCAAGAGACCTGTATTCAGTTCTGCCTTAGGAGGGACTACAGAACAACAAAAGTGGAGCCATCAAATCCCAGCTCCCATTCCACATAGCTATCCATTATCCATGAAAGACACATACTTTATTAAAACCTGTGAGGAGTGTTACCCACCGCCTCAGCATGGGTTCATAACATTCAATGGAACTAGAATGAAGTCTGCAACTAGGAAGAGTTAAGCTGACTTCAGAAGTCCATATAAGAAACAAGCGTGATACACGAACAAACAATTGTGCTTTATTCCATTTACCGATCCTCCAGCTAGAACAGAACAGTTTAATTGTTGCTATAACTAACCATTAAACTATTATTTAGCACATTATATCTGGCAAGACCTGAAAAACCAGAATAATGCAACTGCCGAAAACAGGAAAAAAAAAAATTATCAAAAAAAAAGGAAAAGGCCTACCAAGGTACCAGGAGTGAAATCACCACATTCAATCAAAACAACAAACAACTATCTGTATGACTGTATTTTCATAGAAGAAAAGTCTTATGTCTTCGTAAGACAAAACCTCTAGAGGCCAGTAACCCATGTGCAATTCTACAACTGTGGAGTTATCCCTAAGCATGGACTGTCTGGGGAAACAGAATCCCAGCAGCACTCATCTATCTCCCCGTCAATCTTACGAGCTGCCCCGTTTCTCTACTCCTTTACTTCTGGCTACCGAAACACTAGCATGTTTAAAGAGCTGTGTCTACCTGAATCATGAGCCATATTTGTAGAAAATATGCTATTCTACAAGATTTTTCTTTCACCCTTGCACAAATAAAAAAAAAACAAACCCAAACCAATGTAAAAGCTAATTTATGCTGCGGTGTACCTGGCTGACATATTATTTTCAGGAAGAAGTGGTATTTCCAAAACTTTTGTGCTGGCAATTATTATCTCTTGACTTGCAGTTGCAACTGTTTTTCCAGTGATCCGGTGCACCTGGTAGAACGCATGAGGTCTTAAGTAGCGATCATCTGCTGTTCCGATGAACATCTGTAGGTTTACTGGCTTCTCGCTGTAGCCCAGGAGCTGATGAAAAAGTAGAAGCAATATTAAAATATTAGTTGACTTTTTCTGTGTTTGTACATCCATAATATAAATACACAACTAGTACAAAGACTTAAGAGCCCGAGAGTAGTATTTAATTACAAACGTCTCCAGTCTCTTATGAAATCACAACACCGAGTACAGGCATCCGTCCCTCAATACAAGTATCAGCAACGACACTTACCAGAACAAACAGTTAGCAAGATGTCATTAGTACTTTTTAATCTCTCAACGAGAAAAGAATACTTTATCTACAGAATTTCTACAGCAAAGCTATGCTGTGTTATAGGCATGTTTCTGATACTGTTTTTAATGAAAGCCAAATTACCAATTTTACTAAGATGCACCTAGTTACTAGAAATACTAAAAACATTTTAAAGTTTAGTTTTTCCTCTAATAGAATGCAGTAATGAATTTTATTAAACTTAAGAGGTTCTGTGAATGCAAATGTATTATGTTAGGATAAAGAAAATATAATTCCTAGCCAGAAAATCAAATAAGATTTGTTTTTGGCAAAGAAACCAAAATTTGATAAAAGTTAATTATTGCATCTTTCCTTTTCTGGTATATAAGACTACCCACCAATGCGCTCAATTGTCAAACTGCCTGCTGTTTGGGCTAACAGTGGTAGTTCTAGGCACAAACCCACATTGAAACATCAGGAAAAAATACAAACAAATTCTACAAGAAAAGGTTAGTTTCACGATAGTACATTGCTAACATATTATCCTGCATACTTAAGGAAACAAATTTAACCAATAGTGACACACAAGCTTCCTTTAGCCACTGCAATTTTAAATCTGAAGTCTATAAAATAAGTCTTATAAAGCCTGAAGCTTCCTTCACCTTCCTGCAACGGGCAGACTGAGGCACTCTGCAATTATGTCATTTCTAAAAAGCAACGCAGCAATTTTACATTTCATCGACTTCAGCATCAACTTATGCTCAAACCAGAGGGAGGACCAGACACTCATCCTTTAAATGTGGTTTTGTCATGTCAATATTTTTGTCTCTAGGGAGAGTTCTTTGGTCACACAATATTGTCCAAGCTCTTTACAGAGCTAACACTTAAAAACCAAACAAACCCGTGTCAATTTAACCTACTTACCAGAGTAATTCCACAGGGGCAGTCAGCAGAACAAAACCCAAAGCACACCCACACCCAGGGATGAGCAGCACCACTGCAGATGTGTGTCTTGGTTCACTACTACTGGCAGCAAGTTTTACGTACACCAAATGAACGCCTCTTTTCTATAGCAAAATGATGGCTGTGACAGCACACACCAGTCTTGGTACTTTTATGAGAGCTTTCTCAATCAAGAACAGAAATTTGGTTTCCAACAGAAGTCTGGAACTCTAAAGAGCCATTTTCGAAGCTTTCAGCCTTATACGAATGCTTTTGTCCAAGATATAATACTCATTAACGAATCCATCTAGATACAACAGCATCCTCATACCTCCTCTCCATTAACTGTAGTTTATGTTCTTCCTACTTGCTCAGTGAGCTTAAACCTCAGAAGCTCAAATCTAGACCAAAGACAAGTAAAACCAAGCTTACTCAAACCCAGAACAAAAACTGAGGCTTGTTCTTCACCTCTTCGTACCTAGCACACACACACAAAATCTAATATAATTCCTGAGACATGCAGCAAATCTACAAGCTACAGCATGTAACTGTCACGGAGCAACAACATACAACTCCTGAGCAGCTGAAAACAAAAGCTCGATAGAAGGAATACGTTATTTGTTACACTCACAGCATTATGACAGTGCTCTCGGAGAAAACACCTGTGCTACTTTTTCTTTTAATTTATTTTAAGTGAATGAAGAGGAAAGAAAAGAAACTGTTCAGAATTACTGCTTCTATTGCTTTTCTGGGCTGGGAGATCTCTAGACGATGGCTGCAGTGAGGAGACAGTGCTGCTTTTCATGGTTGCAGACAAAGAATACTCAATTCTGTTGTCCTTAGATCTCCTTGTACCTTTCTCAGGAGAGGCACAACATCTCCCAGCTGTGGTGCCTTTAAGTGGCCAGTCCTGCTCAACTTTCACCATCAAATGTGAAGTCCACTTGTACTGTGTTGTACATAGACTACAAAGGAGGTTGCACAGACTGGTTTCTGTCCTTAAGCTCAATGAGTTCTCATCTGTCTCCCCCCTGATGCCGGCCACCATCGAGAATTCACGCTCACACAGGCAAGCAGAACAAACCGACTTTATATCTTTAAAATCACAAAGTCACGTCTCCTCATGGATTTAACAATCCTTACCGCTTCAGACCCTCGTTATAATGAGGGAAGAATATCTGCCACAAAAAGCCAAGGAATCTTTAGAAGTCATGGCAGCTTGTACCAAACGAAATGACCTATTACATATTTCTAACTAATTTCTTATATGATGTCATTTATTTGCATTTATATACATACACACGTCTGTTATATGCAGGCTTTTGTTTTGTCAAATGTAAAATCTTTTTGTTCTCTCTGGAGTTCTTGGTACAGACAGAGCTAAATCCAACAAAAGAACCCCAACAAACCAAATCAAAAACCCCTCAGCCATTGCGTGGAGACAATTAGATTATCAGCGTTACTTTGATTACTCATATGACAATAAATGTGATATTCAAGCACTTACAGATGTTACAGTGGAGACAGTGAACCTCCTGTGACCATCAGTGTATTGACAGGTTTCTCTTCCTTCATCTGTCAGAACTCACCTGTAAACTACAGGAACACAACTGGACCACAACAAACTTTACTCTTAGTTATTGTTGTGTTGACAGCGGAGCACAGGGCCAGCTACATTGATTGGATACATAAACCCACACCTTCCGTTTTATACTTGATGCAGGACTCCAACATATTTCCAAAAGAGAGAGAGATATATTAATTTTTATAAAAACCAAACGAATATTTTAATATTTTCTATGATTATTTTAGGAGTTTAAAAAGTATTTAGGGACATGTATTTGTTCAGCATTTCCAGCAGCCATCTTCTCCCAAGTTCTCAGCACTGTCTCTCCACCATCCATTTTCCTCAGAGTTAAGATTAAATCTTAACACAATGGAATACAGCCTAAACGTGACGTTCGTTAAATGCGTTCACTCTAATACTGGGAATTATATAAATTACAAGCCAGACCTATTCAAAAATTTGAACAACCTCCAAATGGGGTCACTGTGACAAAGCTAATTTCTAATTAAAGCTATCTTCCCTTTCCTTAACAATGGACATGTACACAACCGTCCTCGAGATACTATCGATGTGTGTGCATAACTGTAAAACGAAGCTGGTCTGTCTACAGGCAGCAGAGAAACTGTCCTCTGCAGAAGCCTACAGAGAGCAGGAGCTTAAATTTCATCAAGCAAAATACACCCCATGCCAACAGTCGCAATGGTATTGCCTATGATGGCCATATACCATATTTGAATTGCTCAAAGCCATGTCTAATGCTAGTTTTGCTTCCATTACTCATGAGCAAAGTTCACCCAGATGTGCTATTACGGAGGACATAGGGTTCTGCAAAGCCCGTTGTGGGAGGGGAAAGCGGTGGGCAAGTGTGACAAAAAGTGCCACCCCACCAACAGATTAGTTCCATATTGATAGGTTATTGAGTGCATTTTCTGTATGATGCTCTTGCGATAAAAGCTCGCGTGCTTGGTGACCGTCTCACTACATTAGTTGTATCAAAGTAGGAATTTGAAACTACATTATTACAGCTTCAGAAGAAATAATAAGATGCCCACAACAAGAGCCCACACAGTAGTACCACCTTCCGTCACCTTCCTTCTGGTTTATATATTAAATTAAATTTAATGCCCCAAGGAAACTACAAGGAAAAATACTATAATGCAACAGAATACACTTCTATAATAATTTAGACAAAACCTTTGCAGAAACATATCAGTAAGGCATTTCATAATTAGAAATGATCTGTAACAACATCAGGACAACCCCCTGACAGTTTCATGCATAGCTAAAAGCCATGCTAGTGCAAACCAGTCTCTAAAGAAACAAACAAGCCAACAAGGTCTCTCCCCCTCCCTCCCCCCACACTATGTCAATCGGATGCTCACACTATAGCTTTGTCTCAAATGAATTCCTGTAAAGGACCTGTAATTAAGTCCTGTTAAAGGTACTGCAATATATATATATATATGGTTAGGCAGAGTAGTAATGTATGGGCAAGGTAGCAGAGACTTTATAAATCTGTACTTTGCATTACAGGTGATCTCTTGCATTTATTCAAGGTTTAAAATAAAAAAAACCAAGAGAACAGCTTAAAAGAAAAACAAATGTAAAGCCATAAATAGAACCAATGTGTGCAAGCAAGTGTGACCATTAAGTAAACTGGGTGGGCGGGGAGGGAAGAAGAACATAACCCCATCCCCCACATTGTAGAGTGTAATTCAGGGCCTGATCACAGTAATGGTTCCTTTTTATGCAGCCCCCATATCAGTCTCACACGAGCAATGAGCAGGTTGCACAGTGTCCTCGTGTCTCCAGCAGCAAAAAAAAGACAGTAAGCGTAGCAGGCTACGGGTGCTAATCAGACAGCCTTGTGTTCTAGCTAAATCTTTGAGGCACCTGGAGAGATTGTCAAAAACAACATGTTGCTAAAAAAAACCCCAAAACATCCAACACCCCCCCACCTTTATTATACAAAGTTGTGCTTTAGAATTAATATTTTCCCCTTAAATCTTGTCTAACAAGTGAGCCGACAACTCATTTCTGCAAAATTCTGCAAGAGTAAAATGGAAAATTGCTGAGGAGTATGAAAGTGTCCTGAAGTCCATTATATGAAGAATCCTGGTGAGAGTAAGCCTTGGATGGCTCTCCCAACATAAAACCCTTATGTAGTAAGCAAAGCAGAACTTTCTGCCCACCACACTTGGTCCCCACTGAAGGCTGAATTACCTTCTGTTTCTTGGGAATGGTGCCATCTCTTCCCCCAAAAGAAAGATGATATTTGGAGCCTGAATTGCCATTATTGATGCAAACACCTGTCTTGTGAATACCGAAGGAGACTTACTACCCTGAATCAACTTCAAACCCGGAAAACAGACATTTTTTAAATACAGTTTTGTTCTTATTCAAAAAATGTTGATTGTTCTTAGTTTCTTTACTGCACGGTGACACTTTCTTGTTACCTCATCTGCTTTATGCACAATTCTGTACATTGAACAGCCCACGCATTTAAGTCAGTAAAAAAAAATTGCTTCAAAGAAAATACCTACATAATTAACTTGAAAGAAAAGATATTACATTTTGTTCAAATACCTAATGAAGCCATAGTATCTGTGCCTTTAGTTCACCTCAGTAAAGAACGCACAATATAAGAACATAATGTCTCTATACAGACTGCAGGTATTTAAATTAACAGCATTTTACAACCTGCAGGGAAGCACTGCAGAACCACCCCCCCGAGGAGGCAGTACAATAAATTGCTCCAGGATCAGCCTGCCCAAGATGCAGTCATGGGTCACTTGCAGAAAGGCTGTAACTTAAACTACTGGTTGAGCACTAGGTGCATTTTCAAGTATACCTTCCAGCATTTACTCTATTAATGTGCAATCCTAGAGCTGCACACTAAAAAACAAAAGTTACTAATTTTACTTTGAAAAAAAGCTATACTACTTTCCCAGGAGTGGCAACCAGGGTGCTGCAGACAACTAAAGGTACTGCACAGTGTCAGGGCTGACCTCCAGAAACCCTCCTCTGTAACCCAACACGGATACACCACCCACTGCTCTGCCGGGGAAACTCAGCCAAGTTGTTTTTGTGTTTCTATATCGTTTCCATAGCAAAGGTCAGTGCATGCGTAAGTTAAACTAAAGCTGGAAGGCTAAAGACTGAAGGTCACTACAGGATAAGCCAGAAGGGCTTTGCGCCAAAGCAGTTCCAGCCCTATTACTATACTGCATACAGTGAACTCCTGCATGCGTGGCAATACTGAGTTACAATTTTTACCAAGTAACTACAATGACTGTAAGTTAACGACAGAATTTTTTGGATCATCAAGAAGCTGTAATTTAGATTACAAAAACATTCATACATTCTTAACATACATATGGAAAATCCTTAAAAAAAATAATATGTGTAACGCTCGAGACTATATAGATTAACTCGGTCACTGAAGACGGCAGCGTTTAAACTTGAAATTTTGTGGCAGTGGTGAGAACCTTTTCCTTGCTGAAGAAAGCAAATAGGTCACATGAAATAAGAGGCATCAACCTCAAGAAAAGAAGTTAGCATTTTTCCAGATTAAATGAAGATTATATCAGAGCCATATCTGACTCACGCGTCATCAATTCCACACTGATCTAAAGGAAAGCTTGAAACACTTGACAAGCTTAGGACAAGAGGTTTTTTAGTCTCTAGTAGTTAGAGATTCTACCTCCCCATCTTTTTTTCCTTGTTTTAAATTAAGAAGGTTCTGTCTGTGTTTTCCATTGATTATTGCAGGCCAAGTATTACCAATCTGCATTCAAGTGTAAATGGTATTTATCCACGAGATGCAATTTCTTAGGACCCGTAACAAGAATTGAGAAAAAGATGCAACAGAAAACACACACTTCACAGTAAACAGGTACTTCTATCACTTTGAAACACTCTGTTTTTCTGAACCAAATCCCCCTTTGCTTATTCACAAAAGCCCCAGTAGCTAGTAGTGTCACTGAATCCAGAAGTGATGTCAGGGTTTCCCATGCC
>VXAK01025259.1:4491-23458 GCA_013399435.1 Arenaria interpres
GATTGAAAACTTTGACTTTCCCTTTCTCCCAGTTTCATTTAAAAGCACTAAGGATTTTACGTGAAACACTAAATTAAAAGTTGGTCAAATTTAGCAGAAAAACCTGCATGCAGCTCAACTCTGCAGTGAGATAATGGACAACATGCATTACAGTCATCTAACACTTGTGGTTGAAACTTCCAAAACATTTTTATGGTGGTGGGATGTCATGATGTGAAGAAAGACTGTCTTTTTCATTTACAAGAAAAAATGGGGTTGGACAGAATTGCTAGAGAGAGGATCAAAGAGCTCCTGAATATTCAAATAAAAGTAATAAAGAAACTGGAGCCGTATAGAATTATCACTAGGAAATATGCTAGTCAACAGTACTTGGTTGGAATACTTCCTAATGAAAGAACTATTACATTAAAAAAAAAAAGGTGTTGAGAACAGTAAACAAACAAAATGAGTGAATACAAGTCGGGGAATTTTGGGATGAAGTTTGTCTTTGATATATGGGATTTGATGTTTGTGATTCACCTAGGGAATCTCTGGTTGTTCTTATAATCTGCCTCTCTGTAAAGGATCCAAGTTAAGAAAAAGGAAATAAAACATAGGATGCAGCTAAACTGGTAGAAGGAAGTGGACTGTATGTCCTGTAATAACAGCATTTTTAATTTCTGTTGTCGTTCCAAAGAAGAATAGAGGAGACACTTAAATCATTGTGTCAAAGAAAAAGCAAGAAGTTTAAGAAGGTACATATAGATGCTACTGTAATCTAATCCTGAAGTCCTAATACAAATATTTTAACTGCAAATTGGAAGAATCCGAATTTCAGTACTTTTTTGGTTGTTTTGCAGTTAATCCGGGTTTAAGGAATGCAGCATTGGAAGACTGTGCTTTATGTCAAGAAAGCATATCATCCTCAGAACTTGCAGCAAAAGCCAGAGATGGGGACTTTGAAGGTACTCTATTTTTTCTGAGAATTAAAATGAGACAATACTGATATATATATTAAAAAATATCATTAAAATGATAACTCTTTTAAATTTTGGCTTTGGAAAGCAACTATAAAATCTTGTCATTGTACGATTTAGAGACGAAGTTAGATGATAAACTGAGAAGGCTTTAGTATAAGCTGTGACATCACATGTGACAGGTTTTAGAGGGCTATGTAAGGTGCAAAGCACTAAGGTCAGTCTTCTCAGCCAAATCTGAAGAGCTCTTTTATGTCATTTGCTATATGCGGGGGTGATACTTTTTCCTATGGTAGAGGTACCTTTTGTATTGTATTCACTTTTTTCTTTGATTAAAAGATTTTGGTTATTATTTTCATATTCTTCACCACATCACTTCAAATAAAAAGTTAGTTTTAGGTAAGTCTGCTGAGGTTACTCGAATCTCACTGAATAAGTGGTAAGTGTGAAGAAAAGTGCATATGTAAGTCTCAAAGTTTTGATTAGGATTCAAGTATTCTGAGGGCTTAAAAGTTTTTGTTGCTCTTTTTTAATCTGAGCTGCTGTGGGAGTGCTTAGGACTCAGTTATGGACTACAGCCTGAGTATGGTAAACATTGTATAAAAAATGGATTAAAAGATATCAGAGCACTTGCAGTCAAAGAATAAGAAAAGGGAAAGCAGATGTATGAGATGGAGCAAACAAGGAAGCAATCAGCTTTCATCTTCAGGGCTAAGTGGTGGTTTCAGCACACCAGGAGCCCAATTATCAGAGTGGTGGTGTCTCTGTGGTCAAGTGAAATAAAAGACAACAGTCAACTGTGAAACTGTATCTAAGCTTCCCAGAAATTGAAGTGTGCAGTAATTTCCCTCTGTTTTAAAACTTTGATCTATTGTTGTCTATTTGTACACATACACTACTATCCTTCCAGTGAGAGATTTGAATGCAGGATGACTGAGAACTGAGTGATAAGCGGTGTATGTCTCTGCTTGTGTGCAGAGGTGGGTGACCAACAGAAAAAAAATGTTGGTTCATGTCATTTGTAATAAGGATCAGAAATCACAGAGGGAACGAAAAAAAACCTCTTAAAGATTTGGTTTTAGAGTAATGCTATGTATTTACAAGTTATTTTGTGCTTATATAAAACCCATGGTTTACTTGCCTACCCTTCTGCTGAAGCTGCAGTCTAAAGGATCTCAAATTTAATCTATTTATTTAGAACAGCAGGGCTAATTCATGTATAATGCACTGCAGAAATGTTAGCTCTTCTGGAGGAGGATGATTTGGTGGCAGATAAAGAACTATTCTGTAGTCATTTTAATTGATTTTTCTATTGAGCCATAATTCAGAATGTCACAGAAGGTGCAGTAAAGAACAAATCTTTAAGCAAAATCCTTACCCTGTATAGGCTGTATTGGAAAAGAATGCAAGAGATTATTCATTCTCCACCATTGCACTTCATATTCTTTTGTTTTGAATCGATGCCTGATGCTGTCATTGAATTTGACTTAGAGAACTTGAAAGCAAGTTATTCTGAACTGCAGGATGCTGAATTACTTTCTCACAGTGGATGTACATTTTGTCACGACAAAGTCACTTCACTTTCCTGGTATTCTATTCAGCTTTTAAGGTTCTTCAGCTTTTCATGGCATCGTCTATTGGCAGGGGGAGGGTTTTATGTTTGCCGAAGTGCAGCCTATGGCTTGGGATGTTATTTATTGAAATAGAGGACAACAGTCTGGGTGCTTAGGTGATATTATGGCTGTGTAGGTGTGCAGTAAGAGGGGATCTTTGCTGTTTCAAGAGTCTCTGCAGCACCCAGGCAGCGTGAATTGGTTTGTCCCTGCCCTGAGCGAATGGTAAAACCCAACCTGTAGTATTAATAGCACATGCAGATAACTACAGCAAAAACCGGCCTCCTGCCTGCACCTTTGTTCCGAAATAGCAGGTGTTTCACGTATGCCTGTGTGATGGAAAGCAGAGCCTTATGGGATAACCAGGTCCCTTTTGAATAAGTAGATGTGGATGCCAGAACAAACTTCTCTGCCTTGGCACAGTGTTTTCCCCTGCTAACACATCCTCTAAACAGAGCCAGTTAGCCCATGTTCCTGCAGGTACTCTGGTTTTGATACCCGTGCTTGTTCACCGGGAAGATTTGGGCATGTCTGAATCAATCTCTTTACATGCTTTCTCTGGGAGTCTTACTTAGCTTCTGTGTAAGTTGTTATGCTATAAATACCTACTTGTACAAATCAGCACAGCTCCTCCAGCTGTGTAAATAGCTAGTGTAGTCTGCTGTTACTCAGCTTTCCGATTTGGTGATGGGCAGGAATTTTCTGTATCACAAAGAGATAGCAAGGAGATTAGCTCCACCTTCCAAACCAGAACAAACCACAAAAGGTCTTCAAAAAGGAGTATCTGAAGTGGGTCAATTTGTTGAATTTATGGCAACTGCAGAAACACCCATTCTGTCCCCTCTTCTCCAATGCCTTCCAGGCCTCTGCCCCTTCTGGTCACAAGTTGCCATTACTGGCAATGCTGTACAGACTTTTTTCTGCTGAGGTATGAAGTGACAGCGAATGGGATATGTTTTTGCTCTCCCTAAGGCTTCCAGCATGAGGCATAAATGTACAGCAGTATTTTAATCTCAGCAGCCATGCGTATTTTCCCCCTTACAACATCTTCCCACCTATCTCATTTTTGCTGGCCACTGTGGAAGCAACAGCCCCTGGCTTTGTGCTGGGTGATGTTTGGGTGCAGATGAGGATGTCTGGTGGTTAAGGCAACCTTTGCTGCATGAATATTGTGCCCTATTTCTTGCAACAAGCCTGATGGGTTTGTTCTCCAGGCCAAATCTGGGCCACAGGCCATCAACGGGAGTACACCGCAGTTATCACTATAAATGGATTCAACTCTGAGTCTGAGAGCATTGCACCAGTCTGTTGACAGCATTGCAGCAAAATTAATTATATCCTTTTTTGTACATCATTTCTACACTTCAGGTCACTCTTAATGATTTCAGCTGAAAGTGAAAACAATTTAAAGCAAATGAGTATATCAGTAGCTCCTCCCTTCTGCCATCGTGGCAGAACATGAGCATGTATCAAATTGAGAAAGTTGAGCAAGCTACCTGCCAGGAAAGCTTTTTCCAATTATCAAATAAATCCTTCTTACCGAAAGTACTGAATGTTGAAGATTGTATCCAATCAATGGTAATAAAAAAAAAAGGCAAGAACAAATTAATGAATAGTTTTAAGATTCTGCTGAAGGTTCCAGCCTCTACTCAGATTATGAAGATGAATCACTTGTTTTTGTCAGATTTCTCATTCTTACTGTATATTAAAACCACCAGCTGGTCTGGGTCATAAAACAAATATGCATGTTTATTACAAGCCAACTGACATTGGCAAGGGTGTAAGAGTTAAATCCTGTGACCTTCTGAAGGCTGAAATACAATAAACTACAGATTAATTGGCATTCCAAAACAAACGCATTTTTGAAAGTACAGGTGGGCCTATGGTATATATGCTGTCTTAATGCTCTTGGACTTTTTTTGAGGAAGCATATGCGTTTATACTTCATAGAGTATAAAAAGCACTATGTTTTTATAGGGAGAGCATGTAAAGCAAATACATTTATCTTTTCCTAGAATATAGGATTAATATATACAATATTCCATAAGTGAGCTTTTAATGTAGTAAAATTTCATGCCCTGATGGTATGATGGAGAAGATGGCCAGTGAGGACTAAGTTCTCTGTATAAACTCAAAGGAAGTTGAAGTGGCAGCTGCTTAGGAAAAAACTGGTTGGGCTCTTTGCTACAGTGGTGCTTGCTCTGAATTGCAGAAACGGCAGAAGGGACCTGTGTCTCGAGACCTTTGGTGGTACTGCCTTTTTCCCTGTGTCCTGGTGAGCTACTGGCCAGCATGGGGAGAAGGTTATTGGGAAGTTCCTGAGCTCCAGCTTGAGACAAACCACTGTATGATAATAAATTGACCGAGAAGTTTGCCTGTGACTGAGAGTGGGTAGCATGGGTGATACACAAATTAAAGGCAGCCTCCAGCTTTGAAAATGTAAGACAATTAGTCCTATAAATGTATCCCTGCTGGAACAGAGCCAAGTAATTCTTATTATGTGTTATAGCTTTAAAAAACCCAAACATCAGGGAAATGTAAGTTTGATATCTTTCTGCCATTTATGCATTTGGGATCTTGTTTCCAGCCCTAGCACAAAGCTTGCTTTATATTAGCCAACAGTTTCCCATTTATACACACATCAATATATACACAAACACACAGAGTAACTTCTTTTTTTTTGGTCTTGGTAAGGATTTTTGTGTATTCATTTCTATATCAATCTGTAAATGTGACCAAGCATAAGTCCCTGCTCACCATATTTGGAAGCATTATGTTTATCCTTGTGAGATTTTAATAGTGCACTTTGGCAAATCTGAATTTTGACAATAGGTGTATTTTGGGGTAATATGTCACTCAGATTACTCAGGAAGATTCATCTGTTGTGATTGAGGGAAGGTTAATATTTTTAATTGCCAAAGTCATGAAGTTACAGGCTGGCTAAGAAAGTGAGTTCCACTTCTTGTCTAGGAATAAGCATGAATCATCTAAAAATCAGATTTTTCTCAAGGAAAACCAGAAAGCATTATGAAGCTGTTGGTGCTCCTTGAAAATATCTGCTTTAGTGTCTCAGCTCTTCCTGTAACCATGCATTCACTTTCACTCCTTATTGCTCTAGCATCTGTACAGAACTGCCTTGCTTTCTGCCACTGAGTAATAACTGCAGCCATAATGGATTTGCTGTGGCTGCCAGTACAAATAACTGTTATTGCCAAATGGCGTCAGCATCTGTTTGCTGCACAACAGCATGCTACTTCTCCTTGATCCCTTTCCATCTCGCAACGTTCCAACCCACCCACTTTTGTCTAGTCACAAGCTCTCCAACCAGCAGCATGAGCACAATTCAGTAATTTATGGTCCCAAGACTCGAGCTCTTCTTCTTGTTGCAGTTAGAAGTAACAAGGTCAAGAAAACCCACCCATGTTACTGTATGTGCAGAGTCTAATCACCGTGAGTCTAGAATTAGCTGTCAACCCTGGCTGAATGCTTCAATTTTTCTTTTGTCCTCTACATACCTGTGGCTACTCTATAATGATGACCAGCCACGCTTTCTAAATGAAAGAAGTTAAATTGTTGCACAGTTCAGTGGCCAAATGTATTCTGTCCACATAACTTTTTACTTTTTCCTTATTCAGCAGCTCTGCTTACACCCTGCAAGAGAAGAATCTAGCATCACGTTTTCCATAATGAGGCAATGTTTTATAATCAACTGAACATGTTTAATCATGCGTGTAAAATTACAGGATTTTGTACAGTTTGTATGTTGTATTGCAATAATTTGATCTGACTTATATTTTAAGAACTAGCTCAGAGCCTTTTACCTTTTCCAACACCGCCCCTCTCTGTAAGTACTGTGTGGAACTTCATTCCAGGAAGAGAAAACATAAGTACTGTAAAGCGTAGGCTTATTCAGCTCCACAATGACGTAACTAGGATTTTGATTAGGTCTGAAATTTTTTTCCTAAAAACATATGTATTGAGTTTTCTTCTGGTACGTAGATCTACATTATCAACTTGCTTCGAGTTTATAATGGTTGGTAGCTCTTACAGAGAAGGCCTCTTTGTAATGGTTATATGGAAGATCCAAGTCTCTGGTCCATCTGAATTAAAAATTAAAAATTTTTACACTGAAAGGGGTTTTAAGCATTGGAATGGGCTGCCCAGGGAAGTGGTTGAGGCACCATCCCTGGAGGTATTTAAAGACAGGTTGACATAGTGCTTAGTGACATGGTTTAGTGATGTGTTTTTTCTAAGTTAGGTTGATGGTTGGACTAGATAATCTTAAACGTCCCTTCCAACCTAGACAATTCTATGAAAGATTTGAACCATATCCCCATGGAAGTCAATGCTTTCTATCAGAATTGTTCCTTTTTACATAAATAATTATTTTGCCTAAAGAATGAGTTGCTGATCATGTACCTGTACAGAGTAGACACAGGATGTCATCATTCAAGGTCACGTTGAATGAGGCAGGGCAGAGGCTTGAGCCCCGGTCTGCAAAGCTCTACGCTTTGGTGAAAGTTTTCTAGATTTGCACAGAAACTCCATTCCAAGAGAGGTGTTTGACAAGAGCTGTCTTTGCAGCTAATTAGTCCGTACCTCTGCTTTCTCCATTGCCTTCAAAATTTTCATCAAATAATACTGTTTGAAGCAGAAAACTTATTTTTATTGAAAAAATTCAAGCCAGCTGTAATCAACACTAAATCTACTGAGCAAGGGTAAAGATTACTTTGGTACAACTGCCTCCTAGGAATCTTATATAGAAGTCAGAGGTGCCCTAGAATGACATGCAGAAAATTGTGTGATAAGGGACAAAATGGTTCATCTTACTGTGGCAGTTGAAGTGAGGGGTAAAGTCATGTCACCTTGGTTTTCTACTTTCCATACTTGAAACTGTGAGGGTTTACAATTTCCTGCTTTCATCAGAAGAGCTGCAGCAAGCCCATCTGACCTTTTTTGCAGCTTTGAGGATAATGCACTTTGACGGCTGCAGCAGTGCAAGTTCCATAGGCTGCTGTGGGAACACCCCTCTTTATCTTACTTTGGTAAAAGTATAGTCAGAGTTACGCATGATGTGCTCTAAAATCGAATACACATCGATGCAGGAGGAACTTTCAGTTTGAGTTCTGCATTAGGAGTATTTGATTAAAAACAAAAGATGCCGAAAGGATCTTTTCTCTGGATTATCTGGCCATAATGCAAACACCACCACAGGCTTAAGGTCAACAGGGAGTCGTGGGGCGCATGCTTTCTGATTTGTTTTCTACTAGAATATATATTTGCTACATTACATCTTCTGCAAGTTCCAACAACTTTTGGGACTATTTTCCCCACTGACCCAGTCTCTTGTGTCTCAGTGCCATTGAATGAACTTTCTGGTCTAATGTTGTATGAATGAACACTCTTGATGGATCCAGGTCCAGGCTCTTTTCTTCTCGTGTTCTGGGACACTGAGATGTTCTCCTCGGTTTTGTACAATTAGATAGGACTGCAATATATCTATTGCACATACTTAAAAATGTGATTTTTGACAGTGATTACTGCATCTATGATTTTTATCATCATTGTGGTTTTCTTAAAGCTCCAGCATCTTGGACTTATGTGAGATTGTTAACAGAAAACTGTTTTAGCTAATGAAGTTGCAGAGACATTCTAAAAACTACAGCATAAAGCAAATAAAAAGACTGTAAAATTTCATGATTTCTGGGAGATTGTAATACAAGATTTTTGAATAGTTAAAAGTTGGGAATACTGTTTCTCCTTTTTAAATGTCTTTTTCAGTCCTCACGGTATCTAAATTTTATCTTGTGTCTTTTCCTTTCTCTGAACTTGTTTCTTACTCATTTAAATACTTGTTTCTCTTCCTTACTCTGCCTTTTTTTCTCTACATGCTTTAATGTTTTCTTCTAAAATTTACTTCTGTAGTCTTTCTGCCTCGTTAATCCCTTCCCTCCCTTCCTCCTCCTCTTTGATGTTTGTGCCATGGTCTTCATCCGTTTCCCAACAGGCTTCTCTTAACTCTCACTGCATGATAAAGCAGTGGGCCAATTAGCCCACGAACAAGATTTTCCCTCCATTCCTTGTACAAATCCCCGAAGCACAGGGAGGTAGTGCTTTAGAGACTGGATGTTTCCATTTGCAGCTGCACGCAGAGCTAATGGAGCAGCATAGCCCGGAGAAGGACTATAACATAAAAAGCCTAGGGGTGCGGCGCGGCTGCCCTGCTTCCAGCGCATCTCCAGGCTAATGCTAGGGGGCTCATTTGTGTAACTTGCTTTATCCCCTCATGAGACTGCTCTTCGGAGAATATTTCAAACACCAGTTCTATAAAAAGCCTGATGACTCAGTCATTCACATATGTAAGTCAGAAAGGCTGCTCCCAAGGTTGAGCGAGATGAGGCATGTGAAGGGGATCTGGGGTGTGATCCTGTTGCCACTGGGGCTTGCATGGGCTCGGAGCGGCCGAGTCATTCAGGGCTTCATCCTTCCCGACACCATGAGCACTCAGCTCCAATCCAGGATTGTGTTTAATTTCTCAGCAAGTGCGTACTCTCAAAATGAAGCCTCTGTGTAAGGAATCTTTCAGTCACAACTGGAAGCAAAGGCATAGGCGAATGGCCCAGAGTTTCTTATCGCGAATGTTATTTCAGGACTTACCGACTGTAGCTGGCTGAGGAGGATTAAAGCAATTAATGTTCGTACGGCATTTTGGATGTTAAAAGCTGCTGTGACATAACTAAGTGTTACTATTTGGGGGTGTGCTGCAGTGCAGCTGAGCTTGGTGTGAACAGTTGGGAGGTCAGGAGGGCACTACAACCCAGAAGCAACGGGCTACGCACAGAGCTGGCCCAGTAGCCCTCTTGAAGGGCCATGCTGTTGTGAAGTCACTGCCTGGGGGAAAAAGTGCCCTTTAGCTCGCTCTACTGACGCACTAAAGTAGCGCATCAGCTGATGTGAGACCAACGTGGAGGGGAAGACAGTCCCTCTAATGTGGGAGAACATTCGGTAGAGGGGGTTGTACTCTTTCTGTAGGTGGAGAACCGCTAAGATGTGATTTATTTTTTCATGCAGTTATAAAAACAAAGTTTGCAGATGAATTCATCTGGCAGCCAAGTAATTCTGTAAGCATGAACTATGGATTATATGACTGTTATTAGTTTCGAAGGTCATTATTTATCATAATTAATTTGCTGTTTCTCTTGGGGTTTTTTGCAATTTTTCTTTTTATTTAGCAGTGGAGACATTTAAATCCATACAAGGTCAATTAAAAAATAACTTCTTCAACATTGCACTTCAAGGGCCACAACAGAAAAAAACCCAAACAATCCAAAACCCAAACGGTAAATACCTGATTAAGAAAAGCTTCTTTTTGCCGATGAGCTCCAGAGTCTTTGTGGTGGGGTTGTGTTAGCTTATGATGTGTCTGGACTAACCATGATCTAAGGGAAGGCGTGATTATGGTACTAGCTACTGTGGAAGCTGTAGTTCATATTGGCATGCTGCACTTTGTGCAAAAAGGGTCTGTGTTTTGTGGTGTTTCTGTGAATATTAAAATCAGTAATTAGCTGGACATGGTAGCTCACATTATAGTGCAGGTGACAAAGCATCAGTGGTGAAGTAGGCATCTTACCAAACCTGCTTCTGCCAGCTCTGTGTTGATTTGGGAGGGAGACCTGGTGGCACAGAGCTTGAATAACTTCCGAAATTGTGCTGTTTTTAAAATAGTGAGAATCAATGGGATGGCAAACTCCCTGAAAACATAATAAAGGCTCTCCAGTCTAATGGCAAGTTTTAAACAGGAATATCCTTCTTGGCACAGTTACTTTGTTTGGAATGTATGTGATAACCCAAGGAACCTCTCTTCTGTGAAAGTGATGGCTCAGTTTTTGAAATCAACATCACATCAGGAGCAGTAAGTTTCACTGGGCAAGTTACATGTAGTAGTTAGGCAGGTTGCAGAGAAGGAAAAGAATTGGAATGCAAAATCCCTTGGTTTCATTGCTATTAGTGCCTCAGTTTAAGCTGCCCCAGGAAAGCCTGCTTTTGAAGTAAAATTTTGTAGCCTTGTGTCCCCACAGAACATTTTCCAGTGAACTGTTTCCAGGAATGAGGTGAAGACTGCTATGCGTGATCTCTTTTTTTTCACCACTTTGGTGGCTTCTCTGCACGCAGACTTTGGTTTTGGTTGCTGTCCCTATAGCTGTGACCTTTATGAGACCAGTCAGTTCATTAAATGAAACATTGCTTTCTTAAACTAGTTTAACTTCCAAAATAATTTAGAGGAGCCCATAAAAGCTGAGTCAAGATTTGAATGTCTCTTTGTTTATATTAATCTGCTTTTTCAACATTTTCTGCATTGAATGTTACGTCCTTTTTACGTTTAATTTGACAAGTGTTGCAATGTGACAAATACATGAAAATTGGTCACGGTTATATCTGAAGAATACAGTTGGTTTTTCATCTAATTATCTTTCTGCCTGTAGCTGTAGCCCTCTTCACCTCTGCATTAACTGTACCATATATTTTGTTGTTAAATAATATGCTCCTTGAGGCAGGGATCTTGCTTGTCAGGTTTATAAATCAGCAATTGCATGGGTTGCATACTGTAAATAACACTTGGAGAGAAGCTGCATACAGGGAACTTGGGTAAACACATCCAGCAGTTCATCTCCACTCCGTCCATGGATTCCTTCTGGCTAGAACTTGCTTTGACCTTCATTAGATTTTTAACAACTTAATTAAGCTATTGGCTACATCTTTTCTACACTTGTTATTTTAGATGTTCTGGGGGTCATGTCAGCCTGTTGCTAGCAGAAGCAGCTCAACAGAAGTGAGCCTAATACCTTCTGCTTTGCCAAAACCAAATCATTTCCCTGCTTGGCTTTTATGAGAAGTTAGAGAGCTCACAGGAGAAATAAACAACTGAAACATGCTGTTGGGGATAATGCTTGAATTCTTTCTCTGCGAAGTCTCGTACACTTGATTTTGTGGTTTTATTGTAGTTACTGGTGACTTCCAGTAAGAGTCCTAATAGCTTAGCAGACAGTAATCAGGCTGCAAGTTTATTACCTGTAGAGTTGCTTGCCTCATGGCAGAAAAGCAGTCAGCCTTTCTGTAGGGAGGGCCGAGGAGGCTTGGAATGATCTCGGCCCTAAGCTTGTTTTGATGGCTGGTTGTATTGACAAAAACACCTGTGTTCCAGCTCTGATTTAATAGTCTCTTGTCTTCATACTTTATTTTGCTTATCTCCTTTTCCCTGCCATTTTCACTTGAATAGGATATATGTCATTTCGAGTCCAGAGCTGCTGTGTGCTGTTTTGGTGCCTGCTGTGCTCTGCACAAAGGTGGGTGCCTGGTGGAGGAGGGGGGGAGTTGAGCCCTCTCAGGCATCCTCAACTCACCTACCTGCAAAGCACCTTGAGAAACTCAGATGAAAGCAGCTGCTGTTATATTTTATTCTCCTTACTCCCTTGAGGATCTGGTAATTGCATGTTTGTTTTTATTCCCTTTTGATTTATGTTCCCTTTTGTTGCTGTGTTTCTGACAGATCCTCCTGACTGGGTTCCAGATGAAGTCTGCAGCTACTGCACTGCGTGCAAGGCTCCTTTCACAGTCATTCGCAGGAAACACCACTGTCGGAGCTGTGGCAAGGTAATGAATCAGTTAAACATGTGAGAAACTGTCCACCAAAGAGAACAGCAAATACACGTGTACCACAGAAACTCAGCTGCACAGCAAAATGCGTGTGCTTGGCCAGGGTTTTCAAGTCACAAGTGTTTTTGTGTGTCTTGGCTGTCAACTGCTCAGCTTAGGTTTAGGAAGTGGGGGGATGGTCTTGACTGGTATACAGAAATAGGGATTTGTCTTCTAAAATGCAGAACTCCCTGTTGAGGTCCTGGAACAAATACCACGGATTCAGAGTCGCTCTGGGCTACTGCTCTGAGCTTTTACGGGCCGCAGCAGCCCTGCACTGTGAGGGGTGATGCACAGCTCAGCTGCAGGGACGGTGTGTCCCTTTGCTTTTTTTTTTTTTCTCTAAACTTCTGCAGGAGGACTGCGGTGTGTAGGGCTGCTGCTTTGCAAGATTGTGGGGGAGGAAGAGGGGGCGAGGGAGAATAAAGCAGTCATGTGTCTCAGGAAGCCAGAAATATGTAATCCTGTTTCGCTTGCTTGCTGGTGTACAAGTTAAAAAGGACGAGGGTAGAGAAGCTGCTTTTGTTAACTTTATAGTGGACTTGCAGGAGTAGGAACTTTGGAGACTTTCACAAATATTCCTCTAGACTTTCTTTAAAACCTATGGGGACAGATGCTTCTTTTCCTCTCTGGTGGAGCTGCGTTCCCTTCTGACCTGCAGAGATACATGCCTGCTTTGGCTAATGGCAGTGTCTGGGCTCCTGTGTCAGAGAGGCTAAGCACAGTCAGATTAATTAGTCATTGAGCTGTGAATTGCCTGCAGAGGGCTTTCATTTGCTGTGCTGAGGAGGGTGGTGTTGCTGATACACAAAAGCCCAGCACGGACCATCTCCTTTCCCCTCTCTTGAAATCAATTTTTGTCCCATCCGGTTCTTCAAAGGAACTAAATTGAAATCTCCCTCTTGTTTTTCAGATCTTCTGTTCCCGCTGTTCCTCTCACTCTGCTCCATTACCTCGTTATGGTCAGATGAAGCCTGTCCGTGTTTGCACTCACTGTTACATGTTCCATGTCACTCCTTTCTATAGTGACAAAGCTGGTATCTGACATATTAAACTACTGGTCTGTCTTCTGGAGTCTTACACGGACTGATATATTTGACCTAAGCCAAGAATTAACTTGAAAGAGGGACCCCGTGAGGGCATGTAGGCTTTGACATCCATTATTATAAATTTTGTACAGACAGTTTTTATTGCATTTTACTAAGCTGCTAAAGGGAAGTATGAAGCGTCTGTAGCTCTAAAGCTACAGTACAGTCTTCCATAAATTTATAACATTAACGTTACGATGCCATATGCAGAACAAATGCACTGTGTGGAAGGAAAATAGGGCTCAGAGAATTGAAGAGGCATTGCTGCTTATCTTACATGCTAGGAACAGAGTAGCCAGTCAACTAGTCCATCCCAGCAAATCAATCCCAAAGCTCGGACACTTCTGTGCTCACTAGAATACCAGCATGGCTGTGGATGTCAGCTCGCTCCCTCCTGCTGCAGTTTAACTTTCTCATTAATAGATTTTTGCTACCTACGTTAGGATTACTTAAAGAAAAACTACTTCAAATCCATGTTCGTTATTTACAAAGGCAAAATTTTCTGTGAATCACATAGGAAGCACTGAGGGTCCTGAAGCGGTATATTTCCGTTGCCTTTCATTTACTGAGCAGAGCAATAACTCCAAGTTGTCTTCTAAAAATTAAGTTTTACAACTTCCAGTTCCATATTTTGGAGCTTTGGAGGTATTTATAATCTGCATCATTTATGCTAAATCCTGTTAATAAAATTATAACACAGAGCTTTGGTTGCTATATCAGCATTTAAAACTTAACAAACTTCAGAGGAAATGGTTACCAAATGAATGAAAGAATATTAAAATACATTTTTTTTTTGAAAGAGTTTAGCAGCAAAATTCACTAGAAGTGACAAATTGTTTCTCCCATATTGAGGTTTTTTAAGTAGTTTTTAAAAGGCAAATACGTATGATATATTCAGAAGGTTCTACAGCGTGGTCAACCAGAGAAGGGTACTTGTTGTCCACATTTGGCAGAGTAACTGTGTAAAATATCGCATACTGTTACTTCACTCATGCTAACAACTCAGAAGACGTTTGTATTTATTTGTAACACCAGGGATTAATTTTTATCTCCACTTGGAGAGGAAAGAAATAAGACTCACGTGGATTCATGCTATGATCTTGCACAAACTATTTGCAGTAAGAGCTCCCTGAGCACTGAGGTTTCAAAGGTGTTTGGACAAGCTTTGAGTTAGCCACATGAAAAGCAAGACAGTGTGTGCTGTGGTTACAGAGGAAGCGAGATCAAGAGCTCTTCTCTGTATCCCCTTTCCTGCCTCGCAGTGTTACATGCTGTGTTTCAAAGTGATAAATACAAAAAAGGATGAGGAAGTTGTTTGCGGTATCATGCTCAAGAAAGGTCGTCATTCAAAATGATAAAGCAAAACTGGCCAGTGTTGATTTTTTTTTTTTCTTTTGATTTATTTTTGGAGGGATATTCCCTTTGTTAAGTGGTTTAATATTCAGTGTTGATGAGCCATATAAGGGTACAACAGTTTGGCACTACTGTCGTTTTGAACCAGATGAAACAGCTTCACTTAGTTTCTGTGTAATGCACAAGCCTTATGATGCTGTCTGTAGACAATGTCAACTATAGTGTGTTATCCTCACCTTATTTATTTTTTTATTATTATTTTCCTGAGATCCTTCCTGTGGGATCCTTGAGTTGGAGTGCCGGCATTCACCCGAGTTTGGAAAGGCATGGGGTTGGGTGATTGGTGGGAGGTGGGTAATGTGGTGCAAGTAGTGATACTTATTCAGGCTTAAATCTCAGGCTTCACATTGCAATGATTATTGCAGTTTTATTTTTAGAAAAAAAAAAAACAACAAATTTAATGCTTCTTTTATAGGATAAAAAATACAACAAACTTCAATTGTGAAATAAATATGCACAAAAAGTTGCTTCTGTGGAAAACAAAAAGGATCTTATTTAATGGACTGAATATTTATTCAAGCTTGTTTTTATTTTGTAAATGCTGTAATTCAGAATCATTTCCATAAATATGATATTTAAAGATCTCAGACACTATAGTTTCTTATGTAAATACAGACTCCTATTTCTCTTACTGAAAAGCACAATGACTATATCAATACTAATATACATTTGCCTCAAGGAAGACTTTCATCTTGTAATCTCTTCAGATAATTAAAGTGTCAGGACTTTCTACTTCCATGTGCTGGATTGCTCTTTCATTTCGGGGTCTGTTTACGTGGAGTGACAGCTGCCATCCTGTCAAACATGCTGGCCTCAAGTCTTTCTCACTTTGCAGATAATGTGAAAGAAATGAGTTTAAGTTTGAAAATGGAAGTCTCCCATATGGAGGAGGGGTGGTGAATCAAAGCTGGAGTACTACCCTGTCACTTTAACGTTGCCTTGTGCTATCTCTTGCCACCGGAGGCAAATCTCCCTTCCCGAAATACCTTGTCTCAGTGACCAGCTCACACACGAGGCAAATTTGATCTGCCTGTGCCAAATCTGAATAATCTTTTCTGTGGGGGATACAAATCTGCAGTGAAAATAGCACTCCTTGGGTCTACTTGTACGGTTATTCTTATGAAGCATAAATGCCCAGTGCTGATTTGCTCTACTCCTGGTATGAGACATAACTGTTGTAGTTTTTGTGATAATTGTTTTTATTTTCCAGAGGACTTAATGCATGGCTTTGGGATGTCATTTCACTGAAGAGAAAACATGTTACAACTCTGTGACATTAGGGTCTCAGTTTCTGTGGTGCAACAGCAGGAAAATTTTATGGGAAGCGTGCACACAAGATAAGGTTGCATTTGAATTAACATACATAGTATTTATGGGCAAATAATGCTGCCTTAAGGTGTGTATAAATAAATGAACAGTGGAAATTTATGCTAACGGGACTTTTAAAATGAAATCTACATCGCTTCAGGGTTTTGAGGGAAGAAGGGGGATCTTTTTTCTCCAAACCACAACAATATGTTCCATAGTAGTTTTCTTGTTGGGAATACCGCAAGGGGAGTGATATGGAATAGTAAGGTAAGAGCAACATTGCCAAAGGGGGCAGTAATTTGCCTGCTGTTGGACTCTCCTATGTGACACCTTCCCCCTGAATCAAGGTGGTTTTCAGAAAAAAAAAGAAAATAATTTACAGTGAACTCTGAAGTGATCCTTTCTAGACCTGTACAAATCCTGCAGCGCTTTCTGCTCTCTCCGGGTTTGTGAAGGGGGGTGGGATATGAAAGGAACTTCAGTTAAAAAAAAAATAATTATCTCTGCTTCTAGAGAATCTCCTGTCCAGAAAACTCAAAAATACTTAAAAGCGGCCGCATGGCAGCTCAGTGAGGAAGAAGCTGGGTGGAAGCAATGGAAGAGGAAAATGACCTTGTGTGTGTTGTCTTATCTGGGAGGAAGGAGGAGGAAAATGGTGTGCATCCAGGTGTGGTGGTGCCTATGCATGGTGGAGGGACAGGAAAGGTGGGCTGGGATGTGGTGGAAGTCAGAGACTTGGCTGGAGGAAATATGCAAATATAGCTCCATCACAATCCTGCCTGGGAGCTGGAGGAAACCACCAGCGTTCTCAGTGTCTTGTCCCCAGCTGAACTTGCTGTCAGTTCATGCAAAGTCAAAGCTGCTGGGTCTGCATCCTCTGGTTTCCGTGGCAACCCCCGATAGCATCTCTCCACCGAGTGCCAAGACTGCAGCGCTCCATTCCCGCACAGGCAGGCACGGAGGCTTCTGCTTTCTGCTTCGTCAGAGGGATTGTGATTGCTCAAACATCTTTATTTGTAACAGAGATTTATGCTGCAGAGTCAGATGCTCACTCTGAACTCTATTTTCTGATGAGAACACTTTACTGAATTACGCTTTATTTATGTTGCTTGTCTGAAAGAAATCTCTTCTGTGGGCATTCTTTTGACTACTTTTGGGGGTTCTTCAGGTACTTTTCCCTCTCCTCTTTCACTCTTTACTCCATCCCATCCCCCAGTTTTCAGTTTCTTCTGTGTCTAAAATAGACGTAGCCACCTTGGCTATCTTCCAAATAGTGAAATATTAGAGGCAATACTGGACAATTCGAGGAGCTTTCATCCCTATTGCTTCCTGATCTTGCCCTTCAAGTTCCAGGCACAGGCTCATTTCAAACCCTTCTTTGGTGTCCTTATGCCTGGAAGAACATCCTGCCACATAGATCTGTCCTGCCTGCCTGAGCTGCCATGAGTCTTGCACCAAGGTGTTTAAAGTCCTGCAGTGTTCCTTTACTTTGTGGAGGAGAAAGGATGGATCCTAAATCCTGGGGTTTGATAGCTGCTAGTGAATTATAGATATTGCAAAGATCGATTTTTTTATTTTTTTTTTTTTTTATTTGACTCTCTTTTGGTCTTAACCCAAAAAAATGGCAAAATATTAGGCCAGAAGGATGAAGAGGAGAAGACTTGTTATAGCAAATCTGGAAGTGTGAAGTTGATGTTTTAATGAAATAATTGGTCTCTTTGAAAACAAGCTGTAACTGCATGCGCTAGGAATGCTGGGGCTCATGCATTAAACAAGCTGGCCAATTAGTCTTCCATGAACTCATTTCATTTCTTGTTTTTGCTAAACATGAAGGCTCTGAAGTAGAAAGTACGATTCTGCCCCCCCCCCTTCATGTTTCACTCAAAGGCATGAAGTTGATTTGTCTTCTGTTCCGTTCTTCTCTGCAAACAGCTGCTGGCCTTTTAGGGCCATGATGGAGCTTGTCTGCAAAAGAGAGAATTCTCCTGCATCTGAAGTGATGCAGCTGAGGGTGGGGGACACTGCAGGGGCAGCAGCGGGTGGCTGAGTGTGCCCCTGGGCACGAGGCCGTTGTTGTGGGAGCTGCTGCTGGTGTCCAGTCACTGAGCGATGCTGCGTCTGCTCTTCCTCGCGAGCGAGAGATGCCTGGCACAGCCCGGGATGCGAGGGATGGCTGTGCCGGGGGGGTGGCAGAGCCAGCCAGCCTGCAGCTGTGTAACTACCTCAGATACTTCGTTTCCTGAAAATAACCCCATGCCAGGCACTCGTACCGCTCAAGCAAGCACTGAACTCATGTCTTCCTCTAGAAAGTCTTATTTACTTATTAGTGTAGTTTTACGTAGTTCTTCACAGGGCAATAAAACGTTGTTCCCACCGTGGCTTTCTTATTCACTGAGTTAATAAGAAAAAAGAACTAATGCTGCAGCAGAGAGGGTGTTTGAGGTGACTCCTTTCTAGTGGACAGCTTTTGGTTTTTTAGCTGGAATTAGGCTGTGGTGCCGATGGGCTTGTCAGTACAGGGGAAGATGCTGAGAGGAAATAGTCCTGAACAGCATTTGTGCTGGTACCTAACTTCTCTCTGATGTCCTGTAAAAGGTGCTGAAAATGTCCTTTTATCTGAAAGCGTGTCTGAAAATGACTCTGAAGTGCCTCAGCGTTTTTGGGACAGTTTGGAGAATGCCATCCCTCCTCCTCCAGGGGCTGGGACGGTGGCTCCACCTTGGGCTGTCCCAAACCAAGATCCTCAGTTGTGAGAAGCTGGGTGGGGGCAATGTCCTGAGCAGAGAGTCTGTCCTGGCTTGATAGCAAAGGACATGTACCGTCTCATCTTCCTTTGCCTTTGGGGAGCCTCTCAAATAAAATTTTGAGGCACTTGATAGATTTTTTTTTTTTTTTT
>VXAK01025259.1:23495-37153 GCA_013399435.1 Arenaria interpres
TCTGGCCAAGATAATTTGTGATTGTAACTTCATTAACAGCTTTTCTGTTTATTGTGCAGCAGTAGAGCCTGCCAGTTTGGGGTGGGTTTGTTTTTTGTAGAATTAGTTTCACTTTCTTCGGCTTATCTGCAGAAAGCTGGAAATTAATAATTGAAGATATAAACAGAAAATAATCACTTCTGTAAGCTCATAAATGCATTTAAAAGGGAACTACCCTGTGATCCCTTGGTTCTCAAACACTGGAAGATGGCGCAGAAATAAGTGAATCCCAAGTAGTTCGAAAGTCCTGGCTGATGGTCTCTAAACCGTCTGCTTCTGTACTTCTTGTAGCTAGTGGAAAGGGTGATGTGGATGGATGATCTCTGGGGGAACAAATGGTGGATGGTCTCTTCAGTGGGGAAGAAAAATGAAAGGTTTTAGCTAGTAATTGTAAATGATTCCTCTAAAATGACTTTTTTTTTTTTTTAAACGGAAAGGGAATGTGCTGCAGTCCCCATGTAAAGAACCTCAGTTCAGATAAGAAAATCCAGCTAAATTGGTCCAAGTGTGTTGGAACAGAATGTGAAAGTTGCCACATGTTCAGTTCAGCATATAGCCTCCAATTCCCACATTTTTGGGAGTCTGTTTCAGGTCAGGACATCAGCGTTACTGGGAGAATAAAGTAGGAGAACTTGGCTAGCTGTACTCCTGAAAGGTTTTCTGCATCACATTTACTCCTCACGTTCTAATTGCTGTCTCTTCTTAGTTTTTCTCTAAAGGAATAATATTGGTGTTAGACTTTAAACTGAGTCTCAGGGAAAATACTTCTGCATTTCTTTCCCATGGGGAGTGTTTGAAACATGGCTGGTTTTCCTGCTTAAAAACAGTCAACTGTGACTAGAGTCAGTCTCAAAAATTTACATTGTGAAAAGCTGAAGTTCTGGGTGCAAAGTTATTTAGATGCTACTTCTACACAACTTGGACTGGAACAAGAGCCAAGTGATTGCTGCAGTGCAGGAACCAAAAGTCAGGCTGGTGTAAAGTGGGGAGGCTTAAGGGCTTCTTAGGAAGAGACTTGATGGTGCTCACTAAGAACACCTGGGATGAGACCCAGCCTGGATGAAGCAGCCCTGAGTCAGTGACCAGGAGCAGCTGAGCCCTGGCCAGGCTGAAGGGAGAAGCCAAGGAGCGACCAGCCCAAGGGAATTTTTTTTTTTCCTCATTATTTTGCTAAAATCAAATCCCAGAAGGAAGACAGATGTTTTCTTACCTACTGCATTCAAGATATTTTCAAGGTAGGTGTGCTACTTCTGTATTCCCACTCGGTATTAGGTGGAGGGGGACAGCGAGAGGCTGTTGTCTTTTTGCTTGTTGTTTGTATTTTTAATCTTTTTTTTTTCTAGCTGATTACTGCAGTGAGAAATCAAAAGAAAAAAATAGGAAACAAGCAGTCCTTTTTTAAAAATCTCAAATTCCCATTCATGCAACAAATAATTCTCATAATGTGATCTAATTGCATAATGCAAATAAATACCAATCATTAAATAACATTAGTTTGGTTTTAAACAAAAAAATCATTAACCCCAAATCAAGCAATTATGAAAGCACTTCCTCTGAGTACAAACAGCTCAGAAGCCATCGAGAACACCGGCACGGTGCGATAAAACCTTCTCTGCCGGGCGTGCTGCTCCTGGAGGCTTTCCAGTGCCCTCCCAAGGTTCAGATGTTGTCACGGCCTCGGCTGCCAGAGGAAATCGGTTCTTGCCAAATCCTATCTTCGTTGCTGCTCTGTGTGCTGCTGGGGTTCGGCGCCGAAGGCTCTGTGAGCCTCTGCAGGGCTGCTTTTATTTGTGGGATTTATAAAATGGCATAAGCACCTGGCAAAAAAGGAAGATGTAGCTGAACGGGGGAAGCTGTTGAGCTAGCGTACTGCTAAAAACAACATTGCTGATGTGTTTTGCTGTGAGGGAAAACCCATGGGAAACACTAAGGGATTAGAAAATGCACCTTACACTGAAATCTTTGGGGTTGCAACCTATTCAATGTATCAGAGAAGGGTAATTGCACACATGATGTGCTTCCCTGTAAATGCCTATGCTGGGCATGCAAATCTGATGAGCAGGGCTCCTCCGCCTACCTGGCAGGTGTCTAATGGGCACTGGTGGCCAAAAGCTGAGCCAGCTTGAACAAATCCATGTGAGAAAGAAAGGGCTAATTCTTGTGAGGATAATCAGCTGTTGAAAGAGGGAGCTAATACTTGTGGTGAACTCTTGACTTATGATCACTAGAATTTTAACACGACATCAGGGGCTTCCGACAGCCACAGAGGCGCGGGCACCTGTTTTGGGACTAAGGCAGAAATGAACGCTCAGCTCTGCTGGAGGTGCTGGTCATGATGGTCTCAAGTTTATAAATCAATTCAGGAATTACCAATAACTGAGATTTCTCTGTGGACTGACATGCAGGAGGGATGCAGCAGCACAGGCAAAGCTCCCCATTTTCTCTAGAGTTAATCCTGCACTAGGACTGGAGTCACACCGGCATTGCATTATTATAAGCAGCAGGGAACGAAAGGTAATGGATCAAAGACAAGGAAGAAGGAAGCAAGGGGGAATACATTGCCACTTGAGAGTTTGGTGTCTCAAAGAGGGCAAGGAAAATCCCTGACTGCAAAAATTTCCCTATGCACAATTTGTAATCAGCTAAAGGAACTGCATCCTGGTTTGCCAACAGCAGTTCTCCCACCCTTGTGAGCTGGCTGTGATTTCCTGCAGTGCTTCTCAACCCTGGTGTCATGCTGAAAGCATTGCTCCTAAATGACCAGGCTGGGCTGTGGGTATCTCAAGGTACCACGCATGGGAACTGAGCAGGGCTGGGTGTGTAAAATTGCTGCTTAAGAAATTAAGAAGTCATCCTTCTGCTTTGTGTTCCCTCATGACTGCTGGAGGCAACTCAGCTGAGCCAGCCCTTGTAGCTGGGCCCTGGGTGATGGAGGCAGCACACTGCTATTTGGGGAGCTGGGAGTCGTGTCCCTGCCCTGGGGTTTGGGATTCAGGCAGAGCCTCTGCAGCCACTTCCAGGAGCACTGCATCAGACCCCAAAATCTTCCCTGTGCCTCCGTTTCCCCACTGCAGAGTGGGGAGGATGCTTGTTTGCTGAGGAACTGGGCATGGAACACAGTGGTCAATCCTGCACAGATGTTATGGTGAAGTACAACTGAGGATGTCAGTTATACCATACGCTGAAGGGATTTACTCATATTCTCTCCCGCAGAGCACGTCAGCCCCGAAGGACTGGAGAGAGGAGCCTTTCCCCTGCCTGAGCGTGGGGAGTGGGCTGCTGGCTCCCCACAGCTTCTGCCAAGCCCCTATCCCAGCCCAAGGGCACTTCTCATCCCTTCACAGATGTTCAGACCAAAGGGACTGCTGCGAGCATTCATTTGGGTGTCCCCAACAGCAGAAGCAATGCAGCACTGTGCCATAGTGGCCTATAGCATATTTTATAGTAATTCTTTCCTCAAACCTGCAAACTGCACAGTGCCCCTTATCTTTCCCTGCATACACGGTACCAGTGTGCTATAATGCACCATCACGCAGGTCCTGTGTGTGTCACCACTGTAGGTATGTTATCTCCAACCCACAGAAGAGCTTATTAAAAGACTTGGGAACAGAAGATCGGATCGTCCTGTCCTGCTATCTTCAACAGCCATGAATAATCCCTTTCATAAATTGCTTGTACCTCATCGCAGAGGTAAGTGCAGTTTTCTTTACTGTACTCAGACCTTAATCTTCTCAGTAGACTGAAGGTCTTAGAGACGCTGAAATCTCCAAACTGTGATATTTTAGTGGCCCTTTGAAGCTTAACCTTGGATCTTGCAGTCAGTTCTCTCTGTTCCTCCTGCACGCCAAGAGGACTTGCTCTCTGCCTGTCACCTAGACCCTCATCTAGAGATGTGTCTGGTGGGAAGAAGAGAGCTTGTAGGAAAGTCTGTGCTGCTGTAAAAGAAAGGTGTTATGCCATGTAAATTGAACGGTGGCTATGGGCTCCAGCTTGAAAATCACAGCTTCTCCTGGTCCTCTGAAAGCGATCAGTCTGATGTAGGTTGCCTTTCCCTTTGGCAGGCTGCTCTCTTCCTAAAAGCGGTCTCTGGCCTTCATTTGACTTGTTAAACTTCCCAGATCTGCTGGACACATCAAGCAGAGGCAGTGGTGGTCAAGGTGGACCTCTAAAGACAGTTCTACTGTCATCTCCATCGCTCCCATGTGGGCCTACAGGAGCAGCTCCATCTCGGCAGGTATTTACTGTCGTGGGGGGTGGGTCAGCACACAAGGGTTCTGAGTGCTGGCTCCTTGCTGGTGTGGCATCAGCACATCTGAAGCAGCAGAGGACGTCTAAATCTGCTCCCAGGACTGGGCTGGGGAGCCAAGCTGCTATGCCAGGCTGGAGGGTGTGGGCCACAGCAGCAGATTGGAGGACAACGTTCGTGTCTTGTGTTAATCTCTTCTCTGGCTAAACACGGCAGAGACTGATCGGTTTGTTTTGCTTACTGAATTTCATTGAATTTCACTGAATTTTTAGAGTTGGAAGGGACCATAGAGATCATCTAGTCCAAATTCCCTGCCAAAGCAGGACTACCCAGAGCGTGTCAGAGCATGCCACTCAGGACTGCATCCAGGCGGGTCTTGAAAATCTCCAAAGAAGGGAGATGGTAATGAAGCAGTTAATTTTGCTCCTTGTATGTTGTGTGGGCGTCTATTTTTGTCAGTTAGGTTGAGGGTTGGACAAGATGATCTTTAAGGTCCCTTCCAACCTGGAAGATTCTGTGAATTGCATTTGGGAATGGCTGGCTCTGCCTGTCTGCTCAGGGAAGCATCTCAGAGGCTTGCCCCACGGATCCCAGCCTGTGTAAGTGCATCCGAGCCATCTCCCGCTTCCCAGGCCACTCGGCTTTCCCAGCTCCCTTGTTGGCTTGATTTGTTCTTTCCAAACACATGTTTTACCTCCTCGCCTCACCAGCCCTCCGTGCTCAATGTTGCCTGCACCGACTGGCAGCACGAGGTGCCTATGCCACNGCATTTGGGAATGGCTGGCTCTGCCTGTCTGCTCAGGGAAGCATCTCAGAGGCTTGCCCCACGGATCCCAGCCTGTGTAAGTGCATCCGAGCCATCTCCCGCTTCCCAGGCCACTCGGCTTTCCCAGCTCCCTTGTTGGCTTGATTTGTTCTTTCCAAACACATGTTTTACCTCCTCGCCTCACCAGCCCTCCGTGCTCAATGTTGCCTGCACCGACTGGCAGCACGAGGTGCCTATGCCAGCACGGGCTCTTCCTGGGGATGCCCGGGCACCAGAGCTGCTGCCACAGGACCATGCTTGGGTGGCCTGGTACCCTCGGGAGCGAGTGGTTGTGCTGCAGTGTCAGTGTATTATTGCTGTGGTGTGTGATTCCCACCACGGCTCCTCGCTGACCTCGGGTGTTTCGAGCGTGCAGAGGCCCTGCGCTGCCCTGGCAGATCTGCACCAGCCCTCCCATGTCTGCCACGTGCTGAAATGCTTCCCATCCTTCCCTCCTCCGCTGTTAACCTCTGTCCCCCTGTTCAGCCGGGGCATCACCTGCTGCTCTTGCATCTCTTGCGTTGCATCCGACAGCTCCTGGGTTTATTTCTTTTTCTTTTGTAGTTTCTCTACTGCGGCCTTTGAGTATTTTTAAGGCCCGGCCTGGCATCCCGCAGTCGTCTTCCAACAAAACAAACATTTCATATTTAAAATGCAGCAAAGCTGCTCTTTCCACGTCGCCTTGCCAAATCCTAATTTCTCCTCCTTTAAAGGCCCGGCAGCTCGGGGCGGGGAGAAGGCCGTGCTTTCACAAAGGAGCTTTACCTGCTGTCGCGGCACCGGGGGCTGCTTCTGCAGAGTCAATTATACTTTAAGGTCAAGTGCTCGAGCTGCGTGGAAGCCCAAGGCGTTGGGGGGCGAGAGCCAGCTCCTGCCTTTCCTTCCCTGCTCAGCACTCAACGCGGGAGCGTCACAGCCCCTCTACTCCCCCGCAAAGCACAATACCTGGGCCAAACGCAAGTGCTTTGCCCCCTCGCCCCCCGCGCCGGCTTTCGCACCTTAACCGGGATCACGCCATCCTCTGGGGGCTCTCGCCAGCCCCCCCTCCCTGGGGCGGCCGTTGGCACTGGAGCCGTGTGGCCGCAGGGTCTGGCACCTCGGGAGCCTCTTGCTCCCCCCGCGATGCCCCCGAAGGAAGCCCCGGCTCCGCGTCCCTCCCGCCTGGCTGCTCCCGGAGCCAGCACCCGCAACGCTCCGCCGGCCCCCGGGGGAAGCACCAGCCGCAGCCCCAACCTGCCCAGCCCTGCGGGGGAAGCGGCGGCTTCCCCGGGGCGGGCTGAAAAGCAGCAATTCTCATTTTCCTTTCTGACCCTTCCGCGACAAAACGCAGCCGATGCTTGTCCCCTCCCCGGCGGCATCGCCCCGCCCCGGGGGTCCCTCAGCCCCGCAGATGGAGGTGGCGGGTTTGTCCCCGTCAACAGCAGCCGCCGGTGTCCCGGGCCCCGCCGAGCGGCGGCGGGAGGGCCGTGCGGAGGCGGGCGGGCAGGAGCGGGCTCGGTGTGACACCGTGCGGCCGCTCGGCGCAGCGCCGGGGCGGGGAGGGGGGGGCTTCCATCCCCCTTTCCGAAACATTGCAGCTTTCAGCCCCGTACAGCCCAGTTAAACTCCAGCCTTAGTGGGGGAAAAAAAACCCCTCTTTTTCTTTTTTCTGTGGTGTCCATTCAGGACTGGTGGTCCCCAAATCGTCACGGCTTGCATAGTGCGGGGATGCTGGTGTTTCTGGGTTTGAGCCCTCAGCTGGGTCCTGCCGACGGCCTCCAAGCCTGCAGATACACAGAATCATCTTCTAGGTTGGAAGGGACCTTAAAGATCATCTTGTCCAACTGTCAACCTATTTTTGACAAAAAAAAAGCACCCACACAACAAACAAAAAGCAACACCATCACTAAACCGTATCTCCCAGCACCACATCAACCCGTCTTTTGAACACCTCCAGGGATGGTGCCTCAACCACCTCCCTGGGCAGCCCATTCCCATGCCTGATAACCTTTTTGGTGAAAAAATTTTTCCTAATATCCAGCCTGAACCTCCCCTGGTGTAACTTGGGGCCATTTCCTCTAGTCCTGTCACCTGTGACTTGGGAGAAGAGACCGACCCCCACCTCTCTACACCCTCCTTTCAGGTAGTTGTAGAGAGCAATAACGTCTCCCCTCAGCCTCCTTTTCTCCAGGCTGAATAACACCCGCTCCCTCAGCCTCTCCTCATGTGACTTGTGCTCCAGACCCCTCACCATCTTTGTTGTTCTCTGTGTGCCTCTCCATCAGCTGAGGTTCCAGCATCATTTGACCTGCTGTCACCTGCCCTGGCTGCGGCATTTAACGGGGGAAAATGGCAACAAGTCCTGTAAGCAGGTGGGCCTCTGAACCCCCTTGGAATCACAGCTGGAGAAGAGAGATATTTTAGAGTGCTCCCAGTCTCAAAAAGTCTTGAAATGGGTGGCTGAGGCTGTTGAGCCAAGGCTCAGTACCGGCAGCGATTGCTCCTTGGTTTCCATGGCCTGGCTGTGCGTGGAGCCAGCAGCACATGGGGCTGCCTCATCTCCTTGCTGGCCCCATAAGGATGAGGGCAGAAGATTTGTGCTTCACTTTCTGAAAGATGGTGGCTGCGCTCGCCTGGGCTGGTGTGGGAGCCTGCTGGAGGCTTGGGGCTGGAGATGAAAAAAAAACACCAAAAAAGCCACCAAAAATACCCAAGTGGCTTGTGAACATCCGCTCTGACAGCAGCGCATACAAGGCAGGTTTTGGAAGCATGTGGAGCAGAATGGCTTGGGCCGGTGTGGCTCCTGCTGAGTTGTGACAGCTGAGGACAGAAACCAGCTCTGAACGTTTTGTAGTTCCATCTTCTGAGGCTTAATGTAGAGCCTGGAGAGCACAGAATGAGGGAGCGTCTGCTGAGCTGTCCTTGCCAGGGCTGGTGTTTAATGTCCTCCTCTGGGGTGGGGGGAAAGGAGAAACATCTGCTTTTCTGCTGCCCTGGCCTTTTTACGTTACAATCCTCAATTGTTTCTCTTACTGTACTTGCCAGTGGCCTCCCTTATGGCTTTTGATAGCAGGTTGAGGGAGACCTAAGGCCAGACATTCCTCTTGGAGGGCTTCCCCGCCCGGCGAGGAGCAGTAACCACACAGAACCAGCCATCTTTGTGCATGGTACTTGCGATCCTCTGCGTGGCTTCTACTGAAACCCAGTGTGATGTTTTACACCCACCCCATGCCAAGATCACCACATTGGCTGGGTGATACCAGGAGAAACTGGAAGGATGGGACTTGTCAGAAGAATGACATTTCAAGGCCTCCCATGCTGCTTGTTGGTTAATTTATGCTGACAAGTATTTACAAAAATTTCCATGCATCCAGCCCAGAACATCCTGCTGTCTCTGGATGTGCCATACGGCGCGGTGCTCGGCTTCTGCTCCAGAAGCATCTGCGCTGCCGGGCACAACACGTGGGACCAAGGCGCTGACCATGAAGAGCTGGTAAGCAGCTGACATGACAGAGCAGAGCCAGGCTGCTCCACAGGGCTCTGCTCCCACAGGCTGCTGACTAAATACCTCGGCTCTTCCTTCCCCTCCCCGTGGAAATCTCACCGTTAACTTGACTTAAGGCCTCCCTGTGGCTTTGCAAACTTGGAGGAATTTTTTTTTTTTCTTTCAGAGATGAGTTCTCCTTGCCAAGAAGGTTTTAATAACTCACCATGAAATTTATAGCCTTTAAATTTAAACCACACGTGGGAAAGTGGAGCTGTAACAGTTTAATCCAATTTAACCTTGGGCGATCCGTTCCGCAGTGCTCAGGCAGACAGTTCACACCGCAAGCAAAATTCCTCTGTGGGGTGGCAGACAGTGGCTTTCTCATCACATCTGTGTCCTTTCCGAAGTACGGAGGACCAGGCTTGGCCATCTATGTCCCTTTGACCAGCCTTTTTCATCCTCCTGCTGGTCTCTCCCTGTGAAATAGCATGAGCGTGATGCAGTGTGGAGCTGGGCGTACCCCTAGGAGAAGGCTGGGATAAGTCTTGTTCTAGCTGTCGTGTTTTCCTTCCTATGTTAAAGAATACTCCTTTCATGTCCCTGTTGCACGCCCCCTCCTTTCCCTGTCCTGTCACAAGAGGGAGGTGCATTTCACGGGTGGCCATATAAATGCACCTCTCTGTGGAAGCAATCTCCTGGGGATCTCTCCAACATCCTCCAAGGAGAGAAGGTGGGAAAGTCCCACTGCCAAGTAAATGCTATGGATCGTAAAAAATAATGTTGAGCTACGTTACAGCACAAAGGAAACGGCTGGGCTGCTTCTGAGCAGTGCTAAAAACTTAATGATGTTTAAAGAGTTGTTGAAGTGTCCCTCAGCAGCCAGCACGGCACTCAAGTCTGTGTCATTGATGAGGCAAAGCAACACATGCTAAGAAGCTCTGACCTGCACCACATCATCGCATCCATGGAATAAATGATCCTTTGATCCTGGTATGGGCTATGGTAGGGCTTCAGAGCTCATCATAGCCAGAGGTGGTGGAAACCGTATCATGGTATAAAACTCAGATGCTGCCTTATAGCGATTGTATTTTCCCTAGCGCAATGCCCAGGAGACCACCACCACTGGTGCTGGGATCTCTGGAAGAACAAGGCATTGAAGTTTTACAGCCTTTGACTTTGCAGCCATCGGTGATCAGGGCGAGTCAGCTGTACTGTGGTTCCCAGCCAGTTCTGCCACTGCATGGTCCAAGGCAGTGATGCTGAGCCGAGCTGGGAGAGCCCTGACGTGTTGATTTCCCCAGTTCCCCAGGATTTTTCAGCTTGCTTGTATGCTCAGGTGCTCACCTGAGCACCTCTGCTGGGCAATCAGAAGCTTCTGCACTATGGAAATGGACACTTGGCGATTGTGTCTCAAGGAAATTAAGGCAACAGTGATGCTGGTGGGCTGCTCTCCCCTCCAAAGTTTGGAGGTTGTATCCCTTGGGCTACAGAAACACAACGGTTGCGAATCCTAATTAGTGTGCATGCGACGGGTAAATGTTGAAAGTTTTACTTCCATTGACCTGCTTTGTCTTTTGTAGCAAAGCCAGTTTTACATCAACACTGGTAGAGTGTGGAGACCGGAAAGACAAAATGCACATCCATAGCACAGGTGGGACATAGAATTGGCAAAAGCCTGTTGAGACGGGATGTAAAATAATTGCTGACGTCTGGATGCTTCAGCCGTGGGGAGGACGCACTGATTCCACACAGAGATGTGTTGGTGGCTTAAAGCCAGGAAGGCTGAAGTTCTCACATGATGTCCAGGTAAGGCAAGCAAAGTCAGCATTAAGCAGTCACAGCTGTAAGACACCTTTACGTGTTGCATACATCCACAGCAGTCATGGTTGTTCTCGTAACGAGAATTCCACTGCTTAGTTTTCCATTGCTATACCTGTTGGAAATGGGCAGACCTGGTGATTTTCTGGGATGACGAGGAGGAGAATAGAAATCCAGGCTAGACCTGTCATGGCTGACTTAAAGCTTGGTGGAACTGCATGAATGGCAATGCTGGTTTTGGTCCAGCTGAACCAACACCACCTGCATTTGGCGTGTTTCTGCACAACTGTCCTTGCTGCTGTCCTCCTTGGAGATATTCCACCGAAAAATGGGTAGATACTAAATTCTAGTCTTCGGACAATTTTTCCTTTTCCTTGGGCTTGTGCCTTTAACAGAAGATCATCAAATAACTTGCTTTGGTGAGATTTGCTTGTTTGCTGTTTTTCTGGAGAGAGGGAGCTTGCCAGCCAAATATTCTTTAGACATGTTAGATGTGACATGGTGAGATCAGAAATGGGTTTAATGTCATGGTCCCTGCAGAGCAGCTTCCCAGGCAGGCTGATGGCTGCCTTTGCAGCTTAACTTGGAAACTTTGGGGTAGTGGAAAAAAAAATAATCCCCAAACCGGATCCCCTTCCAGCTTGCCAGGTATGCCAGGTGCCTCGGCTGACTCACCAAGGCGGAGGTTTCCAGAATGACTAATGACCAACCAGGCATCGATTTCTGCCTGTCTAATGGGACACGTCTTACAAAGTCTCTAGTTTCCAGACTGGGTGGGGTGCTTGCCCTTTGAAAATCAGATCCATGTATTGTGTATTGAGTTGGCTGCCCCAAAAACGAAACCGTAACCTTGAGATCAGGTAAGTGTGTCAGCGGTAGGCTCCAGGCTGCCAACAGTCATGCAAAGTGCTGAGGCAGCTACTAAAGCTGCCCTCATGTGCTCCTGTGCTTCATTGTTGACATGAGCAGGGACTGAATTGCAAACTAGACTTTTCAAAGCCTCATGTCCTCATGTGAGGGGTTAATGCACTCCCTAAAATGGAATTTCCCTCCTTTTTTTTTTTTTTTTTTTTTCCTGTAAGGGTAATCGTTGCTCTTCTGTTGCCACCCTGCTGTTCTTGGTGAACACACAAAATTTCTATGTGCTTAGACCTGGCCATTCAACGAGGCTTGAAGTTGTCCTGGTAGCTCTGCGTCAGCTCCACAGGAGACTAGAGCAGACCCTAAGGCTATTGTGAAAACAAGCGCATTGCAACATTATATGTTATTTCTCATCGTGGCTGTGACTGTTTATTCCTTTCTCAGTGTCACACAATAAATACAGAAGGTAATTAGATGTCTTCTGACACAGAACTTGCTGTTGAGCGCCCGGTTAACAGCAGTAGCTTCGTACCTGATCTAGGCTGAGGTCTTCAACTGATGTGGAAGTGGGGAAAGTCCAGGTCTTGCTTGTGAATCTGACAAGTAAATCTGCTGTACCACACAAAGGTATCTCCCCAAGAGAGCACCCACTAGGTGTGAGAAGACGTGGGTTTGGGTTATTTTTCACCTTTCTTCTATTCTGCTTCATTAGCCTCTGAAATTGATTGCACAGCACCATGTGTATGTATTTTTCCTGCTCTTTGGTGACAGTCATCAGCCACAGATGCAGCACATCGTCCCTCTTTCCCACTGTTTCAGAGGGCACAGCAGTGCCAGGCTGCCACGGACCTAGTGGATGCACTGGGACATCACTGGTTTTCCAGCTCCATATGATCCATCAGATCCCGGTGCTGATCCCAGTTTAGCTCCTTGGGGCGTCTGCAGCTTCTCATCCCCAAAACACAGGACTCTCTCCCTGTGGAGAAGAAACAGGGGCTGCTACTGTAACCCAAGAAAGGGTCTTTCCAATCCTCCTCCAGACTCAGAATCACCCCTGGAACTGGCTGTCCATTGGACTCCAGGGTCAAGTCCTGTACGGGTGTTTCAGTGCTAATTTTGCCTGGGCAGGGGCAGCAGAGAGAGCTGGGTACTGTCACTGTGGGCTGGTGGTACCAAAGATATCCAAGTAGCCTTGATAGATATGATCATGATCAAGCCAAGCAGTGTTTTGTGGTCTGTGCACTGTGCCAGCTACATGCACATCGCTCATCAAGCTCACCTTTTCCTAGGAAAAAAGCTCCAGTCTCAGGCAACAGAGAAGGGAGAGAGCATTAGGCTTTTAAGAAGCAGGCTTCAGAGACTGCATCCTCAAATTTTCTGCCATTTAAAATGTTTCCCTAAGGTTTTACCGCACGTAAATGAAATTATAATTACAATATTTTAATCCAATTAGCTCCCTTCATGATCTGGCAGGTGCAAACTGGAGATGGATCAAACCTCTTCTTACTGTGGATTATGCCTGGAGCCTCCTTAAAGCTGCCGTCTGGCCCTGTGTGTGCTTGCTGTACAACGTGTGTTACGGGGAGGGGGGGGACTGCAGTGAGGTCCTAAATTATGTATAGCGTATGAATTATTGCTGAAATGCATCACTACGACTTCACTCATCAAACATTTTCAGCTCCATGTGAGCAGCATGGGAAAAGCAAGGAATTTGCCTGTGGCGTGGGCAAGGTTTTCATTTGCATGGATTTAAAATGGTGTGTGTCACTGACAGAGTCACAGGTCACCCAGAGTTAACTTAATACGTGCTTCTACATCTTGAAGGAAATGTATTTTGCAAGCTTTCCTCTGATTAGCATGGAAATTACAGTGGGCCTTCTCTTTAAAATGGGCACAGAGCTGAAAAAAAACCTAATCTTGATGTGTTATTTTGAAAAAAGAAGTCTTTGATGGCCAGCGCAGCTGCCCTTCCTCAGGCAAGTCTCCAACTCACATCTGGGAGAGCATCCCCTCTTCTTCCCACCCACGGAAACCTGGAGCAGCGAGCACACCCTCTGCAAGGACAACTCAAGAGGGACATCCCTGCAGCTGGAGCAATCAATGTGGCCTAAGCGGGCAGCATCCCATGGAGGCAAAGTTTTGTGCTGGATTTCCTAACACCTTCAGATATGGTTACGCTAAAAACGATGGAAAACTGCCAGGTAAAACCCCAGCTCCAGCCAGTGTGTTTGCATAGCAGTAGGGTTTTCATCTCACAGCACTGTCCTAATGTGGCCGGATTGCCCCAGGGACCCCTGAAGTGCACTGAAAGGATGAAGGAATTGTCTCTCGATAAAACCTGGTGGGGCTGTTTTGGCAGTGTTACATCACTCATCCCTCAAACTGAGGCAGGAATAAAATGACACCCTTTTTTTTTTTTTTTT
>VXAK01025259.1:37189-93141 GCA_013399435.1 Arenaria interpres
TTTTACTTTATGGAATTATTGACTGCATTTGCTGAGAAATGACTGAACCTCCAGATGAGCCATGTTAAATAGCACAGCTGTCCCCTGAACACATGGGTCTGTACTGGCTGGGCACCTGCCTTTACCGTGTGGATGCGATTAAGCATAACTTTCTTATCTTTGTCCCATTTTGAGTGGAGAAATATGATTTATTTTGCCACTTATGTTCAGATTTCCCCTCGGAGGACTGCTGCCTGTCTGCGCTGAATGAAAGCTCCCAGCCTTATGGGATGGGAAATCTCCACTCCTTTTAAAAAAGGAGGACTGATTAAATATATTTCAGCATAAGGTTTCCTTCAGTGGTGGTGTTTGAAACCCCTGCGTGCTGACTGTGCTACACCCGCTTTATGCTTCTGTACCTCCATCATCTCCCATCATCAGGACAGATGGAAAGGGAGTTAAAACTGCCCCTCCTTTAGCCTTAGCACCAAGACCCTGGCTGCAAAGACAGAGCTCGCCAGTGAAGGGAGAGGCACCAGCCCCAGTGAGATGCTGGAACTGAGTTGGGAGGGGTGAGCCGCAAATCACATGAAATAATTAAAAAAAAATTAAAAATGGGGGAGGGAGCGGTAGGGAGGAGGCACTGAATGTTTTCAAACAAACTGGAGAAAATTGGTTTTTGCACATTAGCAGTCTGTGAACATAAGGTGGTAAAATCCTGCCGGCAGTGGTTTACTCTGCCATTGGGTGTAAAGACAAAGATGCTTGGTGGGAGAGGGACTGGGATGGCGTTGAGGCGAGCGAGGAAGAGGTGTGTGTTTGAACGAGAACTATACCATTAGCATGAGCAGTGGAAATGCTGCATAAACCCTGGGACAGACGGGAAGAACCGTGCCATAAAGGCTGTATATAAGATTGTTGCTCAGCAGAAGTGTGCACGTAGGAATGTATATTAAGAGGGTAGCGAAGTACTAGCTGGAGAGGAAGTTTTGGTGGGCAAAGGTAGCGAAGTACCAGCTGGAGAGGAAGTTTTGGTGGGCAAAGCACGGTCTTCAATGCTCTGTGGTGTAATATGATTCTACCTTTGATTTTCAGGGGATGGAGAAACACTGTCACCTTGAGCCGAGACTGAGGTGGGGGTAGTCTGTTATCTGTTTTGACCTTGTGAGTTGATGTGATCTGATGTCTCTGCATCAGATGAAGTTCTTCCTCCATTTAATGTCAGACCTAGATGAGATGCAGAGCGGGGACGTCAAAAAGAAATTTTGGCTGATAAGGTCTTTGTTTCTGCGGCAGGAGGTGTCGCAGTGAATGTTCAAATGAAGATTTGGGTTTGGAGTTCTCAACCAACCCATGAGGTTGGTTGGTTTGAGTTCAGCTCCGTATCTCCACGTTAATCTTTTAGCACAGAAACACAGAGCACAAGAAGCAGAAACCTTGGCAATCTGAGGACACCCAACCAGGGAGAGAGGGAAAATTTCCCACAGTTGGTGAAACCAAAGCCAACAGAAAACTAGGAGCAAGGCAAGGGACAGGGGAGACAAGAGGTAAGATTTGCTCTAGATAAGGTAAATGAAATAGTCAGAATTGAGTCTTATAACCAGTTTAGTGAATTTATTTGACATCTGCCTAAAAATTCACGTCCTTCATAATTTTTATCGAAAAAACAAAGTGAGGCAGATCTGGAAAAAGTTCTTTATTTTTCTCTAGTTTTGCTAACATTGCAGTGGTCTACCTCCTGCTGGGAGGGCTTCCTGCTGCCAGGCTGGGAGGAGATGGGTTAAAACAGCCTCTTTTCTGGGAACAGGCCCATGTTGAGTGATGCTAACTGAGATTTTGGGGAAACGTTTTACTCATCCAGTATTTTGGTAGTGGGTGAATTGATCTGTTCTTTGGGCAAATGAAAAAGTAGCTGCTCATTTGTTTGCCCCTTGATGGCTTGCAACTACTCTGATCATGTGGAGCACCTCCTACAGACAGTGCCCAAAGTGTCACCTGTGGAGTAAGGCGCAGCCCCAAAGGCATGAAGGTGTCAGGACGCCTCCTCCCATTGTTGCACGTGAAACAGAAATGGATGCGCACACGCTGCCAAAGTGGTGGTGTTTCCACAGACCCTGGAAATCCTGTAGTCGTGTTTGTCTTTTCCCCACATCAGTTATTAGGAAAAAGAAAATAAACCCCTGGGAGCCACGTTTCTGTGGGAACAGCCCTTTGCTAGAGGCAGCTGCGCTGGGTGCATCTCCCAGCAACGCTCTCTGAACCAAGTGACTTTCTGGTGGGATGTGAACGTTTGAAGGGTTTCTCATTCCCATCACAGACCTCCTGTGTGCTCCTGGGAGACTCCCTCCTTCCCTTGCCCTTTTCCTTAACGCTGCTGAATTGTGCTTCCAGGTATCGCAAAAGGGCCAGGACCCAGCAGTGGTCACAGAGGTGGCAAAAGCACCCTGGCCACCACACCAGGTGAGGTGGCAGGAGCAGCAAGCCCCACCGCAACTCCCCTCCACCTCCTCGTTCTACTAATTTGCTGCCCAGAGCATCGTGCAAAGAAAAAAGAGCTGGTCTGTGCACGGCAAAACTAATCATCCCTCAGAACAGGCAGCAGAGGGGTGGTGGGCTGAAGGTAGCCATATGCTGACAGGGGGGTTTCTGGGTCCTTGGTTGCCTCTCTCATTTTTGCCTCGCCACTGACTTCTCAGGAAATCTGCAGCAGTTTAGGGTTTGTGAGGCTGCTTCCTCTTGCTCAAACCGCCTGACGTTGGCCAGCGCGGGCTGTGACACAGCACCGGGGTGCCGCAAGCCCTGTCGCAACCCTGCTGTGCTCATTGCCGGCCCTCGTGGGAACCCGGCGCCGTTGGGTAATGCTGGGACTTCTGCAAAGACTCACGCTGAAAAAGAAACCGGAGTCTGGTGCTGACTGCAGAAAAGTCAGTTAAGGATGAGGGGTTTTGTGAGTTGCCTGTGGTCAGCGGGGAAGATGGAAGTACTTTAGGTCCTTATTTATTTAGCAGTGTTATGTCAGTGGGGAGGTGGGATGTAGGGTCCTGCCTGAACCTGGGCCTTGGAGAGAAAACCCCTGAGAGTATTTTGGCTCGGTTTGGGAGTAAATAACCAAAATAACGATCCTGCTCCCTGATTAAATCCTTAACCCCAAAGAGGCCTCTAGTGTAGAGCCTCTGCTTAACTGAGGTGCCAAAATTGCCGTCTCCTGACTGCATAAGATGTCTGCATAAATGTCTTATATGACCAGTCAGACATCTCAGGAGCCTGCAGTCCATCTCGCACAGGCACTTCTATCTCTCCACTGACTATGTAGGAAAACTGGGGTGCCTCCAGGTGGCAGCCCTGTCCACTCAAAAGAGGGGTTTGTTTCTCCCTTGAGATGATAAGGAGACACAGGAGTGAAATTAACTTGGAATGTAGTCCACTGTAGCAGCATAGTGGTAGGATGATGCTGTATGTGCTGGTGGTGATGGTCCCTGCTTTCATACAGTGGTCCAGCAGTTGCAGGACTTGTCCCAAACCAGAAGATGCGGGCTCCGGACTCTGCCTGCCCATGGACAGGGTTGGAGGATTGCACGACTGACCCCACAGCCTTCACAGCAGCTTTGGTCCTGTCCAGGACCAGGCTCACAGGAATCATGGGTGCAGAAGGAAAAGCATGAAACCAAGCACAGGCCTTACGGATTGCAGCATGCAGTTGACTCGTTACAGGTAGTAATCTCAAAATATAATGTAAAAGTGTAATTAGAATAAAAAAAAACCCCAAACCAAAAAAAACCCCAAACCCAAGCCACCAAGGATTATGGACTGCAGCCCTACATAGAAGTGACCACCACCACCAGCAAAAAGCCTTCTTTTGGCACTGGGTGGTAAAGTCACCATTTACCCTCTTCTGTGCTTGGGTTTTACTTAACAGCTGGTGGAAAGAGAGGTGGAAAGCTCAGGCTCCATCCAGTTCTGCACCACCAAGGTTTAGGCGGTCGGGTCCCTGCAAGCACGTTCTTGGTAAGAAGTCAGAAATCTGTGGGTAAGAGCTGAGAGGCTCTTCGCAAAACCTGAGCTTGATCCTTATGTGGATCCAATCAATAACGCCTTGAAGGACTTCTTAAAGGGGTTTAAAAGAGTAATAAACCATTTGCAAGTTGATAGGAGTGGTGAAGTTTGGGTGTTCCCAAACTTTGCAGCTCAGGTTCTATTCCCTAAAGAAGGATCAAAATCTAAATGTTTCAAGGATCTGGCTAGCTTATTGCTCACAGATGCTTTATGGTATTCAGAAAGACGTCCTGTTTTCTGACCAGAAAGGAGACTTGGTAGGATGATTGTGCAGAATTTGACACTTTGTTTTAATGCAGTGAAAAAGCAATGAAAGATCTGGTGTCTGAATTCTGGTTGCTCTAAGGATAGAAATTCCTTTTATTTATACTTTTAATTAAGGATGAGTTTTTGTTTCTGTCACAATGCACAGAATTATTTCTAAATCATATTTAATACTTCCAGCAGAAGAGGTTAACTAATACTGTGAACTCATCCACCCAGGGGAGCTCTGAATTAATGTGGTATTTAAGTGGGGAGATCAAAGCACTGATACCAAATGAAATGCTATTAACAGTTTCTCGCAAGCAAAATTCTTCAAGAAATTTCAGTGCAAGATGCTGGAGAAGAGCAATGCCTGTGGATGGGAAAAAGGTGCCTCCATCCCAGTGCTGACTTCATTTGATAGTCAAAGCAGGGGTTGAGGGCAGCAAATCATTGCCTGGTAGTTGTGGATGCATTGGCCGTGGTCAAGGGTGTAACGCACCATGCGAGAGGCTGCAGGGCAGAAGCAGAGGCAGCGTTCTTCTCACCTATGCTGTCTTCTCCCAAGTTACCCAACAACGACCCATGGTGTTTTGCTGTAGTTTGGATGTTTCAGCATCCCCAGCTTGCGCTGTGAGCTACCTGCTTCTTTTCACACATTTTATCCTACTAAGTAGTTTGGGAAGCTGCTCTACCCAGTGACTTTTTCTTTTTTCCTCTTTTTTAACTGGAAAGCAACTCAATTCCCAGTTCTACCATCCAGACAGCATTTCTGCTGTTGGTAGTAAAAGTCAAATTTGTTGAATAAACCTGAATTTGGTTGCCATCCTTTCATCCCTTGTTGCTTTGTTAAAAAAAAAAAAAGCCTAAACAAAAAAACAACAAAAAACCCCTCAAAAACCCAAAACCAAACCAAAACCAAAAATAAAAATGAAGCATTGCAGAGACGTTATGCCTTTTTCAAAGCCTGCATATCTGTCTTACAGCAATATTTTCCTAACTCCACAACTGCGATCAAGTCAACAACTTGTGACGGTAGGGTTAGGCCACTAATTAAGCAAGAACTGTAGGGGCAAGATGGCAAGATTTAAGTGGGATCTACGGGGTTGACCTGTCCTTTTTCAAATGCCAGGTTTATATGCGTGACCGTGCATTTCAAATGGGTCAAGGGAGCTTGGCTGTAAGTACCCAACACATTGCTGTGAATTAATATTTAATCAAATGTACACCATAGGGCTGCATATTAAAGCTTATCTTTGATTTTGAGTTCTATCATTTTTTTGGGTTTCTAAACCCCTCTGAAAATACTTCAGCATTTCATAATAGTGTTACTCATACGATATATTTCTTAGCTGTTATTAAAGCTAGTGAGAATGTAAATCTACAAAGGGAAATCTAAGCATGACCTCATCAGCATAAAGTATGTGGGAGACTAATTTAGTTACATCCCTATTAGTAATGACAAATCAAATTGTTCCTCCTGTTTAAATCGCTAATATGGCAAGGTTTTGCAACTCAGCACATAACATGCACGATAAATCAGTTCAGTCTGTACACAAATACTGATCACTGCTTTAAATCTGGGTTAATTTCTGATCCCGGACTATTTCAGTGCGGTTCAGTTGAGCCATCCTAGTTCCTTTAATACCTGGACAGGGAAAAAAAAAAATAAAGTTAATCTCCACTCCCATGTACTGTATATTAAGCACTCAACATTTATAACCCCACAGCCGATTGCTTAGCAACATCTTGGGGAGGAAGAGCTCACCTGATGTGCTATCGGGTGCTCCTCTGTTGCAGGGGAAGAGCACGGATGAAATGAGGTCAGGCAGCACAAGCTTATCCCACGCCGAGTGGCGTTCGCTCCTCTCCGTAATGAAATTAATCAAGGTCATTAATTTGATCCCGTTTCATTGTTACAATTTGAAGCTATAACTTGAGGTGGCTCAAAGAGGCCCAGTCTTATCTGTAATTATACCTATATAATTACATTTATATTTTAAACATTTTCATGTATTGCTGTAAATAGACTGTGTATGATAGAGAATAATACTGTCTCATACTGCTTTTCAGCCAGAGCTGCAGTATTGAAAACATGGACTGTAAATGGGACGGGGGAGCTATTGACATTAGTCAGTTGTGTGCTTTTTAATTTGTTTTTATGGGAGCGTTTTATGTATCTTACCTCTTAAGGGTAAAACTGAGCGTAAACCCCTTTTGGGTTTATAAATAAGGCCCAAAATCGAAGGCCGGGGCAATTGAAAGAGATAAGAATGGCTGTTTTGTTGCATTAATTTTTAAAAATTGCAGAGCCAAGGCGCAAAGATCGTCCTCATCTGGGACGTGGCTGTGACAGCGGCAGGCGCTCGAGCGAGGACCAGCCGTGCCCATCCTCACCATGATGGGTGAGGAGGAATTGCCTTGCTCGTCCTGCGTTTAAGCGTCTCATTCGGTGGGACCACGGTGGGGGTAGGAGAGCACCTCTCGCCTGCGCAGCCAACTTGGCTGCCTCTGTTCCCCCCAGGGCCCTGCTCGCCGGCTGTCTCCGCAGCATGCATATGAGCTCCCTCCTGTCTCCCCGCTGGAGCAAACCAACTGGTTTCACCCAAGGAGAAACCTCGACACGACTGACAGTCTTTTTTTTTCCAGGGTCGCCCAGACAGAAGGACCTGTCGTAAGCCGGACCAGACTCTACCCTTGGACAGTCCTCCGGCCGTCCCGGGAGACCTCATGCCCACTGACCTCCGTGCCGTGCTGCAGAACCCAAGAACGCCTTCACGTCCTGCTGTGAAAACATCCTGCTGGCAGGCTGCCACCCAGTCCTTTCATTGTTTGGAGAATTTAAAAATCAAAATAATTATTGACCCAGGGTCTGTGGGGCTCTGTGGGGAGCTCAGAGGAGACCCCAGGCCAAGCGCTGCACAGCATGAAGGTGGCCAGTGCCCTTCAGAGAGTGCTGGTCCTTAGTGGTGTGGTCACAAGCCAGCCTGTAGCAATGAGCAATGAGTTAATGGTGCCTCCCAGGCATTTTCCACAGCGGCAGCAAACACGCAGCCTTTGCCAAGTAGCCAACACAGCATTTCCTTTCTTCTCCCTAAGATTATTTCTGGACTCTGCAAACCTCTTCTTCCCTGTGGCTCAGTGCTCCGGCAGCGAAGCGATGGGGACTTTCTGGAGCTGTAGAAGTGGGTGACGCAGCAGGTCTGTGAGGACGGGTCTCCAGAGGCAGGATGAGGACACCAGGCGCAGGGAGCCCAGAATGAGGGAAGGAACGAGCCTGTGCAGGAGCAAGAAAAATATGGTGATGTTGCTGGAAGAAAACAGCTTGGAAATGAATCCCAATCCTAATCAATTTTGAAGCATGTAAGAAATCCGGCAATTTACATTAAATAGTTGAAAAGAAAAAGCTGAGGTGTTTTTAGTGTAGTAAAAACTGAATTCACAGACTTAGTGAGAAAAGGGAAGTGAAAGGGTCCCAAGTTCTTTACTTACCAATAACTTCGGAGCAGCTACTAGCAATATCTTGAATACACGCCTTCCTTAGTAAACTGGTCCCAAAACTGGGAGCTGAACTCTAAAGGGCACAGTAGTTATCGCCCCTGGGTACCTGGCTCAGCTCTCAGCAAACAGACGTTCTCCGTTTCTCATGTATGTTTACCGTATATATATATAATATATTTGTAACCAAGCATCTGTCTCTACTTGGCTTATTCCCTTCTCTGTTTAAGCACACGCCTGAGAAGAATCATGAACAATTTGCAGAGAAGCTGATCATCCATCACCAGAAATAAAAGCATTTATAGAAAGTGTTCCAGTACATGTCTGCAAAATGAATACGTGAGCATGGATTTGTAAAAGATGAACTAGAACTGAATGACAAAGGATCTGGCAGGCACCGCATGAACAAGCCACACAAGAAACTCTAGGCCCAGCCATCAGGTCAGAGCGCTTTATTTTAGCTTGCCACAATTTTTAGAAGTGACATGGTATTTTCGCAACCTTCATTTTTTAGTTTCTCACAATTTCATATGAGACCGTTGCTGTGAAAATGCTTGTTCACCTTCAGATGAGAAAAAAGAATTGGCTCCTCAGGATGTTTCAATTTGGGCACCCAAAATCACTGGTCATTCTTGAAAATTTTGGCTGTGGGAACTATATCCGGGCTGGGAGAGAGAGGCCATAAAAGCACTGTGCTCTTCATGCAAGTACTTGTTCCAGCAGGAGACCAACCAGGTACCTTTTGGGGCTGGTTCCTCAAACAGGGCAGGGGATGTTCAGTTCAGCAAGTGTGATTGAAATGAGTGCAACCTCACTTCGACCACTTTGGTGTCTTTTACTCTGTTGTCTCAGGATCCTTTGGAGACAATATCCCCCCTCCAAAAGGTTGTGTAAATGTGCAGAGTCGAGTGACGGGGAAGTGGACTCCATCAGAAGAAGCTGGAAAAGCTTTTTGTGCCTTGTTTCATGCAAAGTCTGGGCTGGCCGGGGCGACATCAGTGGATTCACCAATATAACCTCCAAAACTAACCACCCCATGGTTTCCTGGTCACTCTTATCCTTCTTTAGCATCTCTAGTAACAAACAACACACCAGCAGCAACCTTGGCTGTTTGAACAGAAGTCTCCCCTGGGCAGTCTGTTATTAAATTCTTTTATGTCTTTATTAGATATCAGATGTGATGAAAGAAGGTGACATCTCCAGGGAAATCTTGCATGAGGTGTGGGGATGGGATGTTAATGGACTGGGGGAGACAGAAAGTCTACAAGTGTAATCATCTTCTACTGTCTCTGTGAAAGTGTTAAGATCCAGGTGTCTTTTTTTCTCTTCTTCCTCCCAAAATGAAAAGATAGTTGAGGAGTATATAGAACAAGGTACTTATCTCTTCCCTACCCAATACTGCTCTCTTCTGTTTTAAGGATTATTTTGATGTCTTTGTTTTTTATTATTTTTCTGTTCTGCGATCTCCATCCTTTTTATCTCACCCATTTGCACAACTGATGAGTTCTCCTTTCCCTGTAACAGTTTCATTTCAGAGAAAAATGGCAAAACCGCTGCAGAATGAGCACTTTAAAAAAAAAAAAAAAAAAAGTTGATTAAACAGAAAAGGGAAAGATGAATGCAGACTAAAGGACTAAACCCCAAGGAGCTGGTGTGAGGGTGCCAAGCAGCATGACAGGGGTCTGCCTGAGGCAGGAGGCGGCAAATCCAGGGACCCGGGTAAAGAATAAATAGGTTCAAATATTGCACTCTATTACATTTGTATTCGTTGATTTTAAAGAATGTTAAAATAGAGGTAGAGTTGAAAGAACGTGGCCTGAATTATTTAAAGGCAGGTGTGTAAAAGCTCGGGAAATGCAGATATATGTTCAAACATATATGCTCAGGAGTGTTGTGTTTACATTAGCCCCCAGCTCTCCTGGCATGCCCTGGATGCATACACGTCCCGCTCCTTCCTCCTTCCAACAGGCATCTTGTGAGGGTCTACAGATGTATTCATGGTACCAGCAGAATTTGCAAAGGTCAGTTTTCATACCAGAAACCCTCCTTTCTTTCGCCATGGCCACAGGCTCCCGCCGTGCTGACAGAGCTCACACCAGGTGGCTCCTGCCCAGGCACAGAGCCGAAGGAAGGCTGTTCCTGTAGACATCTCCTTAACGAACCCTTGCATTTTGCAGCCTGGGCTGAAAGATGCCTTTTCAGCCAGGATGAACATTAGGCAACAGCTCTTATTGCTAAAAGTCTGGGATGTATTTGAGAATTAAAGTGAGTTAAAACACTCTAGAAGTTTAAGATGGGTTTTTCTTTTATTACATTTCGAAGGGACCAAAGCAGGAGGGGGATAAAAAATAAGAAGACATCTTAAAGTTCTCTTTAAACTTATTTTTATCTGTAAGCTAGTTGGAAATTTGTGTTTACCTCTAACAGGGGTTGCATTCTGCACTGCAAGTGCTGCACCGTGGTGAAGGACATGCTCTGTTTTCCATATATAACGGAAAAAGGATATTTCCTTTCAGTGGAAATCCCAACACAAAGCTAGGTGGGGCAAGGATGGCTGGTTCTTCAAGAGATGTCCACATCCTCCCAGATCTTGACTCGCACCCGTCTTGTCACAGTTTCAGGTCTAACTCCAGTCCATTCTTTGTTAGCAGATTTCCCTTGTGTCTCTCTGGATGGGGGCAGGTGCTCGCGGCACCATCAGACACTGTGCACACCCCCTTTTTTGGGGGGGAAAGCAGAAAATGTTTGCTCCCAGAATACGTCTGCATTGCTGCTGCATTATTAGTGGGCGCTCGGGGTCTTCTGAGCTCTGTGGTCAGATGCAGCTGCTCGTTAACTGCACAAAAACCTGCGCCTTTACGAGGAAGGTGTGTTGTCGTTGGCCGGGTGGGCTGTGTTTCTTGGATTGCCTCAAAAATAGTTTTCTGCTTTAATAGACCTGGGCGGCTGATGATCTTAACGTTTGCTCTAATTGCTGTTTAACTTCAGAGCTGGTTTAATGCATGTAGCAGTAGTAGTTACAAAGAAAATACTCTACTAGAATTTTAATAATTTTTTGAAGAATAGCTGAAGCCTTCATAAGTATAGGGAGAGACTTAAACAGGCACAGAGCTTTTTAGGCACTGGGTTTAAAACTGTGTAATCACAGAAACAGGAAAATTGGCCATAAGGGCAAGAGAGCAGTGTCCTGCAAACAAGCAAGGAAACGGTGCAAATTGCTTTCTAATGGATTTCTTAAGGTGTTGAAGGAGACTTCTTGGTTAAGCTAAGCTAAATCCAAGTTTAATCCTTGTTTTGTTACAGTTTATTATGATGCTGATCAGGAGCTGATGTAGGATTGCTGGAAGCGGATGAAGCGCTACTGAAACCTGTAATATTTCATCTTAGATTTGCCTAAGCACAGGATCAGCACATTAACAGCCCAGCTGCAATCAGGACCTGGTTCTCTTCTTGCAGGAACTGACACCAGGGTAAATCTCTGATTCAGCACAGTATTTTGGCACAAGCTGAGCACTAAGTGTGTGGAAAGACAGCGAAGTCTCTTACCCCCTTATAGCCCCCTCCCAGTGTCCAGAGTTTTGTGAAAACCTCTCCACGACCATCCCTTATGGGTGAGGCTTTGGTCTCCTGCCCCGGGACCTGTGAAGATGCTGGGAGATGCAGACTGGGCCTCACGGAAAGCCCAGTCCTCCCTCCTGTCCCAAAAAGAAGAGGGAGCAGCTCTGGAGGTGACTGATATTATGACCCAGCAGCAGAACCACATGCAGACACGTTTCCATGGCCTGTCCAAGCTGCAGGTAAGACAATGACCAAAATCCAGCTAACATACAACTGGAAATTTAATATTTTGGCTTAAGTAAACATGAATGCCCAGAAGGTCTGCTGGGGAACAGCAAAACCCAACAAGCTACAAAAAAATCATAGAGGCTCCACGGTGACATAATTGTGTGACCTAGCAAGCGGGCTCCCATGGGGAATAAGGAATGCATCCCACCAAACCAGTGATTTATAGCTGCAAATGCTGGCACCAGCACAGAGATCCACACTCCTACAAACAACCCCTCAGCACAGACAGGTCAGAAAACTCTGTCTTTTTCTAGGGAATCGCTCTTGTGTCACACCAAAACCCCTTCCTTACTGCCAATGCCAGAAGTCAGTGGATGCCAGAGGGTGAATAGGGCATTGCTCTCCACTGGAGCTTCTCTGGATGTCTGTGTCTGGTATGGCTAAGCCAAGCTGTGGTCCTGCACTTTGGGGAACAAGAGGAATTCAGGTCGGTCTCAGCTTGGCTTACATCTTTTTGCAGTACCAAATATATGTATTCAAATCTTCTATACTCAGATGTCTGCAAAAAAAAAATATACAACACTCCCCTGCTCAGAATGTCTCTTATAAATATTGAAGATCAGTGTAAAGTAAACAACTACCCTGTAATTACCATGAATAATGCCACGACCATTCTGTTGCAGTAATACAAATCAGTGCTCACACCGCAAGCCCTGCAAACAAATTTATCCACCGAGTTTCTCTCCATTGGCAAGATCCTTTGCGCTATCACACGTGAGCTGAATTAGTATTCTTGGGATGGCAGGAAATGCTTTTTCCTCCAAGTTTTTCTGTGAGCAGGGAGGCTCCAGTGGTGCAGCTGACCCTGGCAAGCCCTGAGGACAAGGAACAGTTTTCCTCATCTCCTTCATCTGTGGCTTGGCTGAAGGCTGGGGTATGCAATTGCAGGCATTTTATGCCCCTTTTTTTTCCTTTTTGGATCTTGCTTCTGTGACTTCAGGGTCCCCACTTGTCCTTCTCTTTCTGGCCATCGGCCATCAGCATGGCTGCGGGAGCCACTCGAGCTGAGGCTGGCTGAGAGATGGTCTCCTTCAACAACACGGAGCAAAATGATTTTTTCTTAAGTGAAGGTCTGTCATATAAAGTGAGACTTATCTCAGCTTCTGAGTTTCCTTGTGTTTTAGAATCATAGAATGGCTTGAGTTGGAAGGCACGTTAGAGATCATCAAGCTCCAACCCCCCTGCCATGGGCAGGGACATCTTTCACTACATCAGGTGGCTCAAAACCCCATCCAGCCTGGTCTTGAACACTTCGATGGACAGGGCATCCACAACTTCTCTGGGCAACCTGTTCCAGTGTCTCACCACCCTCACAGTAAAGAATTTCTTCCTAATAGTTAATCTAGATCTCCCCTCTTTCGTTTTAAAACTGTTACCCCTCATCCTGTCACTACATGCCCTGATAAAGAGTCCCTCCCCATCTCTCCTGTAGGGCCCCTTTAGGTACTGGCAGGCCATTGTAAGGTCTCCCTGGAGCCTTCTCTTCTCCAGGCTGAACAACCCCAACTCTCTCAGCCTGTCTTCATAAAAGAGGTGCTCCAGCCCTTTGAGCATCTTCGTGGCCTTCCTCTGGACTCACTCCAGCAGGCCCACATCCTTCTTATTTTGGGGGCTCCAGATCTGGACACAGTACTACAGGTGGGGTCTTACAAGAGCAGAGTAGTGGGGCAAAATCACCTCCTTTGATCCGCTAATCATCCTTTCGATGTGGTTGGCTTTCTGGGCTGCAAGCACACATTGCCATCTCATGTTGAGCTTCTCAGCAACCAACACCCCCAGGTTCTTTTCCTCGGGGCTGCTCTCAATCCATTCTCTGCCCAGTCTGTATTTGTGCTTGGGATTGCCCCGACCCATGTGCAGGATCTTGCATTTGGCCTGGTTGAACTTCACGAGCTTTGCACAGGCCCACTTCTCAAGCCTGTCCAGGTCCCTCTGGGTAGCATCCCTTCCCTTCAGTGCGATGACCGCACCACACAGCTTGGTGTCATCAGCAAACTTGCTAAGGGTGCATTCAATTCCATTGTCCATGTCTCTGTCAAAGATGGTGAACAGTACTGGTCCCCTGTGGAACACCACTCATCACTGGTTGCCACTTGGACTTTGAGCTGTTGACAGCAACTTTTTGAGTGCAGCCATCCTGACAATCACTTATCCACTGAGTTGTCCATCCTCTAAGTCCATGTCTCTCCAATTTAGAGACAAGGATGTTGCGTAGGACAGTGTCAAACACCTTGCACAAATCCAGGTAGGTGATGTCAGTTGCTCTTCCCTTATCCACCAATGCTGTAACGCCATCATAAAAGGTTTTGACTGGCTTTTTAATGTTTTGGGATGTGTTTCATTATTTGCAAATAATTTTCACTGAGAAATGACTAAGGGCCTCTGGATACAGCTGCTCTCTAAAATCAACGACACTTTTGAGCAATTGCTGCGTCCATCCCAACTGCAACTCAGCTGTCCTGCAGTGGTTAAATACAACCAGGAATTAAAATACTGGGTTTGGGGATTTTTTTGTTTAGCACTATTTTTGGTAATATTTTTTTTTAATTCTCCCTGCACTTAGATTTTATGCCTTTGTGTCTTTGAGTTCAAACTAATGCTAAGGGATCATTCAGTGAATGCTACTAAATATTTGTTCAGGATAGGAACCTCCAGCACTGCTTGAACTGAAAGATTTTCTTCTGTGCGCTCCTGACTGACAGATTTTTCCTCTCCCTTTGTAAAATCAGATTTTCATGCTGTTGTTTCAATGAGACTTGAAGGTTTTGCACCCCTGGGGCCATTGCGTAGCTGCTGGAGCTCTACTCTACTGGCAAAATTTCTCTCCTTAGAGGTTATTAATACTTTCTTCAATAGCAATTTAACATTGCAAAATGAAAACTGCTTACATCAGCCATGGACTTGCTGAAGATAAGTTTGTGAGTGTAAATCATCATGTCATGATGATGACCAGGTACAAAATATCTGTTCTCTCCTCCCCGACAAGCAGTTTCAGGTTGGCCAGCTTTTTATCAGCCAGGTTTATAAATTACTAAGCAGTGGTATCAAGCCAAAAAGTCCTTCATCATAAAGTTTAGGGTCCTTCCTTGGGTGTTTCTTTGCTTTGTTACCGTACTCCCTCCCCTGATTTGTGTGTGACTGTAGAAGTGTTAATACGTCGACTCATATACAGATGGCCACTGCTTAAGATAAAACTGTTTAACTGCCCTTAAGCTGCTGGCCTCACCCTTTGTGGGAATTGCCTTTTCAGCTTCCTCTTGTCTGCGTGGGCTCACCAAAACCTGTTAGCAGGACCCAGCAGCTCAGGAGCAGGGGCACAGGGATGGGCCCATACTCACAGCTGAACATCTGGCACAACCTCTGGTGCCAGCTGTGCCAGCTCCAAGCTCCTTCCACTGATGGCCGAGCCTTCCGGGGCCAGCACTGCCAACAGCATCAGGTGAGGGCTGCAGGAGCTCAAAGGGGAGCAAATGGAGGTAAACACCTCACAGATATAAAGCAGAGCGATCGGGGCAAGTCTTCGTGGGGCCGTCATATCTGTGGGTTCTGCAGGCCAGCGTGAGCAAGTGTTTCCATTTCTCTGCTGGGGTGTCTGATGTTCTGATAGATCTCATGCAGTGCAACGTCCGCAACACTGGTGTGAGCACCCACACCTTTCAGCAGAGGCATTTCATTGAGTTTGAGAACACTAATTGCTTATGCTGAACAGAGAGGGTAAGACACCCTCTTTCTTGGGAACCGTAGAAAAGTTACACTCTAGGGCTGTGCAAGCTGAGAACTGTGTAAACAGAACAGATAAATTATCCCCTAAGTTACAAATGGGCTCAGAAGTAGAGCGACAGCCAATCTTTGCATTAGATAGGAACAGCTGCATACACCATAGCCTCCAAATTTCCATAGAAACTTGGATCAGCCATAGATTATCTTCATTTTGTAAATGTTTTAATTATTATGCTGTAATATTGTTCTGTAGGAATTGCAGTGCTAAAGCCAAGGCTCCATGGAAGCCACATTTTAAAAGCAGTTTCCCTAGACCATATTTTAAGAAAAGCAAAGCTGGTTTAGGATTAAGACTTATGTTTCTGATAGATTTGGGTTTTTTCCATGCTACTGCATGCACTCTTTTAAATAAATAAACTCCCACTGAGCTTGCTACTCCAGTGGGACTGGATTGAACTTCCCAGGCATGCATGAATTATAAAGTCAGATATATGTTCCCGTGGAGAGGAGAATTACTTGCAGAAACCATCTACTGATGCACGTAGCCTGCCTCAGTCACTTGAAAAGTAAAGCCCCGGGTGCGTGCGAGTGCAGAGAGCCAACGCCGCACCCTGACGGTGCATTGCTCCACGCAGACTAGTTGCTCCCCGGGTGTCGCAACGCCTCTGCGTCGTGGCCAAGGAGATGGCCCTGCAGATTGCAAAAGGGCTCGGCAGGATGTGGCTTCTGCGTGCACGGCAGCACTGGTGTTTACAACATCAGGTACCGAAGTGGAAGCGGAGTCCGGCAGGCGGCCCTGGGAGATCTGGTTAGATCAAAGGCTTTCCCACGGCGAGGGCTTCCCAGCACGGTGGCAACGTGCCTCGTGCGGCAGTGGTGAGCGTGTCACCGCGGTGGCGCCGGCCCCTGAGGTCCCTGTACGCCCCAGTGCAGCTGCGCTGGAGAGCTCTTCTTCAGCTCAGCTTCTGTGCGAGCAGCCTGAGGATCCAAGCTGCTGGAGCTGCTGTCACTGGATGCCACAAGGTGTCTGTGGGTTGTCCCAGCGCGGTGCAGACGTGGGTGTGAAGCTGCACTGTGTGGTTGGGAGCTGGTTTGCAGCCAGCCCTGCCTGCAGAGAGGGGCCACAGGGGTGGTGGGTCCAGCAGCGGACACTGCCACCAGCGGTGCCACCAGTGGTACCCAAAATCCCGCCCCACTGCTGCTCTGCCCCTGCCAGGCATCTCTCCCTGCCCTTTCTCTGCCTGTCTCCCAGGGACGCGAGGTTCTAAGGATCAAACCTACCCCTGTGCTCAATGAGGTGCCCCTTAAGTAATGTATCTGCCTGAGACAGTTGGTCAAGTTGCTCAGGTGAGGAGAAGCATTTTTTTTTCCCCTTGCAGGGGAAGATTTTCTTGCCTTTCCCTGCAGGACAGATGGGCAAGGGGGAGCTGAGTGCCAAACCCCAAACCTGTTGCTTCCTACAGGTGTTGGTCAAGCCATGACTCTGTGGTTCCTATGTGCTTTCTCTATTAAATGCTGTGTTTTGTTGTCCTGCATCATAAGGAGCGGAGACGCCAGTGGATGGGGGACGGTGCAGCCGAGCAGTCGCACCAACGTTCCCACAAGGCGTAAGTCAACAGAAGATATTTGCCCAAGCCCAGCAAACTGTGAATCAGAATACAGCTCCTAACAAAACAGAAATTCTCCTAGCCCATGCTTTGCTAGTCATCAATTGAGGCAGAGTGATGAAATACTTGGCCCTTCTCGCCCTGATAAGCGCTTTATTTTTAGACTACCTTTTAGCATCGCTTTGGCAGCTGGTCCTGCAGGCTGGGCTATCGCCTCCAGCTCCTGATGCACACACAGACCCCGCTGTTGGTGCATGCTGGGCTCTCGCTGAGCCCTTCCAGCTCCTAATTTACACTCCAGGACAATGTGTCACTTCAAAAGGTTTGCTTTATCGCGCCTTTGCCTCCCTCTTACCTTTTGTTGCCATCCCCGATTGCACCATAACTTTTTGCAGAAACAGTTTTTTGGTCAGCTCAGTGCAAAGCATCCTATGTCTTCGCACGTCTCCAATTCCTCCCAGCAAAACTGATTATTTTAGGGGCACTTGGGGGTAATTTGTTAAGACAAGGAGACGCCTGGCAGGATATTGTTCTGTGCAGAGGCAGCTGCGTGCGCGACGCCCTCCGGCTCTGCCTGCGGTGACAGAAACCAGCCGGCTGCGTGTGCCTCGCTGACAGGGCTCTGGCTGAATGCTTAGGTGTCTGCTCCCGGTATCCCAGGCGATCCCAGCATGTCCCGACCAGAGCCTGCGACGGCATATGGGGACCGTTCCTGAAAGCTGCCACCCGTGCGGGCGGCTGCAGGTCCCCGGCTGCTCCGGCTTGGGATGCTTTGGGGCTTTTCTAGCAGCAGCGTGATAACGGCGCTGGGGATGGGGAACGTCGGGACAGGTGGTTTTCCTGCTTGGAAGTGAAGTGCTAATGTGTTGAGAGATTAATTCTTTTGTGGAAATGCTTTGAATTGGACAAAATTTCATTTAAATAGAAAAACTGGTAACGAGAAAGAGAAATCTTAGTTTCCATTTTGGAATGGTTTGATTCAATGTCTTTCAGCCTTATAGAAAAAGGTAATAACTTCATAGACCTGCATCAGATTTCATAGAAACCAAACACTTTGATCTACCTGAAGTTAAACAATTTTGGAATTGCAATCCATTTTTTATCCAAATTTACTACCTGCTTCGGATTGGAAAACAAATTCCAAGATTGCAGATTTTTCCCATAAAACAAAGAACTCCAGCCCTGGCTCCCTTCCAGCTCTCCTTCTGAATGAAATATGTAGCTCAGTTCCCTGCACAAACACTGAGCTACATTTATGACCAGGATGGTCCCTTTCACCCTATGTCTCAGGCTGCTGGATTTTCATGCGGGATTTCTTAGATGTGTCAGGTTGACCTACCATGTGCTGGGCAGATGCTTTGCACTGGGGCAATAAATCGGAGGGTTCCAGGACGTGGCAGGTTTCCTGTGCCTACCTTTACCCGCTGCGCAGCCCGTTTCCATCTCCTGGCCTTTCCCAATGGCATGGAAGTCTCTGTACATTTGCTTCCCCATGATTTCTGCTGGTACTTCAGAGCGTTTCCAGGTCTATGCCTGGCTGTGGAAATCCCTCAGCAGCAGAGAAGGACCTCAAAGTCCACCCAGAGAAACTTCCCCAGCAGGAAAAAAAGGTATTTCTCTCGGATGACACCTTAAAGGTGTTCAGCTGCAGCATCTTCATTAAGTGCAGGTGAGGAGAGCAATTCTACCCTGTTGTAAAACACTCAGATTTTCTCCCAAAAGTCTTTCCCTCTTCCCCTACTCTAGCCGGTCTTCCTCCACCCTCCTCTTTGCTGTAATTAGACAGACTGCAAAGCTGGTCGTGCTAAGGCTCTCGGCCACCTCGCTGCACACCGGGAAACATGCTCGTAATTATTATTATTATTATTTTAGTAGCATCTAGAGGGCTCAGGGATTGTGGCTGGTGTTTTGCAGACATGTAGGAAAATGTCTTTCCCTATGGATGTGCAATCGGAGGCAAGACCCGACAAGCGAGAGGCCAAATTAGAGGGAAGGTCTTGGTGCTATGGATGAGCGGCCAAACCGACCACCCCTGCTCACCCTTTGAAGCATTGGGTAAGGCTGATAAATGGAAATGCACTCCATAAAAAGTCATTAAATGTTTTAAAATTTTAGGCTGGCTACAGCCTTTATTTATTTATTTTTCTCAGCCGTACAATTTTGAAAGGCTTTGAAGTCCTGTTTTCTGAAGTCACTTGGGCAACCAAAGTCCCTGCGACTTTGAGGGAGATGGGAACTCCTGCATCCCTTTGCCGCTGTAAGAAGCAGCACATTGGTTTTGCCTTCGTCTAAAGATTCTTGAATACTGCACCAGGAGTCAAATATTTTTGAGTTAAGATATGCATGAGGGGAGCAGAATGAGCAGGATGTGCCTAAAAAAGCTCCCAAAACTTTATCTAAAATTGTTGATTTATATGGCATCTATGACTTTTTCCAAAGGTGATGCTGCTAAGTACTTTATATACCAGTAAAATGTGAGTTTATGTGTTTACAGGTATTTGGGGGGGGGAATAGCCAGGTTTAGCTGTTTGTGAATCCCTAAGGGCATTGTTCATTAACACGATGTTTGCAATCAGCCACAATGTTGTGTCCCTGCGATTGGTGCTGTTCTGCAACGTCAGTGTGCCAGAAATCCCCATGGGTATCCAAGAGGGATGACCAGGAGGAGCTACCCCACACCGAGCTGCAGCTGAACAAGAGATGAGGTATTTTCTAAGCATGATCTGTAACGCTCTTAAAAAGATCCAACATTACGCATGGACAGGGAAAAAAAAAAAACCCAAAATCTACAGAAAAATCACGGGAACACTCAGAGCCTGTTTTGGATGGTTGTTTTCCAAGAAGCCTTAATGTGGCCTTTTTTGACAAGGGGAGATGTTCATGCATGCCCTCTTCAAGTGCCAATGTCCAAAACCATCTAGCTGGTCAAAGATGCAACTCTGTAAAATCGCAGGAAGTGGAAATGAGTTGATCTCAGTCGGTGGGTATTTTTCACATGTCTAAAAGTATGACATGAGAGCTTTGCAGAGCTGCAGTCCTGAAAGAGCTTGACTGCTCCCATTCAGAGGAAATAAATAAGAGTTTTTTGCTTTGTTTTTACCAGTGATACAGGGCTGGTGTGCCCCAAGGACAGCAGGCAGAGGGAGGAGCACTTGAAAATTTGGCTTCAGTGAATTGTTCCTTAAATTCAGTGACTCATGATTTTCTTTCGGTACACGTGGCTCTCTGTGTATAAACTCCAGCCCAGTCAGAAAAATATCCTTTGGTCATTCATGGCAGCTAGTAATGGTTTCCTAAGAATTAATTCCTCCTAAAAGATACTGTCTGCATTCCTTTGGAAGATGCCCTCCCACAGGCCCTCTCTTGCAGTGCTGCACTAAAAATAGTGCTCAGAGCTTTGTTGCGACAGCTCCGTGTTGCAATTTTTATGGCTAAGTAGGTGAAGTCACTTTAATTCACCCAGCTCAGTTCACTTAAATTTGCATGATAATGTTGTTAATTATCCATGTATTTCAAACCAAATAATGATTTCACAAAAAGATAAGACAGGGTCCTGTTTTCCTTTCCATATATTTTAAAAATGCGCATAGAGTTTGCATAATTATAATGCATTTTCTCTGGAATGGAGATTCATATCTATTGCAGGTTGAAGTGCAAGCTCGTCTGCAGGCTGGGATGCTGTCCTCCAGCCGGTCTGCAGGCTGGGATGCCGTCCTCCAGCCACGATGCACAGGCTGGGATGCCGTCCTCCATCCGCTCGCTCGGCGTGCACAGTCCAACAGACCTGACTCGCCATCGTTTGCTGCCACATCAGTGCTGACTGAAAGAAGCTGCTGGGAATGTGACTCTAAACCGGGCTAATAATCTTTTGCACTGCAAAAGACTGTGCAAAACGAGCTGCTGCCGGGCTCTTCTGTGGCTTTGCTGGGGGGTGGGAGCGGTGGTTGGGAAGAGCAGCACCTCACCGCCTGGCAAGCAGACCCCTTCTCTTATCTACGTGCAGATAAAGCAATGGGTGCTTCCTCACGGGATGCTGTCGTCAACAAATTTGTTTGGTCTTGGTGGCACATTTAGCCCTTGACCTTTCCTGTTGCCTGTGCAGATGCAGAAATTTGGGGCAGGCTGGAGCTCCCAGGGAGGAGCGAGTATCTTCGATGGGGACAGGGAGGGCAGCGCCAGGTATCCCACAGCCACTGCGGAATGTGCCTTATAGAGCCCCAAAACCCTCCCTGGCCCAAAGAAATAATAAATACAGGGTGTATTTTCCCACCCACTTTTCCTTATATTTCTTTTTCAGTCCATCAGCCCAGTTCTTCAGAAAACGCAAGGCTCTCTGTCTCTTCTGGGTGCGAAAAGAAGAATCTTTTTTTTCCTTTTTAGAATGGAAATGAGGTTGTTCCTCTGCTTTTCTGTTGCCTTGCTTTGTCTGAAGCAGTTTTCTTGTCCCTTCTCCAAAAGACAGACAAGGCAGCCGAGGACAGAGGAGCGCTCCTAGTGCTGGAGCAGGAGGAGGAGGGTGCCTGGTCTGGGTGCCAGGTAGACGGTTAATGAGACTACAGCATTGGGGAACGGAAACTACAGCCTTTGAAAGGGAAAAGATCATCTCTGCTGGTCCCTTTACACTGTTGACTTCGATTTGCATTAATGGTTGCTGGGTTGGCATGTGGTCGGGTAAAAAAACACGTCTCTTGGCCCTTCGAGATAAGGAAACTCATTCGGTGTTAAAAGCAGGTTGTGAGGGGGTTTGAGACGCATCCTTCCCTGGGAGAGGGAAAGGATGCTCCCGTGGGGACTTCAGCAGTGCCCAGCACCCCCGATGTATCTGAGACACATGAAGCTCCATGTCTGCTAGTACTTGAACCAATGTTAATTAAAGCATTTTAATGAGGGTGTTTTGAGAACTGCGCATTAGTCTGTGCAAGCCCTTTGTGAAATATTAAACATCTCTGCCCTTTCAGCAGCATCCTCCTCCCCAGAAGGTCTTCCTGCAAATGGGGTTTGACACTCCTGATAATTTCAGAACTAAAGAAATGCAGAGAAATAATCTTCTACAAAAATCTTAATGTGATCTTTGATGTTGCAGTCAAAGGAGCACATGCCAGAAAATGTTTTGCTCTCTTCAGTTCATCCTCTGGTTGTGTTTGTTGTTATTTTCCCGTCAGGCGCGACAACAAGCAGCTGATTAACTCATTAGCCAAGAGCATCAAAGCACAGGGAGAGAGCACAAAATCTGCTCCTGCGTCCTCCAGCCGCTCCTTGCAGCTCAGTGGTTTCTGCGGGGCCTGTCTGAGGTACAAAAAGTCATCTCAGACACTCATGGACAGAAGCACACCCTGTCTTTTTCAAGTCTGGTCTCCACACTCAAGGATCGTGGCTGTGCTGGAGCATCTTAGCCTCCGTCCAAGGGGACAACCCAAGCTCCAGCCCATGTGGTCATCATCCAGCAGGCAGAGGTAGCTCCGCAACATGGCCACCCCATACCCTATGCCAGGAGCTCCTCAGGGCTGTATCACCTGGTGGGTCCCCTATGGAAAACCACAGCCATGGGACAGTGAGGGTAAGTGGTGATGCTCCAGATTGAGAGGCCAAATACTACTTGGTGGGCAGGTGATGTAGAGAGCACTCATGCAGTTTTTCAAAGCTGCTCCTAACTATCCAGCTCACTGGAGTTGCAAGAGCAACTCATAACGTTGAGTTTCTTTTGCAGGTTCATGTCACGTGGAGTTACACTCAAGGTCTGGCGAAGGCAGTAGTTTGCACCTGAGTGCTGCTGCCTTGGGTTGAAGGCCACAAAGGTGTTTTCTCCTGAGAAAAGCGGTGTGCTCTGTCATGGTGTGGGTATTGCCCAGCCTTGAAAAGACCAGCAGTGCCCCAGATCTCACTGGTGTGGAGGTAAGGTGATCTGTCTGTCATCTGTATATATCTCCAGCCCTTCAGAAGCAAAGGATTAGCAAATTGTTTGTTGTGCAATTGTGGTACAATCTTGCAGACCTGATGTGAGAACATCATACGCAAGCCCTACAGATGTGGCACAGTAGCAGAACAAACTCATGGCCTCCCAGGAGTGCTCCTGCACAGCAGACACCAAAGAGATCACTGCCAGATACTCATCAGGTACCAAACATGTCTCTTGTTTTCTACCTCCTCTCACTCCTACACCAAGGTCATGGCCTCCTGCCCTCTCTCGTCCTCACCTCCAAAACATACTTCCCTTTACACCCCACCAGCTTCTGCCTCTTCTTTGCTTGCACCACTTGTCCCACTGCCTTGGCCCCAGATGTGTGGAGCCCACAGGACCAAATCAGCTCTGCCCAAGGGGCCTCACCATGCTCTGCCAAAGCTTACTTTGGCTTTAGCAGCCTCTTAAAACTTCTACTGCCCATTAGGCATTAAGTGTCTACCCCACCCACAATAACCGTGATTCCCCTGACTTCCTTGAAAACACCTCTTCTAACGGGAATCACCACAGCTGAGTGGGGCTTGAATCCCATCAACCCATCATCAACTTGCAGCTACGCACACAGCAGCCTCCTGAGCTGAAGAACAGTCAGCTGTTCACCAGCTGTACACCAACAGTATTGGTTGGCAATATTGGGTTCAGGTTGATTATGCATGGCACTGCCACAAAAGGGAAAGACCAGATTTTGCACCTGCAGAGCTAGAAAGGACTCATAGATTATGTCCTTGTTTTACTCCTAGAGCAAAGGTCTTTGTGAAGAGGTTGCTTGTGCTGGCAGCACTGCGGGATCGAAGCTGTTCCTGGAGAACTCATCAGGAAGGCTGACGTGTTGGTAGCGTAACCAATGGCAAAATGAAGGAGAGGAGCCTGGCAGGATTAAAGTGTTTTTACATCCCTGAATCTCCCGAGTCCCAGCCCTGGCAGTGGTGCTGCTGCTGAGCTCCTCGTTCTGCAGTGATCCCCTCTCTCCTGCAGCCCAGCCACCCTCTGCTTCGTTCAGCACCAAGTGGAAAATCAGACACTGAGGCCCTTTGTTTTTGCTGATCTGCAACACAAACAGGCCTCTTTGCAAAGATCAGTGCACGTTGCACACCCACCACAGGCTTCGTCAGCACCTGAAGCCCTGTCCTGACATGGTGCTCCACAGAAGGAGACGTAAAGAGACATAATCCCAAACAAAGTCATGCGAGGAGATGGTTATATTTTTTTCCCTTTACATAAGGAGCTGCCACAGCGCTCCTGAGAAATAGATATCCAACTGCAAGCTGCAGGCAGTGTGAGATGACAGATACATGTTTAAATAATGTCTTTACTCCAGTTCAGCTGAAAAAATAATTATAGAAGTTGGGTCTTAAGCCAAGAAGTACCTTTGTTTCTGAGTACTCATTGATTAAAACATCTTGTGCTTTCAGCTGGGTTCTAATAAAGACACTGTTACCCTTCACACAGAGTATAAAATAATATCTTTATTTGGGAGGAGAGAGGAATTTAGAGAGTGACCCTAATGTTTCTTGAGATTTGAAGAATTTCACCCAGCCTAGAGAAATTCCTACTTCCAAACTCAGTGATTTCTGCTGGAACAGGAAGTTTCTCTTGCATTGTTATCCAGCAAAATGAGCTCTGGATTATATTTAGCTCCATTCATTCAGCACAATGAAAAGTAAGGCTCTGGCCAATTTCCTTAAGCGAGTTTATTAATAAGCACTAGTTGGTTGGTGGCTGGTCATTTCTAGGTGGCTGGGGAAGACGATACATGCAGCTCCCTCCCTCCCTCCTCTGAACAAGGCTCCCAGCAGATTCGACCACTCAAAGGACTTTATAACCTTTACCAGGTACCTGTGCCAACCCTGCCCTGGTCGCTCGTGCTTGCTGGCCCATGCTTCACTGGAGCTGCAAACCAACCACCAAGGGCAGTTTAGTAGCTTTTAAGCTATAGCTAAATAATCTTTCAGGGGCTCCTAATTACGGGCTTGAGGCAGTGCTGCGTAAAACCACTAATGCTGGAGCTGCTGAGCTGGAGGAAGTCACACTCACTGCAGATACTGTATGAACAGCAAAGACTCCCAGCATATGGGAGCATGTGTTGAAGCCACATGCAAGCCAGGAGCTTCGGTCAGGGAGGGCAGCTGTAGCCTGGGTGTAAATCCTGGCTTCATCCATTGCTCTCTGTGTACATGAAGACAAATCACTTGGGGTGTGTCTCTGCTGAGGGCTAGAAAACAGACTTAAGATGGGTTTATGCATGATAAACTTCATGGCCAATAAGTTTTCGTCCATTTTGCTGGCTGTCACTTGGTCTCAAAGTACCTGTAGTGTGTTTAGGATGTGCTGAGCTCAAAATATCTCCTGCTTGTGCCCAACTAATTTAGACTGTGTGATTTGATGTTTGGGCTTGCCCTAAAGGGTTGAGCTTCTCACCACCCACCTCCATCTGAAGTCATCAAGAGGAGAGGTCTGAAGCTGAGTGTCTCTGCAACGCTTTCAGCAGTGGGATATACTTCCCTTGAGGCCCCGAGCAAAATTCAGGCAATATGATGTCTTGGCTTTGCTTGGACAGGAAAAACTAGTTGCTTTCCTCCCACTGGGAGTGATGGTGGGGAAGGGAGTGGAGGTGATCTCTGTGGTTCTGCAAAAACGAAGTATAGCAATATGTGGCTGTCCTCTCCCCATTTAGAAGCCATGGTAGGATGCCTTCACAGACTACGGGTGCAAGGAAAGAAAGAACCTGGGAAGCAATACGTGGCAACCACAAACCATCACAGCTGGGGGAAAATTTAGAGGAAGGAGTAATGTTAGTCTAACTTCCCCTGACAAACTGTAGATGTCCGCGTACAAGAAAGAAAAATTATCTGGTACTCTGGCAACCAAACACCAGTCCTGAGAAGGTCATGGGTCCTTTCCTGGAACAGCTGGAGCAGTCGTTCTCTCAGTGCCCACCCTGCTTCCCTTGGTGCTCATCATGTCAGCAGTCACAGTACTGAGACTTCCCAAAGCTCAGCAGTTTGCACCTTTCAGCCTGCAAACTCAGGCACTGCTGAAAGGCACATGTTTCAGCCCGATCTGGAAGATCGCAGCCAAAAGGACTGCAAATGGACTTACATTTTTTATTATTTTTTTTAAGGACAGCTGAGGCTGTGTGCCATCAGAGCATGGTATCTTCAAAAGAGAAGCAAAGGAGGTAGGTAAAGCCACCTAATCCAGCCAAACATGTTATAAAAGCAACTCATAAAAGTAATAAAAAGATTAAGCCACAGAATTTCTTCAAATTTTAGCATTTCTGATGTTCTTCTATTGGCACTGCTCTGTTATTCCTGCCAAGCACTCAATTAGCACTTGAGTTAATAAGACGTTTTAATGACTGTTAAATTAAACAACAACTCTGACACTGCTTTCCAGTGTTTTCCAAGGGAAAGATTATTTCAGCCCAATTCCTGTGTTATCATTGTCACTAATTATTTGTGTTTATTCTCTTTACTATGCTTATTTGATTTCATTAGAAATTAGATGCAGTGATAGGGGATGTAATTTGGTATTTTCCTCTAATGTGCTGAATAGATGAGGATTAGAGCATCACAGCTATGAGAAAATGAGTCCTCACAAGCATTTGTTCAAATAGAAATCACAGAGGCTTTCTGACGACTGTCATACCCCCTTTGATTTGCTCTTCATCGGTGCTTTTGCGTGTTTGTTCCCAGAAAGCTTTGCCAAAATGGAAGTACTGCTAAGACAGGTGAAAACATCTAGTAGCGCAGAATTACCTGTGAAAATGTTTGGACTGTACTGTGCCATAGCTGCTTCTTTCTGGTGGTCTGACAGTGATCCAGGCAGGAATAACACAATATTTTGGGGCTTAGCTCATCAGTCACTCAAAACAGCTAGTGTACTATAAATAGAAGGAAAACATCAATAAAAGCAATATGCATTATATCCCAAAAAACAGGGATTTAGAATTGTTTCATGCTGAAAAATTAAAAGGACAAAAGAAAACACATGATCTGTGGGCAGTTCACAGCTCTGCCCCAGCTGAGGATGACTGTCTCCCACCCAGGCTGGGAGCAGGATTGGTGCATGATCGAGTTGTTGTGGGTCTCGGTCTGAGATATCTCCCTGGCTTCGTTCAAACTGATGCTTCTGCTGTGAGTGGAATAGCCTAGGGCTGGAGCAGTGCTGAGAGAAATGAAAAGCTTTCATAAAATTATGTCATGTGCTGAATGTGCCAGCCTGTCGTGTAATAATAGCTAAAACTTTCTGTAATTAAAACAAGTAGCTAGTTATGGTGTCTGACTATGATCAAAGCTCTTTTGTCTGCTTTGACAGTTGGCACATGTGAAAGATTTTGGTTTACATGGAAAATACTGTTGTGGTTTTTCTCTTGGTTTTAAACGGCAAGAAACATACATCTTGCATTATCCCTAAACTGAAAGAAAACAGTAACGGGAAACTAAGATCCAGAATGTGCATGACGTAAAATGTCTACAATTTCTGGCAGAAGCCGCTCCTCTACCCAGCCATCATGCCTTCGGAGTGGTTGACCTGTTCCTGCAATGCAAAGGGTTTTATCAGGTCATTTTATATTTCTGCAGAGATGGGAATACAGCTCTTGAGAACATTCCCAAATGTCTCGCACTGCCTTTTTAAAATAAGAATTGCTTTTGCATAACAAATATTTGTCTGAATTGTGACAAACCAACTGTCTGCCATTAGAGGACTTTTTATTTCATTACTTGGATTGTAATTGTTTTGAGACATTTTATGGATAAAAGCTACCTTTTTGTTCACAAGAGAAACCTACATTATTTTTCCATATTCATGTCTGGATTTACAAAAGAAAGGGCTTGGTGAGTAAATATAATCTGCTTTTGCCCTCAAATTCCTCTTCATCTCGAAAAAAACCCTGAACTAATCCAGAATTCCTTTTGCATCTCTGAAAATATCTACTTCCGCTTAGAAATCTCTGGAAGGAGAAATATGAAGTTTTAAAAAAAAACAGATGTGAACTGATTGGCTGAGGAACATCAGCCAATAATACGATGTTTTAAATATTATATTAGGCAAGAAAACATCATCTGAGAGAAGTGGCCAGCAGAGTGTTTTGCTGAGCATCGGGATTTTTCCATCCCTTCTCCTGAAGTTCTGAGGTACGCTGTGTGGGTAAAGATTTGCTTCTTTCATATCTTGTATGCAATCACGGTTTTTTGTTTTTCCTGTAGTTTCAGATTTTGACCTGTGAACTCAGTGGTCACAGGCTGAATATTCCCCCAAACTCAGCTGTTTGATGTGGGTCATCTTATCTTGGTCCTGGCTAGCACAATGGTTTCTACCTTTAAGCATCAGTCTGCATGAAAGTGTGCCTCTACCCTGTCACTTCTGACCAGGGATTTTTCTACCTTTGCAGCTTACCAGAGATGACAGAAAATCTTTATTCCTCCTTATTTGGATATCTGTCTAACGAACAGATCTTCAGTCATCTTGAGCTACCTCTGCTTCAGAGGGCAGGTCTTCACTACGAATGGTCAGAGTTCACCTCTTTGGTCTGTGTGGTCCTTTGAGCATCTCCAACTCTATGGCTGGTGCTTTTGGACCTGGAGCAGACTGCAGAGCATGTAGGACCCACTCGTCCCTGGAGGCTTAGCCAACAGCTACTGCCAAATCCTTCTGACATCTGTGAGAATGTTCAGCGGTTTGTATCTTGGTAATGCCCCATGTCAGACTGCACCTTCTCCACTTGTAATCTTGGTTCCATATAGTACTGTCTACAAAATGACCCATACCTATCTCCTCTCGGGTGTGTGACAGTTGTTCTTCTGGTGTATGAGGAAGAGATGCTTCCCAAGCATAGAGACAGCCACCCAGAGAGCTCATATGCTGTGCTCGTGTGGGCATTTCAGTAGCACAAGGACTTTGGTCATTACAGAAACAAACCTTCAGCTCAAACACGATGAACCACAGCGCCGTGCAGGCTGCAGGCAAAGGTGTCATTTACATATCCAGGGACATTTCCTCCAGGTGACGACAGACAGTATTACCATCACGTGCAATACCAGTGAGCAATGTGCTGTGACATTCCCCTGTCCCTAGCACAAAGCTATTGACCTATGGAGCTTTCCTATTAGATTAATTTATCCGCAGCTCACCGTCAGAAAGTGCTTTTAACTGACAACGTGACTCATCTACCTCTCATGGAAGATGAGCACTGGCATCTTGTAGACTGGTTTCTTGAACTAGAGACATTTGGAAAGAAACATATTTACTGCTGATGTTAATGCGGAAGAGTCAAACTTGCTGTCCTCAAAAAGGAAGGGCTCAAAGACTGTGGTTGGACCTGTTTCTGCTCCTATGCTCAGTCTGATTGCCTGAATGTGGTGGCCTTAGTCCTATTATGGGGATTTCCATTGCCTATTTCAAAGAGCTCTGTGGGATGCCACTCCTTTTGCTGCTCTCCCTGTGCAGAGGTCTGGATCCAGGATTGTCCCCAGCTCCTCATGGCATTCATGCCGGGCAGCTCTCACTATTAGGACATGCCTGCTCCTCTCCGTAAAGGAATGTTTCATCAGTAGCAGAAAGGGACAAGAAACATTTACCTGGCACAATACATTTGACTTTCGGCTGTCGATCTTACATGCTAAATGTGAAAGACTTGTCTCTGCTGTGGCTCAGTCAGGGTCCATATGCAGCCTCAAACGGCTGGAACATTGATATTTTTGCATCCCTCCATCCTGAGATCTCACAAATGCTGATGGATATTGTCCCTTTTTCACTGGGTACAGGCCCCTCACCCAAATCCCCATCATACTGGGTGTTTGTCTACTCACTGCGTGAACGCGCATGTTGACTGCACACATACCTTTAACCTTGCTTACCATAACCAGCCTCTCTTTTTGCATACATAGCCTTGTGTGGGGTTATCTCGAGTCCTCAAGGATTCATTCACCTTAATGATAAAACAAAAGATTTGTGTTATTGCTATTGTGGTGTGAAATGTTTCTCCACATTGTACTGTCTCACACCAGGATATGGTTAAGTAGGATAAAGATGGAAGCTGTATTTCAAGCTGGGCATGGGAAAACTAGACTGTCATTTGCATGGTTGCACAAGGTGCAGGAATCCACTGCGCAGTTTAGCACTTTCTCATGCTGAGAAACTCCATAGCAGAAAAGTTCCCTAAATCCAAATGTTGCTATTTTGCATCATTTAAATTCTTAGGTGATGTGAGCATTGTGCAGACAGTTAGGGTGATGCAGGACTAGGGAAATGGTTTCTTCTGTGATGGTAACTGGATTTCTTCTGTGGTATTACTTCCTATATTCACTATTACCTCTCTTGCCAGAATGCAGCATATATATTTTTTCATTCATGTTTCTGTGTGTGTATAAACGCAGACATGCATATGTACGTGTTTATAGAAACATATATATACACATAGCCTGGGGGACCTGCCTATGTCTGCACAAATGCCATTTGAATCCTAAACTCTGCTTCTATTAACTTTACCTTTCAGTGCTGATTATAATGTCCGTTTCACAGCAGAATAATGATCTTAGCTCCAAATCAAAGCATCAAGGACCATCAGCGCTGCCCGTGGAGCACTTGGCTTTCCATGGATCTCTTCTAAAGATGATACTTGAAAAAAAAATAATAGAAAATCTCCTAAACTGAGAGAAACAAAGAGATCACACCCTACTGCAGAAGGGACATACAGCCCCCCAAATAGACCAGACTAGAACCAGAAGACTGAGCAGAAATAGGTGGGCCAGGGACACGTCCTGTTTCTTGAAAGACACCAGTCAGACTTCAAAGGACTCAAGAAGCAGTAAGTACTCCCAGAAAGGGAAAGGCATTTGGGTGTTTACTGTTTTTCAGAGATGTTTTTATAATTTGCTCAACTTCTTAAGTACAAAGCAAAGGTGACTTTGAGAAGTTCCTCTGCAAAGCCTTCGTGCACATTGATCTGTCACACACAGGAGTTCCCAGGAGGGTGAAACTGGAAGAACCCAGATGTTTGAAAGCACATTGGCTCAGGTGGAGCTGCTGGTAACATCCCCAGCCTGAGTTAGATGGACCTGTAATAAAGCACCCAGTAAACAAAGGATTTCTAAAATGAGTAACATTACTTTTAAACAAAACCAGATGTATAACATTAGGGGAATATGCATTTAAATAAAAGCTTAATCTTTAAACCTCAAGAGCATACTCCCATGGCAGACACTAAAGTGAATGCAAGCTAAAACCCCAAGATAATATAATAAACATGAAGAACTCCTGCAGAGAGGGATCCTGAGGTGCTTTGCAACTGTAAAATGATACAGAGAAGACTAATAATTATCAGTTAGCTAAGAACTGGTGTCTCGTCTTCTGGAAACCCCTGCAGAGAGGAATGGAGTAGGTTTCCCATATAAACACGAAGTAATGCTGGTTCTACATTCCCCTCCTCCTGGGCACGAATAGCTTGAGAATCTTATACCAGGTTTTTCAATAAATCCTTCCTCTGCTACACGTGCAGTTCAGTCTCTCCTGCTCCTGAGCTGAGCATGGTCCTACTTGCCTGCACCCTGCAAAATCACTAGTTCCTGAAGATGGCTCAGAGGGCATTAGTTACACTGTAAGGATTTGTTGTTTGTTGGGTTGATGTTTTGTTTTTCTTTTTACATTTTGATCAAAATGTATACAATCTGCCCAGATAAAATATTGGGACAATGGCTTATAGCATCTGTAATGAACTCAGTAGCAAATGTTAAGCAGGTGCTGTGGCTTGTGTTACATTTGTTTAGAAAAAGCAGAGTAAAGAAGCCGAGTCGTGTCCTTCCACCTCTGCCTTCTACAGCCAGCTGTACCGTGGCATCTCTCCAGCTTCTGGAAAATCATCTCCAACCCGGACAATTGTGAATATGTTTCACGTGGTCGGAGAGTGCTGGAGAGACAGGTCAGAAATTCAGCCTGTTACGCTAAATCCAACAAATGGGAAATTATCTGCATATAAATAGAGTTTATGCTTTTCCACTTGAAAGGAAATCCCCTTATCAGCTCAGTCTCAGATGAAAACAACCACAGACACTGTGAGCCAAGCCAAATGCCCTTGCTGAGAGGCATCGGTGGCCTTCCCTGGCAACTGAATCCATGCCTCTATGGCCCTTTGGGGAAGCAGTTTTACCATATTGTGGAAAATAAGTTGCCAGACAAAGCTGTTGAAGGGGAAAGTGGAGCATGGAGGCAGCACATGGCTGTTTTGCTCAGCCAGATACTGGGAAGTGATGCAAAAGCAGGGAAGGAGATGTGAGCTTGGAACAGATTTGTTGGGCCAAATGCCATTTTTTCCCTTTTAAGTAGACTGCAGACCTGCTGCCACTGAAATCAATGAAAATGTTGCTGTTAAATTTGAAGAAAGTAAGCAATACTAAGCCTTAGAATCAGTGAAAACTTTTCCTCATTGCCTCAGTCTTCAAATCATAATTGTTTTCCATGTATTTTCCTCTCAAAATGCACTGGGTCAAACTTATGAAGTCCTATACAGCTGAAGACTATGCAGGTACAGGTGGGATAAAGCATTTTGCTTAAAAACAAAAACAAAAAACCAAAACCACACCAAAAACACCCCTACAGTTCCTTGCTGCAGTAACACAAAACTGTCTTAAAAACTCTAAAAAAAACCCCACCAAACCAAACAAAAAAACCTCCAAAACCAGTTACAAGGATTACAGGGTGGCATGAAGCCCTGGTTAAATGCAGTGCTCAGAAATTCAGTACAGGCACATACTGAAATAGACAGTTCTCCACATGTTCATTAGGAAGCCCAGCAACCCCTTTAAATTATCCTAAGTAATCTCCAGGAGAGACACGTTTTTTCTGTGTTATCTGATGGACAGAAAGGTGATTTTTACCCCAGAAGAGCAACGATGTGGTTGATACAGAGAATTTGGCAACACCCACTAGCGGGCTCTATGCACGTCTCATACAGGGCTTGAAATGTACATTTTCTCTACAGCTAGCCTGGTCTCAGGGATTTGATGTAAGAGCAGAAAGTGGGAGTTTGCTCTCCTGGAGCTGTTCTGAACCACGGAGCCATCTCTTCCTCGCCGAGGCAGTGCTCTCCCAGGGCTGGAGAAGCGCAGGTGAAGAGCAAGGCTTGCTACTCATAGAAATTCCCACTGGCCCCATCAGGATGGGTTTCTACGAACAGCCACCGTGAGTCCCTCTGTTGTTCTGGGGTGGTTCATGTGCTTCGTAGTGATCCCAAGACCATCTGAGAAGGGAAGGAGCAGGGACTAAACGGGATTGGAAGGAAAAATGAGCTGACTGCATGTCCAAATCTCCCGTCAGCTGTTGCCTACGGTGGAGTTGCAAGCTGCGTCCATCAAGCAGGACCGCTGCCTTTCCCAAGCAAGGAAAGACGGTTCCTCGCACCCCAGGGCACACCAGTGGGAGCAGCGCCACCTGCCCCGGGCATCGACCTGCCTGCCTCCAGGTAAGAACAAGGCTCGCACAGCATTTTAAGCATCCCTGGGTCCCTGACAAACCCTCTGGGCTGGCAGAGCAATGCTCTCCCACCCCTATCCTTCCAAGACGACAAGAATTCATTTTCCCCAGTTGCAGGGGGGAGCACCCTACTGCGTGAATCCAAAGAAACAATTTTTATATCTGGTTTCCGCTGCAGCATAGCATCGTTTTCCTGATCGCGTGGGGTCGATGAAAGTTCTCGAGTTGTGTTGTGGAGGTTTTCTCCACAAAAGCGGGGGTGTTAACCATGGTGGCATGGCACAGCTCCAGCTCCGCTCGCACCGCTCGGCTCTCCCCCAGCTCTGGCAGCCGGGGCAGGGCAGCCCCGAACTGTTTAAACAGCTGCCTGCCTTCATCTGGGAGGTGGCTGCCCTTCAGTCCTGGGAGAAGAGCTCATCTTCTGGATAGTTTGCATAACAATTAACATTTGTCAGCTGAGATCTGCCTGGTGAAAGATCACTATTTACAAGGAGGCGGGCGGTCAGTCTTTGGAGGCTGGGATACTTCTTGAACTGCTAAAAACTAAGCTGAGAGTGGGAGCGAGCCTGAAGGTGGGCTGATTTCACAGGGCAGGTTTAGGAGGAGTTTCTTTTGCATTCAGCCTGGAGGTAGAAAAGTGAAGCTGCCATGAAAGGGGGGATTCTTTAGCTCTTACAGATTTCATTCAGTTGTTCCACTGAAATAAATACATCCGCCTTAGACAATTGAAAGAGGTATTTACTGCCTGTGGTTTAACAACTGTACTAAGTCAAAGGGACCAGTCAACTAGAGCCTTATAATTCTTTTCTAAAGAGAGGATGAGAGAAAAGAATGAGACGACAATGCAGTATTTATAATAAAGATGAAATGAGTGGAACTCAATGGCGCCAGCAGCCCCGGAGCTCCTGCTGCTTGGGCTAATGCATTTTGCATTAGCACGTCTGGATATCTGGCACTGGAAGGTCCTGAAAATGCTTTTACAAAATAGCGTCATTCTTATAGCAGCGGCGTTTCTTCCAAGCACCACCACTGACTGGTGCAGCTGGGATGGGCAGCCCCTGCAGCTGGGTGAATCGCCAGGAAGGTTTCAGGCGACTGAGACCTGCTTTCCACTCAGCTTCTTGCAGCTGGGTTGCTTTTTGCCCTGCTCGCTTCCCCAGGTTTACAAGCGGCTGCGCCAAAAGGGCTGATGCCCTCACAGGGCACCTGCTTGAGCAGGGGTGGGCATACTGGGGGGGTATATCGCTTGGGGGTATATGGCTTGGCCCCCAAAAGCAGGATCCCTGCCTTCTCAGGTTATAGTGGGAGGCTACTGGGCAGCTAGACATCACGGTGAACATACACAAAATTACAGCTGTAAGTAGATTTGCTCTGCATTGGCTAAATAAATAACATCTGTGTTACAAGGACCCCTAGATCTGTATCCCATACTTCTCCATTACTCCAACAGCTAATCTCATATTTGCCTTGGAAGCAGTACAAAATCCTCCAAGGAATTAACACACAGCAACTGCATGTCACCAGAACAATTTATTTTTCATTCTTTCTCCCAATAGACTGGAGAGATACATGTCTCTTATTTCTTTCTAAAACCTGGATTTGAAAAACTTTCTGTTGCTGCATCTTCCCATAACCCTGCAAAATGACAGCATTAGCAGTAATGGGAAAAGCCCAGGAGAACCCCAGGACAAACTCTGGCACAGGTGGAAAGACTGCCTGGGTGTAGGTGTCATCAGAAGCACATAGAAAATGGTACCTTCTTTTTAATAACTAGGATTATAGAAACTCAGCACTTCAGGGCTTCCTTTTGCTTTTTACATATACAAATGATTTCTTGTCCTAAGAAATTCTTGTCTAGAATCTATTTCAATAATTCTTAAAATATAGACCTTGAATGTTTGGTATTCTTTTTGCCTAAGCCTCTCTTACACGAGCTTATTTCTGTATGGAAGCAGCACATGAGTCTGAGGGGGAAAACAAAAATGGTGCTAGAGGCTGCCAAAAAGTGTGGGAATAAGTAAATGAGGAGTGAGGCAGGGAGAACAAAATAAATTGATGAAATTGTCCTGATAGCTGTATGCTCGAGTCCAGCTAGAAACAGGACTTCTTCCTTCCAAAAATAAGGCTGATCTCAGATTCTGACCCCCAAACGCTGGAGCAGTGGGACGGGGCAGCAGCTACGAGCTCTGGCTCTCTGATCCCAGCCAGCGCTGGATCCTGTGTTCATGGAAAAATGACTTTTGGCTTTATTTTTCAGCAACCCCTCTTCCTCTCAGTAGGACATGTTGATGCTGAACTCTTCGAAAGCTTTTAATGTCTTGACCACATGTATGGGAAATACTTAGATCCATAAGATGTGGGCAGGGTTGTTTAGTTATCACAGCACAGTGCCTAGAAGCTGTTCAGCAGTGAACCCGCTCACGTACCAAAAGCCAACAGGCATGTTGACTTCACCCAGACTGCAGCATGAAAAGAAACCAACACCTACCTATGTTTTAAGACACCCCGATGAGATGTGTCTTGCAAAAGGCAGGCAGAGACTTTCAGAGAGATGGACAGCATAACAACAGAAGCATGAGCTATGGAGGTAAATTAGTAAAAAGACCTTTAAATACCGCACATGGCAACAGCTCAACATCTGGGATATTGAGCCAATGGCAAGCCTTGAAAACATGCCGAGCCCCCAGGTTGTGACTCCCCACATTTAGACTTCTGAGGCTGGTCATGACACAGCTTGGATTCAGAGGTGAGGTCTGGACTGGGGCTTTGACTTGACTTGTTGCTAGTCAGACGAGTTCTCCGGGGAAAATGTCTTACGCTGAGTAACCTCCGTGTCAGGTCTCCAGTACATCTTAGAGTCTGGATTGGTGTCCAAGAGGAATCTGAAGTATTTAGCAGCACGGATGTTGCCGGCTTCAGGAGGATGTGCTGCTGGCCTTGCTCCACAGGATCCCTGGGGATGGGCTGAGCTTTAACTGAAAGCTGCTCTAAGTTTTGCTGACTGTTTTGAGGAAGATTGGACAGCCTGGGTACACAAAGGTGCATATCAAGGCAGAGTCCTCCACTTATCCATACAGAAAACCCAAAATGTTGACTCCAAAAGGCAGCTCTCAGGCCAGTTCTGGGCTCTCAGGAAGCAGGAAAGCCCCTTGTGTTCCTACCCTAACGCACCGCGGCACAAGTTTCTAATGGGATGTGTTTCAACATTTTCTTCAAGCATCAGTGCCTTCTTACCATCTTCACATTCCATCTCACACATTGCTACTTCTTTGCCTTCTTTCTAGAACAGCCACTGGCTCAGAGTCTGAGCTGCTGCTCAGCCTGGATGGAGAAATGGCCGTGGAGGGATACAATTTGTGACAGGTAAGTCTTATTTATGCCACTTGGTGCTATCACACAGGGATTTGAAAACAACGTGTCCCAGTGCAGGCACGTGTAGTTTGCTGTCTGCTGTTCTGTGAAGCCTGGAACAGCTTAAGGCTTGGTATGTATCCTCCTCCGCTCGGAGCAGAGAGCATCCTGCTATTGCAAAAAGGCATTTTGACAACATGCATGAAGTATTATCCTTCCTGTAGGGCATCTCAGCAGCCAAATGGTCAGAGTCACTGGTCCAGGCTGAGTAGATGTGGCAACAGGCTGTGCTGTAGGAGTTTTAGTTTCCCACTTTTGCTGTTCCTGGTTTACTGGGTGAGCTGGGGGCAGCTGTTTTCCCTTCCAGGTGGTGTCTGGAAACAGCAACAAATCTGGGACTGAAAGGTCTTAGGTGTCACTTGCTGTCCCCTCAGTTTGAAGAACTCATTGCTCTGGTAAAGAACCAGTCCCAAATAACCTCCTATTATTGAACTGGCCTCAAGGCAGGACACCAGGAAACCCAGTGGCGTGATGGATCTGTTGCTGCCTTCAGAAATGACCCACATGGATCCCACCAGGGAATGGACATTTGCACAGGAAGGGAAATCTCTGAAACGTGGCTCCCTCAAGAGATTTGAGAATCACCCCAGAAAGCTTTTGGAAGAAAGCCTAGAAGAGCAGGAGCAGTGGGTGAGATCCTGGGGATGGGGCAAAGGGAGGGGAAAGGTGAGCTACAAGAAGACCCCATGAGTAGATATGCACCCCAGGAGCAGGAGGCCCACAACAGGGCTACTTGCTGCATGACATGGCTGTACGCGGCTGTACCCCCAGAGCAGGGGAGCGCCGCGCCGACCCTGGGCACTGCCCTGCTGTTGGGGTGTTGAGCAGTGAAGTGGCCACTTTGTGCAGCTATGGCAAGCCAGCAGACCCCACATCCCAAATTCCGAGCACAGAGGCAGGGGCTCTGCCCTCCCGATCACGCTGCACGTGATGTGATCTGACCATCAGAGGACACATTCTGCTGCGGGTAGGCGCTGGCTGCGAGGGCAGCCTCAGCTTAGGGTTTCCCTGCTTTGGAGTATGTCACTCTGCTACTTGATTTGTCCCTTTTTATGGTTTTTTATGGGTTTTGCACATATTTTCATTGTGATGTGCTTTGCTTATGCAGTCATGTGTAAAAAACAGTCAGGATATACCACATAAAAACAGGAAAGATCTTTAATCTTAGGGTCATGAGAATGACACTTGACCTAGCAAAGCTACTTGTCCAGTTGCTTTACTTCTAATGTACTTGTTTTTTCTTCAGTACTGACAGTACTTCAAGCCTCTGGATTTCATTGGTCTCCAGCTATGAAGTTTTAGACAAGTGATGGATCAAGGTAGGTCTTGAGGGGACTGCTGTGAAATAACAAATAATACTGTGCCAGGAGAGCTCAGGACTTGCTCTTGCCCTCTTTCCATCCATTTCTTCTTTTGTCTTGAAATACGTTCAAGAGTCCCTTAAACAAATCAGTGGGTTTTGGTTCATTGCTTGATTTTCTTCAGCTAGTGAATATTAATTCCCCTATTGGGTGAAATAATTGGAATGATACAAATAGGTCCAAGTAACAGTTGCAAATTAAATGATGCTCTAAGTACTTTATAATAAACACAGCAAGGAAAATGCATTCATTTAAACACCTGAATTCATTGTATAGGCAGAATCACGAGGCTGAAGACCAGAAGGAATGTTAAGTTACAATGACCCTAAATCTTGAATCATGCCATTTGCATTCTGCCATTGGAAAACTGTTGCACATATATGATGTGTTTTAATAATGACCCTGAGGCCCCTGCAAGAATGCTCAATGGATCAGCTTCCCAAATCTACATGGTAAAATCTGTGATCAAAATATAACACTGCAGAGCATGGCCACGGGGCAGACGTCACTTATGGAAGTCTCCAAACCTAGGCTGAATTTTACAATGATGCCTAGTGTTTATGAACGCTTTCACTTCTCATTTACGGGATGGGATCACCCTTGCACAGGGTTGCTCACCCCACTGTGGCAGTGGGCCCAGCCAGCTCGCATTTGGCATGAACAAGGAACGGGTATGGGAGAGGAATAACACCTACACCCTGCTCTGCTCCCTCCAAACTGCCCTGTCTCACCAATCTCCAAGAACGCCACTTTGCAGCGTCAGACCACCTGCAGCTGTTCTAAAGTTGCACTGCAGGCGAGGAGCAGAAAACCCTTGCTTCAAACTCCTGTGTTATCAGAAAACTTCTAGAGTTTCGCAGCTATTCATGGCAACCCCACGACCTGTCCGATTGGGTGAGAATGCCTTGCAGTGGGATCGGGTTTGAGCCAGCACCAGGTACGCTGACAATCCTCCCTAATCAGTCGCCAATCTCTGCTCGGCAAAAGCACTCCCCGAGGCATTTTTACTGAAGCTATTTTTAAATGACAGCGTGATAATTTGTTTTCTTTTTGCTGGTCTGTCAATGGAAGGACTGGCTATGCCGTGTGTCTGCTCCGGCAAGAAACTTCCAGTTATTTTTCAGCCCGTTCCAGCCGGGATGGAGGCAGGGCTGGAGAAAGTGCTGGCTGCAGGCAGGGTGAGCCCTCCAGGGAGCAGGGACTCTGTGAACCTCTGCCTGTCCGGGTCCCCCATGTCTGGCTGTGGGAAAAGCCTTCTAGGTTTCTTCTGACCATGGTGTTGATGCTATTTTGGGCTGGTTTTCACAATTTGGGTTGGTTTATGTTTAGCTGAGCTGCTACTTGCATGAATTTCGGGGGTTTGTTTTGTTTTGTTTTCCACTTGAATCACACTAAATTTTCAAGAAATTATATTTTTAGGTTTAAGTTCTGAATGGCCTCAAAGCATGAGCATCGAAAAATTGAAAATTAAAACCTGAAATGTCCAAATGGTGTCACTGTGCAGACAACTCACGTTTCATGTTATCAAACAGCTTTCCCAAATGGAGATGTAGCTGGTTCCACCTCTTCTTCTAAGCTCCTGGACATTACTGCATGTTCCACAATGGGCTTCACGTTTCATTTCTCTCAATAATGCATTACAGACTGACACTAGCCACTTTCTCCCCCTGGGGGGTTTCTTCTGGATGAAGAAAATATAAAATGCCTACCAGAATTTTGCTGATTCCCAAGCCCTCCACCCTTAAGCACTGTTGGATGACAATTGTCCCACAGTTTTAGACCAAGATTTTCTAACCCATCAAATTCACACACAAATGGCTCACAGTAGATAAAATCCTACTGAGAAATATGGATTGTCTATGTGTGTGCAGCTATTGAATATAAAACATGCCTAATTAAATCCTGGAAAATTACATTCTCTGGTTTTAAGGCCTCTGTTTGTACATGGGCCCAAGATTTCAGGTTTTATGCCTCTCAGTAATCCCATGATTCCTTCCAGCACCTTCTCTTACTTATAATATGTACAATACTGCCTCCCTGCAGAGCTAATCCCATAGACTTCAGCAAGATTACTGCTCCAGTAGCTCAAATACATCTCCATCTAAGAAACGGTGCTAGACCCAGTCTCAGGAGAGGTGCTAGCCTCTGGGGTCAGTCCTAGCAGCAGAACTAGATCTTTACTATCATTTTCTGCCCTGATTCAGCAAGCTCCAGCAGCTGGAGCAAGAGTGAGAACTGCATCCCTGCCTAACCTGAGCTCTGCCAATTCCCACCAGTTATCGAGGGTGGTTTTTTCATTGCAGAATCCAGTAGAACTGGATTGAAACCAACACGATTATTTTCCCATTGAGAATATGACTGATATTCTAAAATATCTTAAATTTTCTAGTTTCTAATCCAAAAGCCATTGGAAGGCCAGATATAGTTTGATGGGCTAGATTTTAAAGATATGTTGAACCCTATTAATTTCTGCTGCCTTTGGTTAAGATTCCTGAGGCAATATTAACAGAAGCTATAAAAATACGTCCCTTATTCATCATGGCTTTACGTCAGGAGTTTACTGCTCTAATCATTAACTAGCCTGCTGCATTATCTATGAAAATTGCTCTGTAATATTTATGAAATGTGACCTTTGTTAATTCAATGTTACAAAGTGTTAGATTCATTCTGTTTGCAAGTGGAACAGATTTCCAAATCACTCTGCAATTAGTACAGTTTGATCTAACCAGCCTATCTCTGCATGGGGTAGCCTTCTACTGAAACAGCAGGATTGCTGTCAGAAGTTAAATGTATTTTCCATACGGCTGAAAGTAAGGCTGTAACACCTGCTTGCACTACATCATCTTTGGCAAAGGTAATTGCTGACTGAAAATTCCCAATAAGGGAAAACAGTAACCAGACTTAGAAAGCTGTTTGTTATGAGAAATATGTCAATTAAAAAAAAAAAAAAAGTACGTGGCCAAAAATGTTTGCCATATGTAATATTGTGATGGGAAACCTAAAGGACAAGCTCAGCCTGAAATGGGCACTATTAGCCATTCCGCAATAGATACAGATAAAGCAATTGCAAGTGACAACAGAGAAATTCAGGAGCCCAGTGGAGTTGAGATGCTTTGATAGGTGATTCTGCAAGTCACTCCCAAGACCACCATTAGGAGGGGATGGCAAGTTCCCTCTCTGCTGAAAAAGCCCATTTTCCTGATTCAGCTAATGCTACCATGATTTGCTGATTCTCACAGCCACACAGGACAACCTGTACCACTTCAGCATATGTGGTGTGCTGGAGGAACAGAGTTTCATTGGAGCTACAAACGTGCTGGACGAGCATCACACAGTGATGCCATGTGGCACCATTCAGTAGCAGATCACTAGGAGTATGCGGCTTCCCTACCATTCATACCATATTTTTCCATCCCCAGAGCTCTGTGTGGTCAGTGTCAGCACTCCATTTTCAATACAGGGTAACCAGTGCTCACTCTGACAGGGATTGCCTCATGTGACACACAACGTCGTGAACAAACTGAGCATTTTCCTATCCCTGTGTTAGTCTCCAGAGCTTGTCCGCTAGCGATGGACAAAATTAGAGTTTGGTTTGATGAGCCAAGCTAAGCTCTGATGAAATGTCTACGTAGAACCATAAAAAATACCCATTTGGCCCCTTGCAGATCTGTTTTATTTCCCTCTAGCGTGACATCCGACTGTGCTTTCCTTTGCAGGAAACAAACATCCTCTTGGATAAAGCAGGGACTGGAAAACCACAGACACCACCCGCACGCTCCACTCCCTGTGTGGGAACAGAGAGGGAGGCCAGGGTAGAGCTGGGACGGGACAGGCAGCAGGTCCTCACCCAGGACAAATGAGTGCATCTGCCCTGCAGACAGCATGGACCTGCCAGACTTGTAGCTGCTCCACAGGTCAAGGATGCTTCTCAAGAGGAAGGTGCTCAGGTCCTCGCGACGGTCCTGTCTTTCAAACTGGTATTTTAGCACAGTTTTCAGATGTATGAAATGGAAACAATATTGACCTACAGGACGTGAGTGGTTTGATGTGAAGGCAGCAGCACAGGCTGCAAAGAGAAAGTCCTGCCCATGCCCTGCTGCGCCAGTGAATCCTCCACGGTTCATGATTTAGTCCTAAAATTCAAAGCTGCCTGCAAGCCTGGCCAACAGTGCCTGATGAACCTGCCCCCTCCCCGTGACCTTGGTGATGCGTTGGCGAACAAAGGAGCTGCTAAGGAAGCAAACGCAAGTCACGCTTGTGAATGACATGGGTTTCTTGGCATCTGGCCAAAAACTGGGGCACATGTTCCCAGAACTCGACAGAATCGGGGAATCCTCCTTCCTCCACGTCATTCTGCTGTGCCCCAAGGGAAAGGAAAAAATACAGACGTCTCAGCAAGGAAAGAGAAAGAGAGAAGCTAGAGAGATGTACAGGCTGCTGTGATCAGGGAAGTGAGGGAAAAACAGGCTCTGTCAGTACCGGTACCATGAGCTGCAGCATTGCCTGTGCACCAGCCCAGCCCACCCTGCAGGTGCCTTTCTTCGGATGACCTTCCCTTCTCCCAAAATTGTTTCTGAATGCAGGAATGTTTGGAAGGAGTTAAACCTTGTGCTGTGAACCAACTGGCAAGACGGAGAAGATTTGAGAGTGAACATGTGAAACCAGGGAGAAGGGGAAGGAGCAGCTGCTCTGATGGGATGAGCTCAGCCCCTCCAGGTGTCCCAGGAACACGAACGGGTGTCCTGCCAGCCACGGCAAAGACAGTGTGACGGGCAGCAACTGCGGCACTCAGAAGCAGGACAGCAATGGCACAGGCATCGCTGCCCTTCAGCCTCTTGCTGGGGCTCCATCATATACATTTATTGCAGTTGCATGTGCCTGCGCTGGTGCAGAGTGGTTGAAGTCCTAGAGGGTCTGGTTATCCCACAGCTCTGAAGCAGGCACAAATCCAGGGAATGAGAAAGGCTGAGAGAGAAGAAGTGGTCTGGGCAACAACTTGTCTAGAAATCCCCAGGCTCCCACTGGAGAGCGGTGCTAGAGCCAGGTTCCTCCCCGCTGAGCTGAGCAAGTTCCTCTGCAGCAAGTAAATGCAATGTTTTCTCTTTTCAGGATCATGGATTGCTCTGTAAAACAAAAGATTTTCCTGCTACCGTGTCCCTCCTCAAAGATGGGGGTCTATCATGCACGGCTGTCCTCTTCTAGCAAACACACACAAGAGTAAGTGTGCTGTGAGAGCACCTCGCGTCTTTGTAATGCCTATGCCATCCCAATATCCGCGGTGTGAAATCCCCGGTTGGTTTCGGGTCTTCTCTTTGTCTGTTTTTCCAACCACTTCAGCATTTTTGAGCTTCTGAAGGTTTAGGAGTTTCTACTTTTTTGCATAATTAGGAAATTGAGAGCTGTGGTTTATCTACTCGTTTCCTGTGAAACATAAAGGGCCCGAGAGATTGAGGGATGTATGTGTGTGTACGGTGTGTGTGTACGGTTGGAGCGGAGGTGGGTAAGGCTGCCTAGAGAGTACCAGGGTGAGTTTGCAGTATCATGAGGAGAGATTTTCCCTGGGTCCCACTGGCAAAGGGAAGACCGCAGCCGCATTTGTCTGTGACTTCTGGAAAGTACCCCTCACACCCAAGGTGACGTGTTGCAGCTTGTTGTCACTGTAGCTCTCAGGTTGTGGTTCAGCAGCCACAGCAGTCCCTTTCTCTTGCCAATGGACACTGCAATGCTTGCTGAGCACCCCCTCTTCCTCACCATCAGTGACATTTTCCACCATTCAAATCCTTTCCTATGTTGCAATGTTTGCCATAGAATGTTTTGTTGACTAAGAGATGTTTCAAACAGCTGTGATAAGGAAAGGGTATGGTGGTTGTGAGGGATGGTCTGTCCATGAAGATGTGGGCAGCACGGATGGAGAGATTGGTGCTCCCCGTCCAAGCTGTGCCTTCCTATCCGTCCCGAGCCCTGCCAGGATTCCCCCTGCTCGGCTGGGACTGCTGAGCTGGGGAAATGGCTGGCGGGTGGAAGGCATGCCATGATGCAGCAGAGTTCATCTTTGTAACCAGCTTTCCAGCTGCCAGAAGGGGGTGAAATTCCTGTATGAAAATGATTTCAGCTGAATATATCATAAAAAGTAATAATAGATATTTCAAGAGGTGAACAGTAGGCTTTCTTCCTCCAGAAAAAGGAAATAATAATCATAATTACAGCCTTTGCGTGATGTGTAACTGTTTACTAACATGTAACATAACTCTAGGGATCAAAAGTAGGGGAGAGAAACTGGATTAAAGGAAATGTGCATTTTTTTAACCTAAAGTGCTCTCAATAAAACTATTATGCTGAGAGGACGACTAATGTAACCAGTGTGTGTTTTGAAGCGTGTCATGAACGCTTTTTATGCTTTCTGAACACACAAAGAGAAACCCCAGGAGAGAATTAATTTACAAATCTGATTAAGCATAGGGCTAAGTGGCAAAAAGCTTTATACAATAAATAGCAGACCCCACAGGTAAGCAAAGCTTTAAAAAAATAAAACATACTCTACAAAGAGCCCAGATGCTTGCACTTTGGGTAGTTTACTGTGTTCGATTCGATGTCATAGCTACAGACACTAAAAGCAGAGGTCATGCTGAGGTATTACTTCCTACCTCTTCTTCATTAAGCCATCATACTGCCTGGCTAGTGTAAAGCATATATCTTCATTTGGGAAGCAAAGGCAGGTCTGTAAACAGAGGAATGAGTCATAAGATAGGGGTTTTCTACCTGATGTCAAGACAGACTTACGGTGTGGTCGTCGGCCAATCACAGTGAACTACGTTGGGGTGGACCAAGAACCTGCCAAAACCCCATCTCTTAGGGGTTTTGTCCCCCACCAGGCACAACCTATTGCCCCACCATTGACCCACACAGTAGGGCCAAAGTACCCCAGCACCAACTCTTTGCCTTTGGGTGCAAGATCTGCTCTGTTTCACAGAAGAGTATGACAAGGTCCTGCCCCAGTCTCCTTTTGCGCAGCTCTCAACTACCTGAGTCTCAACAAAAGCTACCTTTTGTATGGGTCATGTCAGCCTTCGTTCATTCATATTTATAGAGCAGTTTATGGCAGTACTTCAGAAGTGAGCAGTACTATTGCTCAGCAATCACCGTTTACCTGCCTTCAGGGACTTTCTGAGTTCACAAGGTTTTGGATGTTAATTACAATCCCTTATAGCTGTGTATCAGGGGTGCCTTCAAACTCCAGATAGATGTGCATTAGAAGTTAAAGCTTTAAATCTCATCACTGCACCTCTGAATATTACACCTATCTTTTTATATCAGGGAATATACTTCTACTAATGTTTTCACCCCTTGGGATAACTGCCAATATAATGCTTTTAAACAACCCTCATAATTTCATTCAAAAACAGAGATGTGACAGAAAGACTTGGCATAACTTAGACTTCCCCAGGTGAGTGAGTGAGTGGTGAAATGCCCTGTCCTAGCGCTGCGGTGGCAGTCATCTGATATGGGTTCACCTTCCACCACCCTTAGCACATCAGAATGGGAGGCTAAAGTGACAATCCATCCCTGTGTTACACTGGTCCCAGTTTTGTGGTGAAAGCCCTGAGCTGGACTCACAATATCCAAATTACTAAAGGCATCTCATTACTTCTAGTAGTGAGATCTGGGGATTTCTCTGTTTCCACTTCCCTCTGCACAGGGAAGATTTATTCATAACAACTTTCTGATACCTTTGTCTGTTTTCTCTATGTTGACTTCATATTGGTCTTCGTATTAAAAAAAGCTCTCTCACCCTGTGTGGATCACCTAGATTAGTGGGACCTTGGTCTCCTGTAGATACAAAGAGACCAGCAACAATAAAGAAGAGGTGAAGAGCGCTGCCAGTATCCTGACGAGTTAGGAAAAGAAGAATCCATTAAGTAATGCCCTGAAACTTCTTTTCTGTGGGCTGGTAAAGCGTACGCTCGCTTACACAATGCAGACACCGTCAGCAAAGCAGGAAGTCGTGTCCTCGGCATCGAGTCTCTGTGCCGTAGCTGCAGGGAGTCCAACACCTTGGACGTGGCTCAGGCGCAGAATCTGTGTCACACGAAAGGAGAGGAATGGAAACAGCGTGAAACCACCAGCAACAAAGGAAGGAGAACAAAAACAGGACAGACGGGATCAGAGACACAGAGCCAAGTACAAGGCAAAAAAAAAAAGACATGTGGAAGGTCGGAAGGAAAACAAATAAACCAAGTAAGTTAAATTCTCCACCCCCCAGTTTCTTCCACCTCACTTGCACCTTGTTACTGAAATTTTCTCCCAATGCTAAAATCGGTGCATCAATACAAAGGATGTGGCACCCCACATAAGACACCTGCATGGTAAACATCTGCCTGAGGACGATTTCCCTCTGTAATTTTGGCATTTTGCAGACACCACAATTAGCAGACACCACATTTAGCAAACACAGTGCTTTACGGGTCACATAAGACTGGGTCCTAACCACTATATGCTACGGAATCTTAGATTCTAGTCCTCAGACAGAAAGAGCAGCCTACGTGATGCTTTTTTTGCATTCAAGGTCGCTTTCAGCTAGTTTGCGCCTTTTGGAGGCCATTCCTTTCCCCCCCACCCCATCACAGCAGTGTTTTGGGGGTTGTTAAGCAAAGATCTTCCCTTTGCTGGAATTCAGCACCTCAAGCAAAGGACCAAAACCAACACTCAGCTTGAAGGTTTAGCTGGGATATATTACAGGGAATCACAATCATTGTTAGCCAGACCTACAGAGCCTCCCACCTGTGATCCCTGAAAAAAGTAGTCACTAAATCAATTGCATCCACAGAGCGATGGTTAGAGTCTGCCAACACTTAAATACTCATTAGCCTGATTGATTTCCCATTATCTAATTAATTACTGCAGATTTTACATTTCACGTTACTTGCTTTGCCATTCAGGTGATGGCACTAAATGTGTCTTTCTCCTGTACCTTGCATTTTTCCCAGGACTGGTGTAAAACTCTAACCAGTCACCAGCATGAGCAGTCCAGGATGTCTCTGGGTGCTCCATCCCCTGCCCAAGGCTGGAGCCAAACCTCCCGCAGGCTTCCCACACTGGAGGTGCCAAAGGCTCCCCAGGTAACCCAGCCCAGTGCCTCACTGTCCTCACTGTCAGAACATTTTGCTGATATCCGATCTCCTTGCTGCAATTTAAATGCATTGTTTCCTCCTCTTTTGGATGCTGAAAGCTGATGATTTCCTGCTTGCACTAGCTTTTCTTTTGCATAAGGAAGGGAGCTCGTTACAGTCATTCTGCCTGACTCTTCACTCAGTTTCCGTACTTATACCAATAAAAGAGAGGGGGAAATTGTACTTGCTTTATGTGGAATAAGAGACTATGTAAGACGGTGTGAAATCAAGCCCATAATTTTTTATTCAAAACCATACGCTACAGATACAGTTCCTATCGAGTGCTAATTTAACATTCAGTTTCATTTCTCCATAGGAGTAATTAGCTTGCAATGAGGAAAATCATTTAATTAGGCCCACAACTGATTAAAGGCTGGTGCATAGCCTATCAAAATAAAGGAGAAGATACAAATTGATTTCAACATGTTTTGGGTCAGACCCAATCTTCCAAAGCAAATAAAGAGATAAGACAGCATCTGCTGACTATTCACCTGCCAAGTCTTTGTGCTGATCTCTAATTTTAGGTCCTGCAGGCAATTGTCCAGGTTATTTACCACCTGGGCTGTTTTGATCTTCTCTCAAATGCGTGTATTGATGTACGAGCTCTCTTATCTCTACAACTATACTAGCAGTATAGTTCAGGATCAATACTGATTCCTCCCTCATTCAGCTGAACCGCATTTTATTTACCTAATTACTAATACCTATTAAAGGCCTGAACTGGCAAATCTCGACTAAGCAGTCTACAATGAGCGAGTTTGACATGCTTTGACAGAAATGCAGAGTATTATCATTACTGTACAATTTGGGATGCACCTACGATCTTCCCATCACAGATTCACCTGGACCCGTCATGGCTAATACAAGCAAGTGACAGAATCGTAGGCTTGTAGATTTGCATCAGCCACATTAAGCATTATTTTTTTTCCAACAGGGAATAAAACAAAACAATTTGCTTATATATTTACTGCAGGTTTGTAAATATGTTACAGAGATCCATTCTTTGATAAACAAAAATCTGTTCTCCTATATATGTATGCATATAGCTTGGCTCCTGAAGAGTGGCTGTATGAAAAGACATCAGGAGTTCACCTCCAATTTTCTTCTCATCTCAAAATCTGATTTCCCCAGTTTACAACTCAGTTGACTTTGGATGTCTAAGCACCCAGGTGAGCGATCTCCATGCTTAAATTTGTAAATATAACTTTTTCTTTCTTGGTTCCTCGTGTGTAATTATTATATAAACTACTGGCAGCTAACTATTTTGTTGTCTCCATAGGATGCATGAACTCATTTTTCCATATCTAGATGGATTTTCAGACTGAGAAGCAATACAAATTCATTGGAGCTTCTTCCTGTAAACTCAGCAGACATTCACAGCTACACAGGAGGCAAGTACCTTGGGTAAGAAAATTTTACTTTTTTTTTATGTTCAGAGGAAAGGTACCATCAAGACTGTGTCACCCCTGGCTCATTTTATTCATGAAGTTGCCTCCCTGCTCTCTTAAAGTGGACGTTCTGTTTGTCAAAGGCAGACTGGTTTCAGCCCCATTTGCTACCACGTGGGCACAACCCTGCTCTGTTTCTTTCTCCGTCCTGGTCTGCAACAGCGGTGCTAAGGGTCAGGGCAGCTTAGCAGATGATCATAGCGAGGTAGAATATACTCGTGTACTGCTATACGATGTGCTTCTATCAATGTAACATAACAAGAAGGCACAACTGCAAATCGTCAGGTAAAGGAGAAATGTTTAATTTATCAGCTCATTCAAGCAGTGACCTCAGGCGAATGCCCAGGCCCCCAAAAAGAACTCCAATATGAAGTGGGTCTGAGTCACGTTTTTTTCAAAGCCTCTTTGCACTGCACTGGTCTATGTATTCTGTGGAAGCTTAATGCAATACAAATAGTCACCTTTCCTACACCAAGGGAATGTAACAAGGCATGACATGTCTGACATTCAGATCCAAAATCATACAATAAGTCTTCCCTCCTCAGTGTTTCATAATGCTGAACATGCCATAGTGGGGACTGGGATGCCCAGCCATCTTCCCAGCTCTTCCCCTACCTTTGCCGAGTGACACTGGCCAGTTGTTGCACCTACATCTCCACTTATTTTTTGGTCTTTTAAAATGAAAGCAGTGTTACCACTGCCTTTTGTAAAGAAAGTGCTTTGAGCACAGCAGCAGTGAAGATTTTTAGGATGACGCTGTGCAAAACTGCCAGGCATGGCTTTAGGTATAAGAGAGGTGAGGCAGAGCAGGACGATGGAGTAAATCAGTGTCTCTCAAGCTTTTCAATCTATGCCTCACTTCAATCAGTTAAGAATAATTTCATGCCCGATCACAGAAATGGCTGCAGGGCCTGGCGGCAGGGTACTGCACGTCTCGCTGGCCAGGGAGTGCTGGCGGAGAGGGGCATTCCGGGTCGCCGCTGCCAAACTCTCAAGGACGCTAAGATACAAATGCTGTATTTCATAATACAGCAATTAACAACAAATGAATGTTAGAAGGGACTGGCATTCAGTTTCAAGTACTATTTTTTTCCAGATTTTCCTTTTAAGCATGTCTGTTTTCATAAAGCCTTGCTAAATCCCAAACAAAACTGGGAGAAATTAAATTGTTTTGGGAAAAGCCAGCGACTCAGTGAGGCAAACAACTGGTCCAGAGCAGGCAGCAAGCTGGGCTAGCGAGCATCACACACACAGCACACCAACCTGAATGCGTAGGAGTCACTGTGTGCAGTTCTGGACCCACAATTTAAGAAGGATGTGAAGGTCCTTGAATGCATCCAGAGGAGGCCAACAAAGCCGGTGACGGGGCTGGAAGAAATGTCCTATGAGGAGCGGCTGAGGACTCTGGGTTTGTCTAGTTTGGAGAAAAGGAAGATGAGGGGCGACCTCATAGCTCTCTACAGCTTCCTGAGCAGGAAAAGTGGGGAGGGAGGTGTTGAGTTCCTCTCCCTGGGATCTAGCGACAGAACGTGTGGAAACAGTTCAAAGCTGCACCAGGGGAGGTTCAGACTGGACATGAGGAAGCATTTCATTACCAAGAGGGCAGTCAAACATTGGAACAGGCTTCCGAGAGAGGTGGTTGATGCCCCAAGCCTGTCTGTGTTTAAGAGGCATTTGGACAACGCTCTTAGTAACAGGTTTTAGCTTGGTCAGCCCCGAAGCAGTCAGGCAGTTGGACTAGATGATCATTGTAGGTCCCTTCCATCTGAAATAGTCTCTTCTATTCACTCAGGTCCATAGGTTCCTCTGATATCTATACTGCTTATTTGTTGTCTTGGTCCTTGGACCAAGCTACTCTCCAAGCCTACACCTGGGTACAGTTCAAGGAGTATAACAGGCCAAGGACCAACACAGAAGGCACACCGGGTGAGACTGCACAGACACAACTCCTCCACACTACAGCCCCTCAACACTATAGCAGCAACTTCGTCCCCCCAATAGCCCACATACTTCCATGTAACGTAATCTCAGTTTCATGCTCTGAAAGCAGCTCTCTGATGGGCTGCCACACATCTTCACGCACTCTGAACTTAAAAAAAACAGCCCACATTAAAAGCAAACCACATAAAATAAAGCCATGGCTAAAAGCCACATGTGCACCAGTAGCAGCCCAGAGGAGATGCAGAACCGAACGGCTGCAGTGACATCTGGCATTTGAGATCATGGATGGAGAATGGTCTTTGCCCCACTTTATTTGGCAGGGTAGAGGTAGTTAAAGTGTCTCAAAGCAGGCTTGGGAACTGACAAAACTTCTGAAACTTCTTTCTGTTCAATTTCCAGATGTTTTTGTTTGTGCATCTAGGAAACAGACTGAATGATCTGAATCACAGGTGAGATGAGAAATTAAATGGGATTTGAGATGCTGAGACAGGGAGCTGTAACTTGTCAGTGCCAGCTCTGAGTGCAGATCCCCTCCTGTGTGGGAAGTCAACTAACTCTTTGCTAATTACTTAAGCCTTGCAACACCCAAGGAAAGGGGCGGGTAGACGCCAAGACACAGTGAAGGAGGTTGTTTCTGGACATAGGGTTAAGACCCAGCAAGAAATCGTAAAAGATGGAAGAAAGAAACACTGTCTGCAATGAGCCAAATCTGAAAAGCATGGAAGGCCTAATTGTTTCTTTAAGGCTGCACATGGGGAAGAGTGAATGAAGTTGCTTGAATTATGAATCCTCAGCTTCAGAGCTCTGCCCTCATCACAGCTCAGGGCAGTCAGCAGTTCCGATGTCACTGATCCTACACACCATGTCACCACAAGATGGATTTTTGGAAAAGAATAGTGTTGTAACATTTAAACATGTAAATACTGCCACTCCAATCATAAAGTGCAGGCAATGAAGAAACCGCAAACAGTGCAGGTTTTGGGGTGTGGCTGCTGATGGCTCTCCCTTCTGCTTCTAAATATAAAGTTTTTCAAACTTCACCATGAAGTGACAGCTACCCCTTATCACTGAAGGCCAGCTGTTTCTTGAGCACTCAGCTGTTCCTGCTGCTTGCCCGTAGAAATGGAAAAAAGCTATTTAGAGACGCAAATCTGCAAAGCCTTTGAGCACATGTATATCTTAGAGCCCATCCTTCAGCTCTTAAAGTAATTCGGTTGATCTTCCTTCACACCCATTTTACACCTCTGCGCCCACGGTGACACCACCAAAGCTAGTCCTGGTTCTCTGACACAAACGAAAACAGATGCAGAACAATTCATTCTAGGTATTTTAGAAGTTTCCATGGTGCCTCCTGAGGATTCAGTTGAATACACTCTAGGAGAAATAATCTTGGTCAAACTCCTCTGAGTTCTCTAACACACTGTTGCAGGCTGTACAGAAAGCTCCTTTGACGCAACTACAGGTAAATGTGTGTCAGCGTTTGTTTGGTATGAGCCAACCCACACACCGTCCTTCCTAAATCCATGCGAGTTTACTCGGGATTTCACCAGCGGGGGCTCTGCACATGTGTGTTGTGTGTGTGTGGTTACACACATGCTCGCAGTTCAAGCAGAACTAATACGGTTTATGACGCCTGAGGTCGAGACTCGAGGTGAGGTTTCTGTGACTGTGCTGGTCCCTGTTTTGCAGCCCTTCGCAGCGCTGCCCGGCACACACACTCCAGCTGGCTTCAGCAGCCCCTCTCTTCCCAAAGCACCCCTTCCACGCAGGGAAGAGGGGAAGCACAGGGCCCTGGAAAGTGCCAATTATTAACGTGAAATTGTACTCAGTCACCTTAGAACAACTGTCTTCAAAATACTTCTGTCCACGTTTAAAAGGAGAAAGAGTAATCATCTTGAGTCTGATGGTTTTTACCCCAGGAGTGGTTAGAGGTGCTGGTTTCGGGCCTCAGGGAGTGCAGGGGAGGGTAAGTGTTATGGTTGGAGAAACCCACAACAATTTATTGTCATTTAGACAATTTTTCTATCACCCGATGACTCCTCCCCACCTGGGAAGGGAAATTTGGAAAAAACAAGGAAACTGGAGGGTTGAAATAGAAATGGAAATAATAGGATATGACTGAATAATTAACATTAATAATAATAAAGAACCAGTGTTGATCCTAATACCAATTTAAAATACATGACGATTATATTCAGCCTGTTCTATCAGCAGGAAGCTGCGCACTCACGGGTGGTGAGATACAGGAACAGGTTGCCCACAGAAGCTGTGGCTGCCCCATCCCTGGATGTGTTCAAGGCCAGGCTGGATGGGGCTTTGAGTGACCTGCTCTGGTGGGAGGTGTCCCTGCCCATGGCAGGGGGTTGGAACTCGATGATCTTTAAGGTCCCTTCCAACCCAAACCATTTTGTGATTCTGTGACTCCCAGCAGAGGACAGCAAGTGCCAGACACTGCCAGCGCTACGGCTTCGGGAAGAAGGGAAGGGCTCAGGGGTCCGGCACTGGGGCAAAGAGTTCTCAGGATCGCAGCCATCAAGGGAGAGAGTGAACTACACAGCAAACTTTCTAATTTATATTGAATGTGATGTTCATGGTAAGAAATAATCCTGTTGGCAGCTTGGGTCAAGTGCCTGGGTCTTGTTCCACCTCATCCCTGCATCTGGCAAGGCTTAGAAACACTGACACCTTGAAACCCACGTACCATAGTGGGCTATAAAGTAAATATTTTCATATTTTCACAAATCCAGACACTAGAGTCTTCTAAAAGTACAGGTTTTGCAGGCATTAGAATAGAATTTAGTCCTGTGTTGCTCAAATCGGGAGAGTGAGGGCGGCTTCTGCCCAGCAGCTGGCTCAGACCGAGTGCTGGGGAATGTCTGGTGAAGGGCAGTAACTGGTGGGGGGTGAGCAGGGGCTACGTACCCCTCCGAGGCACTGGCCCCGTGCAGTGCCAGCCCTGTTTGGGCTCCTGTGTTCATGGTGTGGTGGGGAGGAGCAGGAGAAGCTTCAGGTCTTCAGAACCTCAGGCAATCCATACCTGAACCCTGGCCTTTCATACAAGCGTATCCCATTTTCACCCAGGTGCGTTTATACACCCTGCACGTTCATCTTCCTTTTTGGATATATGACTGATTCCATGACGTGTGCACAAAACAGTTTTAAGATACATTTAGACACACATACAAAGAAATATAGGTGCTCTGAAAATACTGCTAGATCGCTGCGGCTACAGCACAGAACACCACGGCCTTACCCGTGTACCTTTGCATTTTCTGCACTACGTGCCCTATGCACATGGGCAGGCAAAGGGAACTTTCTTTCCTGTGTGGATAACACAGACCTATGCATATAGGGTTTCATGCTATTTCATAACAGAAAGCAATGTCAAATAGCGTCCAAACCTACTTCCAGTTAAGTCAACAGCAAAACTGCCATAAATTTCTATTGGTTTACAGTGAAAACAGTACCATCTCACCCACATGCAGAAGAATTTCAACAGTTCCAAGCAGCAAGTGGAAAATGTTACGGCAATGTTTTCACCGCTGCAATCTATGCACCAACTTCTCTTCTGCCTTGTAATTCACAGAGTCCGACTTTTTCCTAGTAGATATAAAATCCTCTTAAATTACAGTCACAATGCTACTTTCTTCACAGCCTTCTATTTTGTCTCATCCCCGATGCCTGGACCAATTGGCAATAAAATGTGATCTGTGTTTCAGGAATGTTCAAGAGCCACATTACACTTGTGTATCTGAGGCAACAAGATACAGACTAATAAATTATCAGGTATAATGTACATGTAGTTTTACCACAAACCTCTAAAAAGACTAAAGCATAATCTTTATTTTAATCTGAATTGCTATTATCCTCTTAAAAGGAAACTGTGTCTGACATCTTTCACCAAGGAATAAGCACACAGGACGATATTCTCAACCCTCCTATATGCTGAACAGCTCTTACTCAAATAGTTCAATTAAAATCAATGGGACCACTTGTGTGTGTAAGTGCTATTCTGCAGGAGGACTGATTACAGGCTTCAGCACTTTTGGCCTGAAGATGTACCAATGTGTGATCACAGCACAGCTTAAAATGTGCCTATTTTAAAATTTCTTGCTCATGTTATAACCAACCAGTTTTAGGCAACAGCTGTGCAGCAGCTATCTGAGATAAGGATGCAAAGTTAGCAGCGCAAATAGTATGGTGTGGACAGGAAAGGTGCTGAGCTCCTTCCTGTTCAGCCTGCACACCAGGAGCTGGGCTATTCTGGTAGATGGCTTCTGTGTATCCAGATGACGAAAGGCAGCCGAATGTGCTGGCAGGGTTGGAAAGCTGGCAGTAACTCTGACTGCGTTTCTGAGAGCTTTCCACTGTTTCTTTTTTCAGCAGGTTAGACTATTGTGTGGAGTTTAGTAATTCTTTTGAATCTCTATGCGTGTTTTTGCAGCACTGCTGTTTTCCTCTCTTGCCTGCGCACTCTAAGGGGTCACGGGTGTACGCGCCAGACACATTTTTACAGCTCCTCTGGCATCCCATTTGTATCACCTTTTTCATTCCAATTCCTTTCTTGCCATAGTTGCCACTACAAGAGCAGGAGGCTTTTCCTTCAATCGTAGTCATCTGCCAACAATCTTCTGACTTACAGCCCCGGTGGCAAGGAGAAACAGAATTGAAATCTGCTGGAAATATCACCGAGCTTTAGGAAACCCCTCCTGCACTGGTGATGGTGAGATGGTGTGCACACCAAGAGCCCCTTTCTTGCTGAAGATGCACGAGGGCCCAACCCGATAGCCCCCTGATGCCCGGGGGCCCTCCACTTGACGACCCCTGGGGAGAAGGTTGGTTTTTCACCCCCAGCGCCTGCTAAGCTCCCTGGGTGGTGTCACAAGGCGCAGGCTCCTCACGACCTGCTGCTGCACTTCCCTCGCCTTCCTTGCAGGGGTCTCTGGGGCTGCCAGGCCCCGCTTCCCTCCCCATGGCCTTGCGGTGGGCAGCGCACTAGCGTTCACGCAGAAAAATAACACTTTCTGGGAGAAAACTGGCCGCCACCGAGGGGACAACGGGCGCTGCGGCACAGGCCCAGGGGCCGGCAAGGCCCAAAGGTCCCTCTCGCCGCACCATGCCACCCTCTCACCACCGAGTTCGGCGGCCCAAAGGCCCCGCTAAGCCCCGCCGCCGCCCCCACGCCTCCACGCCGCAGCTCCCTCCTCCGGTGAGGCAGCTCCGCAACCCCCCCTCCCCGGCCCGGCCCC
>VXAK01025261.1:0-12521 GCA_013399435.1 Arenaria interpres
AAAAAAAATAATAATACTTTAAGAGTTAGGAACAAATTCAGAGAGAAGGAAATCCAATAGAGAAAGATGCCTCCAAAACACCCTGATTTGAAGGGAAACGTGCTAAGCATCCTGCTTTTTGCAGCAGAAGGCTGTCAGATTGCCTGACCACAGCTACATTACGACACTATATTTTCACTGGCGCTCTTCCGACGAGGCTCTTCACACACTGTCCCTTTCTAATATTCCTCTTCAGGTCCAGAGGAAGTGAAGGACCGGCTGAATCACAGCCAAGATGCATTTGTATCCATTTTTGCCCATTTCCTCTCAGTTTATATCACCAATTAAGTGTTACCATTATGTATTAGATGGAATTAGCTTGTTGTTGAAAGGCAGCGACAGAAGGAAAAGAGATTTATACGCTGTGCTGTTCTCCACTAAGCAGCTTGACTCTGAAGGATGTTACCAGATATTAGTCACCATCAAATGAACCTAATTGAATCACGTGGCCGCACAGGTAATGAACCCTGCAGGAGGAGCTACTCTTCAAGGTGACCCCATCACAGAAGAAGAAGGGATCACTATGCCAAACACATTTGATAGAATCAGTAGCTGGCAAGCCAACGGTGCCTTTGAGCTCTGCTGCATCAGGAGCCCATCACTGCTAGGACACCATGCCCTCAAAGCCAGTGAAGGAAGGCATGGAGATGTAGGATAAGAACAGCCATGCTGCGGTTCCCATCAACCCTCTGCAAACGGTTTTCCTCACCACAGGAGGTGCTCTGTGGCACGTGACAGATGCAGCAACCAGTGGAAGTACAAAGAACCTCCATGCAGTATCACCAGATCAAGCTGGGATGCCATGTCTGCAGCAGGGACACCAGGTCTCACATGGATCAATGCTCTGGGGGAGAGACTCTCTGGTGGGTCCCCACAATGCTGCTAACAAGCATGTCTGGGATGACAGAGAAGGAGCACAGGTGTAGGCAACTTCATTTACTGATGTCCCTTCGAGCTTATCACCTCATTGCCTTTAGCCTGGCTGTGGTCTCCTTTCTGGGTCTGCTTTATTGCCTGTCTCCTACCATCTATTGCCTATGAGCCATCTCCCAACGACTCTGGCTTCCCAAAGTAACCCAGCCACTGGGTGGTCCAGACTAGCCCTTCCTTCAGACACAAGTCCTGAATGGCAACCTACCAGCTGGCCCCAGACGCCTTAGGCCAACTGGGGAGAGAAGCTACCAAACCAAACCCTGCTGAGATCTCCTCTAAGGCAGGCCCTACCCAGGACTCAGCACCCGAGCAGCTACGGGGGAGCCAGAGGACATAACACAGAGGGCACAGGGACCTACCCCATCTCAGCATCATCTCATCAGAAACCCCAAAAGGAGATTTGAGTCCATGGGAAACACAACCCTTGGGTGCATCTCCTGCCTGCACCCAGACAAGTCTCTCCTTCACTCTTCCCCCTGTGCAGAGACGAGCCATTCTCTGGCTGAAAAAAATGACTTCACTAATGCTAGACCTTCAACTGATATTAAGTGACTTTATTTTGTTCCATCTTCTAGAAGCTCTTCTCAAACAGGGATTACTCTTGCCAACTCTTTATTACCATAAGCTGTTTGTTATAGTTCTGGAGCATTTTGAAATTTCATCCTATTTCCAGAGGTTTATCACCTTCCAAAACTGCTCCCTTTCAAGCCAGTATTTCTCACAGTGGCATTCAGCCTGGAGGTGAATTTCTTTAGAGAGTCCGAGTATAATCTGTTCAGTATTTTCTTTATGATAATCAGCACACAGAGCAGTACAATCTTCTCATGACGTATTTAATCCAAAACTGCGCTCTTTGTTTTGCTTTGAAAGGAAATCTATCACAGAAGACAGATAAGGTTTTCAGTGAAAGCAAAATCAAGACCTTGAATTGTACAACATCAAGAGCCGGAGATGTAAAGCTGCAGCACCAACTCCGGCTCTCTCCTGTCGAGTACATAAGTACCTCATCCCTATGCAGTAGCACAACAGAAGCAAAGGGATGCAGGCTCGGAAAAATACTAGAGAATGGGAAAACGTGGTTACTCCTCCAGGAAAGCTAGATGGGACTTCCAGCTTTTATTCAAAATTTTACCTTTTGACTGCACCTTCCTTGGATCTTTCTGGGCACACACACTGCATTTTGGGTCACTGCCTTTGAAATGTATCGTGAAAGGAGATGAGTGTAACCAGGGAGACACAGCTACAATTTGCTCTGGGAACTTTAACTGAATTACCCACTTTTGCTGCAATTAAAATCTAAAATTGACTAAGAGGGAGGCTGGGGGGTTTTCTCAGTCATTTCAATGGAAGATTCTGACTCTACAAGAATCTTCAGAGTGCAGGTAATTATTTACCTTTCCTTTTTCCTTTAGGAAGTTTTAAGAAGGGATTTTTCCTTTATTTTCTTTGCATAGTCTTAGCAAGAGAACTGCTGTAAACTGACAGCTAGTGCTAATTATTCATACACCACGTTAAAATTCCCTTCAGTATTTAGCCAACATTGAAAATTAAATTCTTAAGTTTGGTTACTTCCAGATGTAGGACTTTTCAGTGGCCACTCGCCCACTGAAAATACTGCGTGGGAATCGCCTGGCTCTGAGGCGGTACGGAGACACAGACCCTGTGATACGGGACACGCCAGAGACACTGGATTTGCACCTAAAGAGCAAACACCAACGCTACAACTCACCTGGACCAGCTTCACTGAAGGCTGAGAGCCAGCTCTTAGCTCTTAGGAAATACTTAGTGTGATGGTTTGAGCAAATCTATATGGCAGTTATATCTGGACCACTGAGTTTGGATGCTTGCCCAAAACTCCCAAGTAAATGAGCATAACCTCTCTAATATGAAATTTTTCAAGTGTTAATATTAGTTCGACAGACATCACACTTCATGCTTCAAGACCCCATCTCAGCTCTCACAAATCACCACAAAAATGACGTGAAACACATTTTACCTTGTCTCTGCTTTCTGCCAGCTCCCCCAGACATATCTGGTGGTGGCCACCAATGCTGAGAGCGTATGGGGCTCAATGGCTCAGCAGCTGAACCACCTTTGTAGTTCTTCTCTCCTATAATTTGTCCCTACTGCAGCCCAGAACTAGACCAAGCCTGTAAGGAGTCTTGAGGACAACTCCTGCAATGCAATTTCATACAATTGGAAAAAAAAATAAATACAGAAAAAAGTTAGTCTTCAAAGGTACAGCTTTGAACCACATTAAACAGGGCTAACAAGACACCTCCAGAGGTCACTCAATCCATTTCTCTAGCACAGGGAAGGATCTGCTCAGCCTTGCAGGAGGATGATGTGTGCCTGACCTGCTATTTAAACCCTTCAGTAACGACTCCACAATCTGCTCGAGAGATTCACCGCCCTGAAGAGATAACGTAACTCTGCCTGACTGCAGTTTAAGCCATTTATTTCTCATCCCATTCCCAGTGGCCACCGAAACAAATGCAAGTGGACCACCTCAGTCCGGGACAGCCTGAATGTTTTTCAAGCTCTATTATCTGCTCCACCATCTCTCTGTGCTCTGACCTACCGAGGGTGCCTCCGATTAGAGCTAGTTCTCTCACGTGTGGCCACAGGCAGGCTATGAATGTTCCCCTGACAGCAGCAAGGGAGAGATTTTCAGCTGCGCTGCCAGTTGCAGTGGAACAGATGTGTGCGATGGTCACACCGCGGGTTTTGAGAGCAAAACCCAGGAGGGAAACCGCTGTCCCCGCATAAGCAAATATGCTGTTGGCGTTTGACAGATGTACCCGAGATCATCCTGAAAGGTATTTCCCTGTAAATTAATTGATGAGGGAGGGACACGTACTGAGCCAGATTTATACAACTCAAAGATGGATTTTCCTGCACATAAGACAGCTCTACGGGTGGTGCTTAGTCTTCTCTGGTTAGAAACAGGGAGAATCACTAGTATTTGAAGGAAGAAGGGTTGCGAGGTTTCCCAGTAACTCTCTCTGCCATCTCACTATTCCCATCCAAACGCCTCCGGACAGTCCCACCCAGGCCACCTGTGGAAAGCACAAGTAAAGCCGCGTCCCTCGCTCCACCAGCACTGCCCAGCAAAGGGCAGCTCACACCATCCCACTGAGACACCCTCTCCTCCTTGGCCATGGAGGGAGCCAGGATCCTCTAGACAACCTCTTCAGAATCAGGTCTGGAAAGGAATCCCGTGTTCGCTCATTTTTGCGCATTTGATTAAGAGCATAAAGACCCCTCTTTTCACAAACAGCCAGCTCCCAGAGACACCTTATTCCCTTGCCAGCATGATTCTCACAAAGCTGTTAAACTACCCTAATAGTCTCCGACACCTTCCCTCCTCACCCCCATGACAATATATGTGTATTTAGCAAACAAATCCCACGAGGCAACACAACTCCCTATTTGACTTCTTCAAGGAAAAATACAAAGTGCTGTTCTCTGCTTATTACCGGAGGGTGGTGCTTCTTCACTCTGCCTTTCATCACTAAGGTGCGAAGGGACCTCAGGGTGCTGCTGCCCTGACATGGATATTATACCTGGTTACGGGAAGACTCCATCCGATGGCAGCCATCATCAGAGAGGTCACCGCGCAGCAAGGACTGAGCTGAGCTCAGCTCTTCAAGGCACTGAGCCCTCCTCTCTCCACGTAGGAAACCAGACCCCTGGGGAGTAAATGGTTCAAACTACTCGCTGTCGTCTTAAGTACAGACACTCTGATAGTCACATTACCTAAATTTGGTATCTGTTGTAAGCAGCCTACGTGAGGCCTCGAGTCCGTGTGTGAATTGGGACAACTGAGCTGGCAGATGAGCATATGCTATTTATCTGCTTCATATGGGTGTAGGAAAAAAAAAATAAATATATTATTCAGACAATTAAATCCCGAGAACTGCTCCGAGATCCACCAGGCAGAGAAAGTCAGAAAAACAGCCCAGCATCGTCACAGCTCAGTCCCTTGGGAAGGAACTGAATGTTGAGGGGTTTATGCAGATCAAGGTACCAATAAGATTATAAAGCATCATAGACCTGATCTTTGAAAATACAGCTACTGAATGATGTTAACCACGCTCATCAATCAACTAATGTATGTACTGGCCCACTATTTACCACAGCTCTAAATGATCTTAACAGAAGTCAGCATGAACAGCTTCTTGCTGATCTTCCCAGTATTTTGGGAACCAAAGTTTGTACTGTTCCCCTTCCAGTTCTCTGGAGTAATCAGCACTGCTGCTTGCAAGCCTCCTAAAAGCCATCTCCTCTGGCAGCCCTGAACTTCTCTGCCCCAGGGAACTGGCTTAAAAAGCCTTCCAGCTTCTGGACTCATTTGTTTCACTCATCTCTATGAAAAGCTTGCATCAGGAGTGTACAAAATGGTATCAGATAACGAAAGTGTGATGCTTCACATGCTTTTTGAACAGGTATCACAAACAGCAACTTCCAGAGAACGGAAAAGGAGACTCCAGTCCAGGATATTTTTAGTGATTTACGTTTAGTTTCTGCACAAAAAAAAAAATTCATAAAACTATGCCCCACTGAAATCAATGGCAGTCCTAGTAGTCACCTTCCTGGGTTTAAAACCTGACCCCAAATATAATTTTTTCTGCCAGCCAATGTACCGCAGCAGATAGTATGCTCCCAGATGAAACATAACTCCTCTTTAGATTCTATTTTTCAGGAAACTTTGGGAATGGGAGAGATGTGACATAGTCAGGAAATGAAGCTTCACACACCCCCAAAGTTATCCATGCACTTTATTCTCACCAGCTGAGGTACCGAGTATGGTCACACATTGGAGTCCATGCATCCTTTTCAAGGATGAATACAGGTCAAACCCAGAACTGAACTGAGACCTCAGCTGCTGCCCAGTAACTTCATCCCAAGCCTGTCCTCTTCCTCCTCCTGCTCTCATGCCTCAAATTAAAAACAATAAAAGCACCAAAAACCAGCAAATCACACACACATTCCCCATACTAGTCAGTTAGTCTCCAAAAGATATTTACGGTTTAAAGGTCAGTGTGAAACTTAAAATTGCCAGAAGACCAAGACAACTAGAGTAACAGCCAAGTAAACCCTGTAAAGGCTTGAAGTAAAACCAACCTGACCCTCGGCACTGCCCTCGAGCACACCTCACGGCAGGGAACAGAGACAAACTGCCTCCCCCTCATTCACACACATTGTTAAAATAAGAGGGAGCACATGCTCCAGAAACTCTAATCACAACATCCAATTCCAAAGAAAATACAAATATAAACGCCTCGTATTAGGAAATATAAAATAAAATCCATTATACTGGAGGCATAATTGAAATGCTGTGATTATACTAATTAGGAGCACACCAGTAGGTAGCTTTGCAAGCAAGAATCTTTCACAAGTGTCTCAAGGGACATTTCCCAAGCCAGGCTTTGATAAAAAACACAGCTGTTTTGGGATCTATGCATCGTGAAAGCTGAAATGGGACTGATTTTCAGAAGATAATGGGACTTGACTTCTGAAAAAGGAACAGTCTTTAACGTGTAACACCCCAAAATCACCAGGCAGTCTGAAAACTGTTGCTCACATCCAGTCCTCTGCTGTCTGCAAAGCCTTAATGAGCATCTTCCACTCCTGTGATCGTGGAGAAAGAGGAGCCATCTGTGCCCTAGCCCCACATACCCACTGCACTGAGGACACCACTCATCCATCCCCTCCAGAGACCTACTGCAGTGGGCACCACAGCCAGGGCAGCACAAACCTCTCAGAGCTGTTCCCTTGTTCCATCCCAGATGCCTGCAGCCAGAAACGCGTGCATTTTTAGATCAACTTACCCTTGGTGCTCGACTCAAAATCTCATGGATCAGTGCTTCAGTGAGAAAAATCACTACAGTTTGGGGGGGGGGTATATTCAAACCTTCTTGTTTATTCGTTTCAGTGCTTAACTCAGTAAGAGCTAGTACATTCTGCGATGATCCAAAAGTTTGAGCAGCCTCCCTGTACATCATATATACACTTGTTTTGACTCTTCATGCCAGGCAGCAGGGACTGTGGGATGCTATCCAGAAGGGAGGGCTTCATTTTTTGCTATTTGCAGATATTGCGAGTTGACGTGAACAGCGGCTGACAGGGAAGTGCACGAGGAATTAAGGTTTTGACTGCTTTTGAGGGAGGAGGGGCAGAGAGAGGAGGATCACCCCGTTGGATGCATTTGGGAAAGGGATGGAGCCAGACGGCTCAGCTCAGCAGGTCAGCGAGAGAAGATTGGCAGGAGAGGAGCTGGAGGAGTCCCCTGATAGCCATGTCCAGGCCACGCTCCACTTTGCAGAGTCAGAGCTCATTTCCCAGTCTTCCTCTTCTTTTTTCTCCCCTCCCCTTCTGCTTCGTTTGTCAAAGTTTCCTCCCAGGCAGAATTTGACACCAAGGTTTTCAAAATCTGCCTCGATTTAGACACCTCAAACCACGTTCTCTCAAGCCAGCAATCCAAAGGCACTTACTGGAGCCCTTCACAGGAGGAAAATACCACCAGACTCTGACTGCTTTGACTTCAGCACCTATTTACCAGTTCCAGAGACTCAGATGAGGTATCTAAGCTCAGCAAATATGGAATATTTCAAGTCATTTTACTATGTTTTTTCCCTGCTTTCACACTTGTGGAAGCACAATCAAGCATATCAAAAGCAGGTCCCAGCATCAGCTGCTGCTCCTCCCCCTGCTCATGATCTACCATAACATTTCCTCTAGCAGGTAGAAGAAGGAAGATTTTCAGGTTATTATCATGGAAACGAGCCAGCATGCTCAGGATCTCGAATGCAGTGGCAATGCAGCTGCAGAGATGTGTGAGCCTGTGTTTAGAGTGTTTAGCAGGACTTAGACCTGGTCGAGCTCCACTTGGGTGTCACTACGTTGGACATCCATTGGCATTGCACATCCAGTGGGCAAAGACTACAGCTTCGCTTTGAGAACTTCCTACCTCAAGGAGAACAAGACTTTCTAGTCTATTAAAGAAGTTGTTGCAGGTTTTTTGGCCTTTTTTTTTTAATTATTATTTCAGAGACGGTGGGTGGGGGTTTTTTCCCCATTATGGTCAAGAATCTCATCTGGGTCTTGAGACCAAACCCATCAGGTCTCTACAGGCTTCAACACCTTTCACATACAGTACAGTTCAACAGCAGCCCAGGACAGGACTTTTGTCCTGCTCTGGATGAAGTCCAAACTCCAAAGCAAGGGCAGTTTAGACAGACTGTATGACCGCATATTACATTTATCTGTCTGACAAGCCAGCACCCCACTGTGGTAGCCACAGTCAAAAAAAAAAACTAACTGGAAACACTTTCTCCTTCTGATTCAAAGTGGTTTGCATCAAGAAAGAGTATTTCATAGCAAGGTTTCCCCAGGGTGCTTGATGAAAAGCAGGAGTTTCAGGTCACTTCTGCTGATACGGAGTGAAAATATTCAGGAAAACTGACTTCTGTTCCCATAGGCAGTAAGAACAGAGACACGAAGCAGAGCATCTGGTCAGTCCTGAGAAACAGTCCCATGAGTTTGAGGTGACGGGTTACAGGACTTGCTGTGGGGGTTCGGAGGCACAACAGGAGATGAGATTTTTAAGTAGAGATCTGAGAAATGAGCAGAAAGGATGTGGCTGCTTAGAGGATGCCTCCCTTACACAAAGAGCGACAGAGGTGAAATGCGAGGGCACTTTGTGAGAAGTTCCCTAAAACAGGCAGTGAAAAGGAGCGCTGAGGAGCAGAGACAGCCAGGAAATCGCAGACAGGACATGGGTAGGTCAGCAGAGCCCTTACAAAGGCAGGCGCATAAGTTACATCTGAGGCAGTGGAAAAAAAACGAGCTAAAGAGAACAAAGACAGAGTAGCTGCACCACTCCAGGGCAGCGAGCCTTACAGCAGCCCTTGGACCGGGTACAAAGGAGGCAGAGGGGAATAGGAACACACACAGGGACCCGTCAAGGCTGGCCCTGGATTTAGCTCACTTACTTTCCATCTGAGCCAGAGAAGACAGGAATGGCACAACAGCAGTGGCGCAACTGGATTTTCTTATTCATAGACATTCCCTGTATCTCTGTTCAGTTGCAGAACTATAACAGTGATCGATTTCAGCTCCAGGCACATCATTTGTGACCAAGGTTAACCATTTCTGTACTGTTTTGGTTTTTTTTTTCTTCCTTCATGCTGCTCGCATGAACATGACCTTTCTGTACCGTAGTACTCTACTCCTTCACGTGTATTCCCCAGTCTCCCACAGCTATTCTTTCACGATGGACAAAATATCAACATATCTGGCATCTGGTGACTCGTTTCCACGCATTTTTCTCTGACACACCTGAAGCTGAACCCAGCTGAAGACTAATTGCAGGTCTGATCTGGCATGCCTTCTTGTCCATACCACAGAGAAAGCTTGTTCTGGGTCTCCGACAGCCACTCTGAAGAGATAAATAGCGACAACTCGTACGCTGCAGCTCAGAGCCCCCACGCAGACTCTGACCCCGGCTCCGGCTGCTTGGTGCATCTCCGCTGTCACAAAACAGCCACAGAGTGGCAGACGAGGTACCCCGAGAGCACATCACAACACCCTCAGACAGCTGACAGCCTCACAGCCACCCCCGGCAGCACAGATCTCACTGCCCTTCGCACAAGGAGCTCGAGAAAAGAAGCCAGCACCGTCCCAGCCTCACTGCGCTCCCCAGAGCTAGAAAGGATCATTAACAGCCCTGGGACAACTTCAGAGCTTGCAAAAAGCACCTGCTTGACTGCCCAGATAGCCTGGCACGATCCCTCCCTACAGATGACAGCATTGGACCATCCCATATGTAACTTCGTAAAGCCAACACAGAACAACCCCACTGTCATTAAACAGCAATGAATTGCCACAGGGAGGCCAGCATTGTGGGCAGCATACCCAAAAGACATGTAGCTGAGACCCACCAACTACCATAGAATCATAGAATCGTCTAGGTTGGAAGAGACCCTTGGGATCATCGAGTCCACCCATCTACCCTACTCTACAAAGTTCTCCCCTACACCATATCCCCCAACACCACATCTAAATGGCTCTTAAACGCACCCAGGGATGGTGACTCAACCACCTCCCTGGGCAGCCTATTCCAATGCCCGACCACTCCTTCTGTGAAAAATTCTTTCCTAATGTTCAGTCTAAACCTACCTTGTTGGAGCTTGTAGCCATTCCCTCTCGTTCTGTCATTAATTACCTGTGAGAAGAGACCAGCACCAACCTCTCTACAGTGTCCTTTCACTATGTTCTTCATAGCGCAAAAGACACTGTAACCTCCAAACAGGGCTCACAATGAGTGGTCAGCAGCTCCCCACCATACTACAGGCTGATGCTGGGCTAGTATTGCTGTTATGGCCCTGGTCAACAGTTGTCTTATCTCCCCCCTTCACCCTCTAGCACCTCCTTCAGCACAGATCCACTGTCAGCTGCACAAAGCCACCCCATTTGTCTTGGGCTTAAGCCACACATGACCCAAAAGCCACAGGTTGGCCACACTAATCACAGGATTCAGCCTTACAATAAAACCCAGAGCAGAAGTGGGCCCCGCTTCCCTACGACACTGGAGGTGGATCGCACGTATAAGCCCGTAACCCAAATACCCTGGGCTTTCCACCTGGAGTCAGCAGAAAGAGCTGGCTTCAAATAAAAGCCGTGTTATCTTCTGGGAAATATCTGTGCCATAATATGCATGAGCCAAAAATAGACACTTCAGTAGAAGAGAAACTGCCTCGGGTACCAGCCAGCCATCCTCAGTCCCCCTGCTCCATCCCTGCTGCAGTTCTCTGCTTACCCACTAGCGCTTCCCTCCTCGGCTGTCCCACGGTAATAGGAACAGGCTGGAATACATTTCTCACCCAACAAACTCGATTACTTTATACGCTTTAAATCACCAAACCGTAAATATTAGGAAAGAAGATGCACGAAATCCTACCCAGCTCACATTTCAGGGCTTGTCTCTCAATGGGAATTTATAATAGATGGCTGAACTTCTCATTTCAAGTCACGTAAACGGAATGAGAGAACACGGGCTGCTCGTTTTGACACAACCACCAGGAAAACACTCACGAAGAGCCAGATTGCAAATGTCAAAACAAGTGATTGGTTTTGAAATATGGCAAAAAGTTCATTCTAATGATCGTAGCAGCTTCCATCCTTATGTAAGGTAACAAAAGGAAAGCAACGAAAGCGTTCTCCGCCTTCCCTTCGTTTCAGGGGGTGATGGCAGACATGATGTGCCTACAAAATGTCCCCCCCACCTCAGGCCAGCCCACTGAGACATCAGCCTGTTTACAAAAGGTGCCATGGTCTGCAGTGGAAGGGAGTTCGTGAGGGTTTTGTTTAATATCTGCCTCTGCTACAGACACCCTCATGACTTTGTCCTCATATATATTCACCTCTCCGCAATGTAAACTTGAACTGGATGCTCCTGGGGCAGGATCTGTCTCAAATTCAAGCACATGAAGAGTGCTTCAGCACAACAGGCTTCACATTTCAGAGCCAGTCTCTCAGGTGCTACCACAATTGAAAGGAGAGTAAATATTTGCTATAACTTTTCAGTACTGTGGGATTTAAGCCTGTCAGATACTGATGCAAAAGCAAGTCCAAAAAAAACCTGGAAACCCCACAGGTCGTTCAGCTTATAGGTTCCCAAATTTGATCTCCTGTCGCTGTGGAAAGCCATTGAGTCGGCATTTCCAAAAGGCATTCAAACCTAGAGATGGCCCTGGCAACTGAAAACGTCACTGGCAGCAGCAATGGGCCACCCAGGGGAGCCCAGAGGCCAGAGCTGGGTTTGGTTCAGGAGTTGGGTATGAGGTCTATGGAGCTAAACTGGGAGCTGACCAGTGCTTCCTGTGGGAAGGACTCAGCTCCTGCTGAAGGGTCACACCATGCTGCTGCCACAGGAACAGTCTGGAAAATCCTGCCTGAAAACCAGCCTGTCCCTGGTCAGTCACACGCCAAGGAAGAAGAAACCAACCTGAGAGCCAGAGGGAGCACAGGGACTTCAGAGTAACACGCATCCTGGGATTTGAGAAGAGACTCGGTGACCACTGACAACAAAGTCACTCACGTACCTGGGACCAAATAATCTCCAGATGGCCAAGGCCACCCCTTGCACAGCTCATTTTTTGAGGTCATGGTCTTACCAAGCTAGGTTGTGAACTTGAGGGCCTTGAAACCAAGTCCAAGAAGATCAAGAACCTTGTAAGCCCAAGCTAAGCATGGGGAGATTTGAAATATTGATGCCTGGTCTATGCTGGGACAGTAACGAGGGTCCCCAGTTGCATACCACAGCAGAGTCATGGGACAGCAGGAAGGGAGCAGATCAGGGATCAAAAATAGGACCTACTTTACCAGGTAAAATTCCACCACATTCTTCACTGTTTCTGGCAACCCTAGAAGCTCCTCAAATTAGGAACTGGTCTGGGCTCACATGGCTCTGCAGCAATAAAAATTGGTTTTCCAAAAGTATTTAAACTAATGGGAAGAGTTATTTATTCTTTTTTTTTTTTTTT
>VXAK01025261.1:12559-69824 GCA_013399435.1 Arenaria interpres
TTTTTTACACATTTTTACTTAATTTATTCACTTTTCACCCAAGCAGTACATTGCTTTTTAAAACAGGACTTCAGAATATATTTATTTTATTGATTAATAACAGAGTAAATTAGTCTTTACTTACTTTTTGCTTAATGACCTAGCAAAGGCCTCGGAATTTGGCTTAATAGCAGTGCTGCAAGATACTTCAACTGATGAATTATGGCATAATAATTAACATCCTTGCAGTTGTCAGGCACAACGCCCAGTGATGTACAAAGCCTCTGCATACACAGGCTATAAATGATTCCAGCAGCCCACAGTTTGACTTGTTTATTGCTGTGATATCACAGCTGATATTCAACACACCCGTAAAATAGCCTGAGACTATTCTTTCTTTCACTTAAAGAAGCTGTAAGCATATTTAAGGTCTAGAACATCAACAACAGATTTAATACAAACTGTTAGCCCCCACCTAGACATTTTTGTCTCAAGAACTCATTAAAAATATCAAGTCAAATTTTGCTTCCAGAAGAATCTTCTTAGCATAAATTAGGAAGTTGTTCTCAGCTCTACAATTCTCTAATCATAGTTGATCTCAGCCTGACCTAAGCCACGGCAATTTATAGCAGTTAAATGGCTGCTCTAATTTATGTGACCTGGCGTGGCTCTTTTAGAGAGTACCCACCAGCTCAATATACACGTCCACTCCCTGCAGGTCCTACACCCAAGCAGCACACTGTGCAGTGTTTCATTGCATCCAGCTTTTTATCCAGCTTATAATAGTGTGGAAAACTCCATTTTCAAAAAGAAAGAGTAATTCAATCTGGAAAGAGGGAAACAATATAGCACACTTGAAGCCACCTGAAAACACAACCTGTGATCTAGTAATTCTCTACACAGGGCATGAGCAAACTGTGAAAGGAGAAGGCGAGGTACTGACCTCCCTGAGTAAATAACAGGGCAGGAGATCCAGGTGACTCCCAGGACTCCAGCATTGATATCCCCTTTGTAAGAAATACACTTGGATTGGGAGGTGTGGGCAGATGATGATGCCCAGAGCTATAACTTACCCGTCAAAGCAAAGGACTTCCCCAACCAGCTTCCCCATTCTAGCTACAACAAGGATTGTAGGGAAGTCCCATGGATCAGAAGGTCCTCAGCTGCCACAGCAAGACGCACCTTTCTGCATCAACAAGATGGGTGTTTCTGTCCTTTCGCTAAACAGCCCAAGTAAAGCCAAAGATGGCCCAAGTTCTACTCAAACTGATGAAGACCACAAGACCTACTGAGTCAGTAAGACAAACTAGCACAGCAACAACAATGCAGGCTAAGTTGTCTCGATGCAGCCATAAATATTAGAGCAGGAACTTCTCCAAAGCCCTTCAGTTTGAAACAAGCACCTTCGGCTCAGAAGCCAACATAACAATCAAGTCTGTTTGAAAGTATGGCCTTAAAAAAATAGATGAGTGCATCCATCTTCAAAAAAAAGAAAAAAAAAAAAGCTTATAAAAATCAACCCATTTAGCTGTAAAACAATTGTGTACGTGCAGTTGACTTGGCTGCTTCATCAGAAGCTGTACACCTCTGAAACATCCGAAACACTGCCCTGAGGACAAGCCAAGGGCCAAGAGGCTCTTTATAGAGGTTGTGTAAGTTCTCCGAGGCATTCTGACCACACTCATCTGTCTCCCCTGGGGAGTGGACAGATGAGTGAGATCACACCTCTTCTTTGAAAGTGTCTGTGGACACCATGGGAATCTAGAGCAAATGCTGTACCAAGGAGACAGTGAAATCCATCTGTTTCACCAAAAGTAGCAAAAAATGAGGAAGGCAATAACACACTTCCTAGAAACTAGTTCTGTTACAGTGTTAAGATACCAGTCAAAGCTTCAAGACAAGGCTAGAAGAAGTGAAGGCTTGAGCTACGACTCCAAAACATATTTTTTTGAGCAGGTAGGTTTAGTAAAGTCAATCATCCAGTTAAAGGATTTACTGCATTGAACCTGGTGTAACTGCTTACCTTGACCATATACAGTGGTACCCAATTCCCATCATCAGCGCTGCAGAGAGCAATTGTCTACACCTCCCCTCCAGCTTTGCCCGAAGAGAGGCTGAAATTCAAGAGTGCAGTTTCTCTAAAAACAATTAAAAAGGAAGCTTCGCAGCAGCTCATGCTGCTGGGGAAGTTGTCAGCCCTCACGACACCAAAGTACAAATGATCTCTCTGACTGCCAGGCTGTCCAGCCAACATGGAAACAACCACTGAATTTTTGTTTCCCTTACAACTAGGACTATACTGGCGTCAGGAGGAACCACAAACTTTCAAGGGCAGAGCGTAAACCTGCCACGCCGTCTCTACTCTGTACCTGATGCCACTTGTTTTAGCCACTACTGAATTTACACACACTGGATAGCAAGTGGCTCTCTCATGAAAAGGATCAAGTTTGGCAAAATTCAGCCAATTTTTCAATGCTCAAGACTTAGCTTAAATAGGCCCTCCGATTTCTTAAAAGAAGTCTCAGGAACGAAAAGGATGTTTCAGCAGAGGAGATGATCCAGTTTTGATAGCACTTACTTTCCCGAGCACACTTAAGCAGAACATTTAATCAATCCATTTAACAAAAAGTGACGGTCCGCCTGCACATGCAGAATTGAAAGCACTTTATTTTTAAGCTCGAGTGGTAGAACTTCAATCTGACAATGAAAAACATCACAGTGATTTAACAACCACATCATTTTGGCCAACCCAGCAGTTTGCTGACATTCCGTCTGTAAAAGCAAAGCAGATGCTCCCAGGCTTTCTTGTAATGATTTTAAAAAACAGAAGTTTTACATGTTCGAGGTGGCAGACTTCAGGCCCAGGACTGACTTTATAGAAAACACAGATTTACAAATCCCACCCCAGTGACTGTGGACGTAGCCAGAAAAGGATTGCAAAACCTAGCACAAAGGACACATAGTACTCGGAAGGGGAAGGAAGGAGATACCACAGGATACAAGGAGGGAAAAGCAGAGACATCACAAAAATGTCACTAAAGGCAAGTGAGAAACAGTGGAAGTTGGCTTGGAAGAAGAATACAGAATAAAAGAGGGAAACTGGAAAGAAGGAAAAACTCTGAGGAGGGGAATTAGCTTGAAGAGCAAGAGGTCCAGCAGAGACAGTGCATTTGCACAGAAGTTTTGCCTCTGAAGATCAGAGGCAGAACATCTTGGAGCCAACCAGGCAAGATAGTTTTTTGAGACTAGTCACCGTACCTGTATGCTCTTCAAAGCCATGCAGCATGGTCCAGCAAACAGCAATCCTGTCAAGCCTCAAAACACAGATCTGCCACTGCCCTGTAGATGGTGCAATATAACCCTTCCCTGGTGATGCTGCAGGCAGTTTTTTTCCACCCCGAAGGTGGTGTCAGAGAGATCCTTCAAGAAGAGGATTTGCTACAACTATACTCTGCACCGTACAGGTTTCACCATCGCTCCAAAGATGTAAAGCAAGCCAAATTTTTCAGCCTCCCTCCTCCATAAGGGCAGTAAGTTCTAAGAAAATGCTTGCTGGGTCCTGCTGCGCTCCAGAAGGTGCCAGCAAGCTTGTGATCCGGCATCGTTCCAATAAAAATCAAAGAGTTTTTTGTGAGACAGAGCAACACCCAATCACCAGCACTGATCCAAGCATCACACATCAACCAGAGATCACCTCCCCTGATGAGCACAGAATGTTCTTGCATCAGCTGACACAAAGTTCAACCAGATCTCTCCCAGTCCATGACAAGACAGCTCGAGAACTCTCACACCATCCCAGCTGGAAGGCGGAAGGGTGTTGCCTCCTGATGAAACCCACATCCTGCCCCAGGGGACAGTCAGCTGAAACACACCTTCAGGTCTTGTAAGAGAAGGCTGTAAAGTGTGGCCAAAGGAGTCTGTCCTGACAACACCTTATACTCCAAAACTGCCTTGGTTCAGGTGTCTCCAGCAGGTCTGAGAGCTCTCTGCAGATCTGCCAGAAGGGAAGGGCAGGAGAGAAGGATGAGTGACAGCTAAGCAGGGACTCTCCTGCTGTCAGGGCCAAGCCATTAACCACACAGAGGAAGATCTTTGCATCTTCTAATAAGGTCTCAGAGGAGATTAGCTATGACTGTCTTTTGGGAAATACATGAAATTATTCTGCAGGTAGAAGACTGCCTGAAATGCCACAGTTTGAAGACCTCTGAGAGCTCCAAGACCTCAAGTGGCTTTGGACTATGGGGGTAAGCGTCTCTGAAGAGAATTATTTTGCAGGAAGCTTTGTAAGAAGGGACAAATTGAAGAGCCAAAGGCATGTCCCAAAGAACTGACAGGTGATCAGAGACCTCTCAGCTCTACCAGGTACACTGCCAGGCTTCTGTGGGGAATACCGCAACTGTAAGGTTCCCGTAAACCTCTTAGCAACAGCTCTGGCTCAGGTGCATGTTGGGTTCAAAGTGGGAATAGTCACCAAGCTGCGAACACTGATAGTTAAACTCCTCAGAGAGAAAACTGCAAAATGCTTTTCATGGTGCAGCATAAAAAATGACAGGACTCCTTTTTCACGAAGAAAATGCTGCTTTGCCAACAGCAGACTGACCACGTGCAAGTAAGAAGTAAAAATTAGTGTAAGGTGGGCTGCTAACACCATCACTCAAATCCTTCCTCAGAGATATGCTGCTGGATAATGGAATTTCTCAAGCCGAAGATAGGAAGAGCAGGCAGACTCCTCTGCATGATGATTAGCTAAACGACGGCTTAATCTTTCTTTTGGACTGCTTACATCCGTGCTTCTCTTCAAGAATCCAGAAGGCAAAGTGAAATGCAGACAGCATAGAGAGGACTAGGGGAAAAAAAAAAAAAAAGCAACACAAACCATTGAAAGTGTCTCTATTAATTATAAAACACTGAAAAGTGTTCAGCCAGTTAAGGTGGTGCAGATTATCGCTGGCACAGAGAAACAGTAGAGAGACCTTCCCTGGCTGCCAGGAGAGTTGTTTGAGCTTATATTGAAAAGTTACAGGAGGGGACCAGCCAGGGCCTCTTGGCCATGACCAGATAGAGTCAAAAAGATTTATCAGCCCCCTCTGACTTCCCAGCTTAACCAGTGGGAGTAGGCAGTAGCAAGCTCATATAGCAGCTCCAGTCATTGAAGGATGAGATACCATTATCAAAACGAAGTTGAGTAAGATTCAAGTCCATTGGGAACAAAAGGAGATAGACTTAGTTGAACTTGGTCACAAACTGAGACTACCAGCCCAAAATCACTCCCCACCTAAGTGTGGCATGTAAAAAGGAGATATGTTGCCTAAACTTTACAGAAACCTCAAGAATACTCCCAAGGTCACATGAGGAGCTTGTGGAACAGCAGAGAACTAGAACAAAATCTCCGACCCATTTTCAGTCTTAACCCCCAAACCATCCTTTGTCTCCTCTGCAAAGGCTCGCCTGAACAGAATCAAGATCATTCGCAAGCTCTAAATAGAGTATAGGGAATGGAAAATAACTTTCAGCACTGACAATATTGTCCCTATTTAGCTAACAAGTATTGATTTTTCCCTCAGCCACTTGAATGCGGATGAAAGCGGCAAAGATTTGGTTCTTTTGTTTAATTCCCTGAATCCAGTCAGTGCTACTGATGCTATCACCAGCCGCTGAGGACTGATTACCCATGTGCTATTTAAAGTCAGAGAGGTGCTTACATCTCACTTTATTTAGGACCAGGGGGAATTGTAGGTTATGCAGGAAGTTTTAACTTTTCTGTTGTTGTTGACAAAGCTCTCCCATGTGAAGGGACAGATCTCTGAAAAAACAAGCTGTTCTCAGAGCAAGAGAACAGATGATGCCTTGTTCTCCTACAGATTTATCCCTTTTCTACACAAGTGCAGAAACCCTGCTTCCACTTCTGCCATAGTTTCATCTCTCCATGAAATCCTGGAAAAAATATTATCTTCCCTGAATCACCTTATAAAGCTCTTTCCCTGTCATTTCAAGCTGAAGGAGCTCAAGTGGTCACACACAAGCTACAGGGGAAGTTTTCCACCTCTGACTGAGAAAAACAGAAAGCAGTGGAGGCACAATTAGTCTGTATATCATTTATTCCTTCTCTGTAGGTAGATCTCCCTTCTCTTAATTCAGATGCAATGAGCACTCAAGCATTTACCTGCAGTCTCACCAGTTGTCCACATCTGTTATGAAGATGAGCCATCCTGATTGAGATGACAAATAAAGATGGTAATTTATCAGCTGCCAGTATTTTTGCCAGGTTTGCATTAAGCGAAACAATCCAGAGTTTGCAGGCAGTAGGCGTCACTCCAAGCCTCACAGCTGGATAGCTGAAGGCAGGAGCAAACTTTAGAGCTTTTTATTTTACAATTCTTTGCCTTTAAAACCATCCCATTGGAAGATCCGTTTTGCCTGCTCACACGAAGCAGAACCTCATTAGGGGCTTTCTGCTTCAGTTCAGCTTCATTTTTGTGTTGCCAAATTTAAGATATCTTGTCTTGATGTCAAGATTGCAAGTTATAGAGGATTACAAACCAGGCAGGTATGACTGTATGTCTGCAACATACACATCCCCCTGGTATCCCCCATGTTACATATAGGCTCAGGTACCAGCCTCATTCACTGTCTCTCTGCAAAAATCTTCCCCCAAATCAGGTACAGCAGCATATGTATCTCTTGAAACGACTGTTAGTCCATTTCTCACTTCCAGTCAAGGGTACAAATCACAGACAGGGTCATTCTGTAAGTAAATACATTAGGCCCCTGGAGACAGGTATCACGGCTGCTGCAGCAGCTCCCCTGCATTTCTACAACATCCTTAAGAAACATGGATATGAAGCAGAGCAGCAGCGCAGAGCCATCTAAATTCCGTGCCCATCACCACGCTTCTTTCCCGCAGTTGTAAATCTATTATCAAACATATTCTCAGACACAATCTGGGACACGTGCCTGACACACATGGTACCAGGCTATAAATACTCAGATATAGACAATCACACTAGATATACTGAAGATGATTTGATTAAGCTGGGACTCTGCCCTGCCAAACAGCCTGTGATCAGTGGAGACACCTTGTAGAAGCTGGCTCGGATCAGCACAACCATCTCCTGGGAGCAGAGAGATGCTGAAAGACTGCACTTGTACCCTCTGCTCCTGTAATCTTATGGGGGTTTTTTAGCCCACACGACCAAGGTATTTCTAGTAAATGGAAAAATTCTGCAAGCAATAATTGAATAGCGTAGGGTCTACTGTGAAGTCTAGTAAAGCCTACGTGAATTTTCAGCAGTGTTTTTTACTGGTCCCTGCTGGTTTTACTTGGGGATTCAGGAGTAAGCAGACATTCACAGCTTCATTCAAAAAGTACTTGGTGGGCAAGCACCAGTGGAGACCATTTGGGCTTTTGCAGCTTTCCTTCCTAGAAGGAAATAGCAGCAATAGAAGGTCAAACTACTCCAAATACACATTATTTTCACCTTACCCAGTATCTCTGTACAACCCACAGACACTGCAAAATGCTGAGCATCAGGGGAGCCGCATTACTCTTTTAGAGCTGCAACATCTCATACACTGGGCAGGGAATTACTGCACATTCTCACAGCAAGAAGGCAACGGGTCCTGCACTGCCGAAGTGACATGCAGGGCATTTCAGGCCACACGAGTCCCAGCCTCACCAGGGCAGCAGAGAACAGGACAGTAGACACTGAAATATGTGTTTAAATGCAGACAAATCTGAGCACAAGCACTGAAGCCAGTCCTGTACATCACACCTGTGTGTCCATCTTCTGAGAAGAAACACTGGAAGACAGCAGGATCGATTCTCCAGCGCATTGGATTTGGCACCTATTACCCTCATCCTTACAAACCAGCATTGCACTTCAGATTAAATTCTCTGGAGCGCTTTAACCCTACTTTGTTCAGATGTCACAAGTTCTGCGAATCACAAGTAACAGTCAGACACAAAGACTCATGAAACTAGTTTGGATTCAAAGCAGAAGAGGAGCATTCAGAGCACCCAAAACCCGTGTTTGAAGTCCAGAGTGAAACTCCCAGCACAGAGCCGTTCCCTGCTGCAGCTGACGGGGCAGCAAACTCCCTGCCTGCAAACAAGATAAATTATATATAAACCAAACTACCTGCTGTGAACGTCGGAGAGCTGCTGTGACTGGTGCTACCACAGTCATCGTTGGGTTGCTTAGCTCAGCTGAGTTCCTAGCTTTGCCGCAGCGGTGACCGCACTGGGACGCAGTGGATCTGTTTTCCACATCCAGCCCAGCCGGGCTGTAGAGATCTGACTCACACCCTGGGGACAGTTTGACAAGGTGCTGGTTTTGACAGAAGAGCCAGTTTCAAGTGTTTCCATCCCTTCCCTCCCCGTGTGTTTATTTATGCCAAACTCTCCCGTTCGACTGCTCCCTCCCTCCAGCTGCACCAGGCTTGTGGGCCTGTTCCATTCCCTGGATCACTGAACCGATCAGTATCAAAAAAGTGCCAAGCCCAAGCAGAGAGCTGTTTCTGAGAGACAAGGTCAGAAATGCCCCTCCAAAGGGACAGAGCAGTAGAGGCAGCACCACAAACCGCCCAGGGGGGTTTGAGAGTGCTGTTTCATCCATTTGAATTACCCAGGTCACCAAAAAGCCATCTCTGAGGCACTAAGTGATGTTTACACCATATGATGTGGATACTACCGAGCCAAGGCAGAAGTACCACCTCTTGCTTCCCAGCTGGGAGGAGACCTATTTTGAGTGTTAACTCCTGCCTGAACCCTGAGGTCAGCCCAGTGACCTGACACATCTGAACGTCTCCACTCACGAGGCCCAAGCCATCAGCAATCCAAGTCTGAACTGTTCTCCCATTCACAGACAGGTCTTTGAAAGCTACTTGCATCCAGTTGGCCACATGCAATCTTGAAAGTGTTAAATATATCTGAAGAGGAAAAAAATATATTTTAAAACGCTTTATCCACATACACATCCAATCTGCTTCTAAAGGAGGGCAGGAAAGTGTTGGTAACTCATTAAAATACCTTGAAGACACACAGTCCTCATGAGGCAAGATTCATAAAGGCCTCCTTATGAATAAAGCACTATAGACAGTGACTGGACATCACCATAATTTCTGGTGCAGCTAAAGGTACAGGGAAAAATATTAACTATGCTATGGACAGAATGAGGAAATGCCTTGCAAAAGGCACTAGCCTTGTAAAACGGGCTGTGCAGGAAGAGGTTTCCCTGCCCATTGGAAGTTCTCCCAGCCTGCACCAGGATGAGAAGAAGAGCACTCAACACAAAAAGATAAAACAAAGAAAGAAAATCAAAGATCAGCCAGTCACTACGAGATCAGGGTCTCTGCTCAGACCAGTGTCCAACTCCATGTATAAGGAATTTGCTGGAAACACCAACCTAGTGGAAAGCCAAACATCTGTTCACACAAAATACTTCCATTTCTAGGGAAGTACCTCCCCAAAAGTAAGAACTCCTGTCAGGACATGTCCAAAGCACCTCCAAAGTCTAACAAGATCTTCAGAGCTCAAATATAAGGTAAAAAAAGATTATATGGCTCGTAAAAGTTATCCTCCCAGCACAAAACTACTTCTACCCAGTACCACTTCTCTTTAGTCTATTTGTGGTATCACACAGTGCAACTAGCATAAAATAATATGCTCTGAACAAAGTAGCAATTAGAACTCCAAAGCATTTAACACCCTGTTCACAACAGCGACTAACACTGCTTTGGGCAAGTGAAAATTAATACAAGACCAATCCTCCTGCCATGTCAGACTAAAGGTCCATCTAGGCAGGAAACTCATCTCCAACACAGGCCAAAAGAGATGCCCAGCAGAAAGCCTAAGGCCAGAGGTAAGAACAGTTGAATATTCTTCCAATTTCATTGTTCTGTGGCTCAGCTGGTTCCTGGTGGACTTCCAGCAACAGCTTTAAATATTAAATCCCAACCTGCATTCAGTCCTTCCTTGTTACTACAACAGAAATGTAAACCAGAACTGAAGTCAGAGCTGTTACATCCTCCATGAAGAATACAGAGAGGTCTCTGTGCCACCTTCTCACCAAGGAAGAGAACAGAAAGGGGACCCACAGGAACCACACCACACTGGAATAACTTAAATTCACCTAAAGAATTATCTGAAATCTGTGGGGGACAAAGCAGATCCCATGCATGTGAGTGTGTGTGGGGGAAAAACCACCTACCTCTCTTGTGCTGAGCACGGCTTAGGAATGCAGCTCTGTATATCACGAATCAGAGTTTAAATTACTTTTTAACTTGAACCATTCAAAAGCAGCACAGCATCGTTGTGATATGGTTCCCTTGTCTTTTCCAAGCTCTGCTAAGTAACTAATTCCTCAGCAGAACACAGAGATGAAGAATGCGAATATAAGGCATAAAACAGAGAGCCCAAAAAGCTTCTCCCAAAACAGTATTCAACTTGCTCCTCAGGGAGAAAACAAATCAAGCTTCCAGTTTTACTTAACCCCACACAAAGTAGCACAAGCAACTGGCTTCGAACAGGTCCCTTCCAGGCTGATGTTCTGAAACCAGAGGAATGCCACTGTGCCCAAATTTTTAGCGGCCCCATCATCCCCATTAACCACACTTACCAGGGAAATCCTGACTCAGGCAGTGAATCTAAAAGCCAGCAACTGTCCCTTCTTCAGAGCAGCTAACTTTCAGGATACTCAAGAAAGTCTTGAAAACAAGATGCCATGAGCTGGAAGGCAGGACACCATACCCATAGCTGATGCTGTTACATTAATCCCAGCTAAATATTAAAGCAAATGACCTTGCAAAAGAAAACAAGAGATTGCTCCGCTGGCTGCCATTTCACTCAACATCACACATTGTCTGCTCCCACCTTCACCTCTGCTTGAGAGAGGTGGTCACAGGCAAAGCAATGAGATGTCCATGACGATTTGATGAGTCACTGTCATTAAGGATCATGCCACAGCCATCACCCTTGTGTGCCAACCGTCTGATGATGAAAGCACCTCTCTCCTCAAGCTGATACGGCTCTGCTGACCACGTGGGCAAAGACAGGCAGGGTTCAAGTCAAAGACAACATCCCTCATCAAACCCAGGTCAGCTCTTCGGTGAAGAGAAGTCACTCATCTGTAAAATGATGTTAAAGCAGCAACTCACACCACTCTGGACTGAGACATTCAGACACTCCTGCACACAAGACCTGTTCCCCTATCCACAGGGATGGTATCAGTCTTGGTGCTATAATCATTCAGAAAGTTCAGGAACAACAGGCTCCTTGCTTTTCTTGCTGGAGAGAAACATGACCCACCTGCTTCTCAATACGTCACTATTTCTTCACTATACATGCTTAGGCGCATCAAACAAACAGCGAAATAATTGTGATGGAATAAACCAAACCATTTGGGAAAACCAGAAGTGTTTTTTCCAACAGAAAACCTAGTTTTCTGCAGTTTTGTCTCCTGCAATTATTTAGCTTTGGTATCCAAGATGACATGAACTCAGACCGCAGCTTTTCTTGTAATTAGAAAGCGGGTAAGGACTATCTGCTTGTTGTTCCCCTGATGTCTAATAAGGGTTGAGCTCACACTATAGACCTTCCCAGAGCCAGGTGCCGAGGACTTCTCTCCTGACGCTGCCTGCTGGATGCAGGCAACTAGCAAAAAGACAATCGCTTTGAATTTGAATCTGAATTCAACTGAGATTCCAAGAGATTCAAAATTCTGGAGAGGAAGAGATGAGCACCCCACACACACATAATAACAGCAACATTACTTCCTCGTATCCTGAGAAAATGAGGTTTGAAAGAAGCATTATTGCATCTCGTGTCTGAAATACGTGAATGAATAGCCAGAAGTGTATAGAACAGAATTCCAAAGAAATTCAGCATAAAAGAGTTAATAAAGGCCAACGCAGCATCGACTAACAACAGAATGAACTTCTGCAGACCAACATCAGGTTGCTTCCACCCTCCCTAAACCTTGGAGGCGTGTATCAGAATTGGGCTTGATTTTCTTATCATCTGGCAGAAGGGAAACAAGAGGAGGAAAAGGGACTGGCATTTCAGATGCAACATCACTGGTCTTGTAGTAAAAATATTCATTAGTTTCAGGAGAGAAGTTGAAGCTGGCAAGTAAAACAGGATTTTCTGTCCCCTGGAGAATCCCAAAGCAGCAAGAAATATCAAACTCATTCAGCAACATTCTTCATTTGAGATAAATCCATTTTTTAATAAGTTGCAAATCTTCTGCAAGTAAAAGGGCAGGTACTGTCTTTCATTAGCCAAATTGATATATCGTCATTAAATTTGACAACTGAGTACTTCCAGCTATTAAGGGCCATGGTTATTTTTAAAAAGTAGCATTACCCAGAAGGAGAATTTTCTCCAGGAAACCACAGAAGTCTTCAGGTAAAGTGGCTCACTGCTAAGAACAAATCCAGCTAAAGAAGTTTCTGAGCTTCAGACTATCAGTCTTCCTTAGTGATTAATTAGTTTATTAAAGGCTTAGTGAAATTATTTTTTTTTTAAATCACATGCAAAGAATTTTCTGGCTTTATTGTGTTCATAATATGTTTGTGCAGCTCAGCAAAGCCTATGTCCCATTCCCTAAATTAATTGGTTGTATACTTTCTTTCTAAGGACAACAAATTGAATTAAACTGTCTGGGGAGCTGGATTCTCTTGAGAATTCTCACTGGGGATTTAATTTGAAATACTGATTTTTTGCAAGTAGCTCTCAATGCTTTTGTTAGAAGTTGAGGAGAGAAGCTACATTCTGGAGAGTGAAATTCATCTCTAGACAGTCACAGGCTAATTTGAATACAATTCTGAAAACCAAGCATTTTTTAAAAAAATAAGAAAAAAAGTCTAGTTCCAACACTTGGTAGGGAAGCCCCCCCCAGGCAGAATTGCGTGGTCTCGGTTATGCTGGTTAGCTTGGATGATGTCTACCCCAGTTTAAAATCTACAGGACAGATTATTACTCGTGTTAGTTTCTAGTGGTATGAAAAGTATTAAGAATGTAAGAACCTGGGAATTCCTCCACAATGAAGATGGCAAGTGTTGCACTGTGACAAGGAGTCAGAGTTCTATTAACACAGCATCAGTCTGCCCTTTATTTGTACACTGGAGGAGACCTCAACAACTCCTGAAGTTGCCTTACAGCTGCCTCAAGTAAGGTGACAAGACTTTTTAGCAGGGCCTGTTGTGATAGGACAAGGGGTAATGGTTTTAAACTAAAGGAGGGGAGATTCAGACTAGATAAAAGGAAGAAATTTTTTACAATGAGAGTACTGAAACATTAGCCCAGGGTTCCTAGAGAGGTGGTAGATGTCCTATCCCTGGAAACATTCAAGGTCAGGTTAGACAGGGCTCTGAGGAACCCAGGGGGTTGAACTAGGTGACCTTTAAAGGTCCCTTCCGACTCAAACTACTCTATGATTCTATGACTGACAGCATGAAGGACCATTTCTTCTACCAGACACTGGGACCCAGTGCCAGCACCCTCTCTTGAGAACTGATTGCAATTAGAAACCAAGTCAAAGGAGAAAAAAACCCAACAGTTTATCTACAAGGGAGGAGAGAAACCACGAACCTCCAGCATTACACAGTCATGGTCCTTAAACAGTACAAGTGCTGTACAACCACCACAGACATTTATTCTGCAATGGAATCGTCTGTGCTCTACTAATCCAGAACTGGCCTCCTTAGCAGCTGGCAGTAAAAAGAAAGTGCCAAGTCATCTATTTCCACATTTGGGGATGATGAAAAGCACTTGAGAACTCTCAGCACTTCTGCAGTAATTATAACAAGCACAGTACTTGTTTTGGGAAAGTATAATGTATTCTGGTGAGCAGAATCACATCAAAGAGGAAGCTTTCAGACACTTCAAGGAGCAGAATATGGAGACATATATAGAGAGATATAATTATCACCATGGTCACAAGTTCCTCTTAGGCAAGGATCACAGGAAGGAGAAGTGGATGAGGGAAGCATAGTGGACACAGCGCTGAGGCTGTAAGTTGGCGTAATGTAAGTTCTCATTACCTAGATACGTTGCAAGCTGGGCTGGTTCTGCAGCAGTGCTGCTCGCTTTGCAGGAATTTTCTACTTAGAAGATTTAGATTAGATACTAGAAAGAAATTCTTGATTGTGAGGGTGGTGAGATACTGGACCGCATTGCCCAGAGAACTGTGGATGACCCATTCCTAGAGGAGTTCAAGGCCAGGTTGGATGGGGCTTTGAGCAACCTGGTCTAGTGTGAGGTGCCCCTGCCCACAGCAGGGGGGTTTGAACTCAATGATCTTTAAGGTCCCTTCCAACCCAAACTGTTCTATGATTCTATGAGGTATGGATGTTCAAAAAACCCCAATCTTTCTCTTGGGACAATGCTCCCCAGCTGTCTGCTTCCTCTAAAGGGCTCAATGCTTGTCAGCAGCCCCAACACAACTAATCACAGCCTTTTCAAAGGTCTCCCTGCAAATCCCTGTTTCCTTCCCCTAGCTACTTAGCTACTTCCCACTTAGCTACCCAGTGGCTGTTTAGGCATCTGTGAATGTCTGTCTGAAAGATGCCTCCACCCCACCACCTAATGGATGTGAGCGCATGCGAGAAAAAAATCCTGTCTGCGATCTGCCTCTGTCTATAGCCCCAGACTGGCCCATTGCAAGGGAAAGGCATCCAAAATCCATAGAATCATAGAATTGTCTAGGTTGGAAGAGACCTTTAAGATCATCTAGTCCAACCATCAACCTAACTCTGATAAAAAACCATCACTAAACCATGTCACTAAGCACTATGTCAACCTGTCTTCTAAATACCTCCAAGGATGGTGCCTCAACCACTTCCCTGGGCAGCCCATTCCAAGGCTTAATAACCCCTTCAGTGTCAAAATTGTTCCTAATATCCAACCTGAACCTCCCCTGGCGCAACTTGAGGCTGTAATCAAAAAATCAGAAAAATCAAAGGGATTCAGCTAAAGGAGCTGCTGGCTAAGCCAGGTTTGCAAAGTTTGGCCAAGTCTTTGTTGCTGAATTGGCAACCAAACTGGGGACTTTGTTTTGCCAGTTCAGCCTCATCAACAACCACTCAGAAATCTCGTGCAAAGTAACATGAAGCATATCCTAGTCATAGATGCAAAGTGGAGGTGGAATTACATGAAAAAATGGCCTCACTTTCAGTTTTGGCAGAATCTAGGAAATAGGAGGACATGGCCTCATTTGGAGGTAGGGGAAAGAAAAAATCTGGTGCACACAGGGGAAAAAAAAAAAAAGGAGTAACACAAAACTAAAATGCATCTGAAAACCTCTCTTGCTTTTTTTTTTGGCCTTTTGACTTCCAGTCATTGCTGGACATGCTCAAGTGCCCTTGGCTCTGTCTAGCTTGGAAATCCAGCTAATTGGAAATAAGCAAATCCAGAACAGTAGAGCCAGCGAAGCCTGGCTCTTAAGGATTTCCCACTCCACACTGGCCTCTTACATCAGTTCTCTGACCTCCAGTACTAGCCAATTACTCATAGAATTTATATGACCTTAATACTAATTATTAATTGTAATACCAGTAAGAATAATTTGTAAGATCAAATAACCCCAAGATCTGCATCTCGCCTGCTTCAAAAAGGGCAACAGGTTCAAAAGATACTGAGTAAGAACAAAGAGAACCACATCAACACACGATCTCAACTCTGTCCCAAGAGATCATGCTAAAATACAGCAAGGAAAGAAATTCTTACAACATTATTTATCTATCTGAAGCCTGGATTTATTGAAAACACGGTGCAGTTTCTCAGATGCATTTTCTCTGCAACGTTTCATACAGTAACCTGTTATTCTCAGTGAAGAAGATTAAGAACCGAGGTCGTTTGCTGAACACTGAGGCTGGCAGCTTTATCTTGTTAGTTAACCGCAGAAGTCCTTCGCCTGGCAGGGTGCAAGCATGCGAGCACTAAAAATACTCAGCTGAGACAGGGCAGTGTTATCTTATTTGAATAAGAGGAAGGGGAAAGCGAGCACAGAATAGTTACTTGCACAACTCCATAGACAAAAAGCTCAACCCAACCCCATCCGCTTCCCCCAGATCCTCAAAGGGTTTCTTCATGGGGGTGGTTTTTTTTTCCATTCAAGGATTTTTTAATTATTTTTTTGCCACAAAACTTCAGCCGTAGGGACGAAGAGGTGACAATGGCACTGTCCCAAGCTGAGTACAGCAAAGAGATGGGTTCCTCCCACCCACCCAACTGTCAGCTCCACTGTTTCCAAAGGATTTACGGCAAAGTGTGTGACCAGCTCCAAGATGAATCATGCCTCCCACCCTCACCTAATGGCTAACCAAAGGGCAGGAAGGCAAATCCTCCTCCCCAGACTGCTTCCAGCACTTCTTCACTAAAATCTTGCAACTTTCCTTTTTCTGCAAGCCTGAGGTGCCTGTGCAATGGGCTCGTGAGACCTCCTGCTTTACTTGTTCAGTCAGGGGTGTATTTTGCACTACGACTACTGTTTGGAAAGGTCTCTCTGTGCCCACTACCTGTCCCTGCTCTTCCTTCCACGGTGATCCCGGTTTTGCCTCCAACCATCCAATCTCAGCTCTCCCCTGCACAGCTCACCGTGTTTAAAATTGCTAGTCTAGAAAGATGAAAGGCATAAAAAGAATATTCACATGCTTGTTTCCCCCTCTTTCTGTTTGATCTCTGCTGTTTTAGTGAGTTACATCAGCACCATGCCGAGGCAGATGCACCCAGAGCCTGTGCAAAGTAGAGTAGGAGAACTTAGTTTCTGCAATTTGACTTGCAGCGTTTTAGGGCTACAGGCTAATAATGCAGCGATTTTTAATATATTTTTTTTTCTCCACAAGAACCTGCTGAGGATGAGAACTGACCCTTTAAGCCTATATGTTGTGCCTCAGGGACTCTTTAAGCACCATGTGAACAAGGAGAAGTGCGGCTGCAAGCTGGACCTCTCCCAAATCCCTTAAAATTTGCCTCAAGACTGCACTGCCAGCTCTATCCCCTGCTGTTCAAAAGCCCCTTGGCCCTCAACAGCAAACACAGGCACTGCAAAGCCCCATCCTGGCTGATAACATACAGAATATGACATTTCCCATTCTTCTCTGCCTTCCACTAGAGCAGCAGAGACCCTAGAGCAGGAACAGTGATTTGCGTTAGAAATTAACGTCAGTGTGCACTGGTGGTTCTGCTGAGCCCAACTTGGCTGCCGCAGCATCCCACAGCAGGAGCAGCTGTGAGAAAGGGCAGAGGAGGAAGAAGGAGCTCAAACCTGCACGCAGAAAACAAAACTATTTTCTGCAGTGACAGTACCTCCTTGGTCTTATTCTTCCCCGTGGGGAAATCAACAGCATCTTCTGGGTCACATGAAACAATCCTTCTCCACAAGCCTCTTTTGCTCCAAAAACCACCTTCCTCAAAGCAGCCAGAGATCACAGAAGACAGGGTGGAAGAGGTCCTTCGGAATCCCTTATCCTGTGCTCAGCCTTAAGGCAGGCTCCACTGTACGTACCATTGCTGACAAACCACCATTCACTCTGATCACAAAAAATATTAAGTCACCAGCAGTGGGTACTCCACAGTCAGTCCCACTGATTCATACACTTTGCCCTACTGAGTCTTGGGAAAGTCTCTCCTGATAAAAAGCCAAACTCCCTTGCATCATCTTAAGCCAAATTACTTCTTGCCCTGTCTCACCTGGACTCAAAAACCTTGTCGGTCATGGTCACCAGCCCTCTGAACCGATGAAACCCTTAATACTCCTGGACATCGGTGCCAAAAGGTGAGCCTGATGCTCCCCAAAAACTTTCCAACACCCCCAGTAATCCTTTTACACTAAAGGATTACACCACACGGCTGACATGATGCTCTGTCAGCAGAGCATGGGACAGCTTTGTTCACAAGAGTCATGAACCAGGTAGGTCACTGCACATCACTGATCCCTCTGGTAGGTGTCACGTCTTTCAGAGCCCACACAAGAGACAGACCAGCTCCATACTAACCCTTGAGCTTCTCAGAAAGCTTTTTACTGTACAGATATGTCACTTTAACCTAATGGGAGGTGTCCATAAGGGTGACGTGGAAAGGGAAGAAGAAAAGTTCAGTCAGCCAATACTCAACAGACAGGACAGGTTATCAACAGTGTCCAAGCTCTTACCTTGGATGATGCTGCCTTCCTCAGCCTGCTACTAAACTGCTTTGCTGAATGCTCACAGGAACCCACACAGACTGAGGAATGGGACTTTTTTCAACTTGCTACAGAAGATGAACAGCAGGGAGCAGATGCTTAGAAGATAACAGAGAGCACCCAACCTTGCACCTGGGAACACGTTAGGGTATCACACAAAGCCAGGCCACAACATCCATGGCACTGCCGTATTGAGTGTTGGCTTGAAAGCGTGTTCTCTTCCTTTGTGCCCCACAGGAAGGCTGTGTGGTCACAGGAAAAACCACAGGGATGTCACCTGCTGGGGTCACCAGGCTGAGACTGTGTCAAGAGGACTGAAAACAGAGTGTTACTCTGAATGGCAGCACACAGAGGCCACGACCGGGATAAAGACGTAGTTGGTCCTGTGACCACCAACCCACTGGGCCTGTATTTACTGGAGGGAAAAAACACCCAAAAAGGGGAAAGCAGAGAGCGATGGCCTTCAGCCATGCTGAAACTTCTTCATCAAATAACCCAAACACAGAACTTCATATGATTACATGATTCCACCACCTCGAACAGGGACAGAAAGTACATGGAAATAGTGATTTTTCCTGCACAAATCTTACATTTCAGTCACAGCAGGCTCTGCTAGCAGAAGGAAGAATGATCCAAAAGATGTTAAGAAACAAGTTTGAATCCCTGCCCTGCCCCAGATTGCCTGGGTAACCCTGGGCAAATTACTTCATCCATCCAAGATGTAATCCCTCAATATTATATGGTACAAGGACTTCAGAGGTGACTTGCAGGACCACAGAGCCTGCTCCACGGCACATCCTCAGAACATCCCAGAAGGACAATGAGTCACTGAAGTAGCAGAGGCCAGTTTTGATAGATGGTGCCTCCACAGCATCAAAACAGCCACAATGATTACTGGTATCATCCCACTCTTAAGATAAACGAGGACCTAAATCAGAGAAAAGAGAAATGTCCACTTCGATAGCAAGCCAATTCTTCTAAGAGGAAAAGCAAATCAAGATTTTTCACTTCCTCACCCCAGCCATCCATCAATAAATAAGTCTTCTAATTGGGAAGCAGCAGAAGCAACTGCCTTTGACCTGATGCCATAAATTGGCTTTCAAATCAACTGAGCAACAATATTCCCTTCCAAAGCAGAAAATTTCTCAGCATTTCTCTGCCTCATGCTTGTAACAGCTTAGTCATCATAACAGACAGGCCTCGGGTAAAGCCATGTACTTCATTAGCATTACAGAACCAGCTGGATGACTGACAGAAGGAGCTACTCATTGGCAGTGCCATTTGGGGCCTGTCACCAGCAGAGACACTGTCCCTCTATGGAACCACCAGCACCCCCCCCAGATGCCAGTGAGATCCAAGGAGCACATTTCTCATAAAGACACACATCTGGAACCAGTCCAGACCAAGGAGCATCTGCTTTGTATTTGCATCACTTCACAGGATCTTTCCCCTGGCTTCTTCGCTGCGGAGATTCAAGCAATTAGAAACCCTCAAGCTCATGTCTGTGGTTCTACCTGTCTTATCTTGGCTCCCTGATTATCATTGAAATAACCACAACAAAAATTGGAACAGAAACCTAAACTCTGCTCTCGGTGAAATCATCGGCAGGCTCAGAATAAGTTGTGGGCTTAAGATCTTTGCTATACCAAGCCCTAAATAAGGGAACAGAGTCCACGGCTACTCTAGCACCATGAAAAGCTAAGCAAGACCTTGCTGAACAACTCAGGCAAGACAGAAAATCCAGACATAACTGCTTTGACAGATTCTTAACGAAATAATAAAAAAAACCAACCCACACTGTATAGCATGACAAAACTGTAGCAACACAGGAAAGAGCACAGGAACAAGAGCGCTGTGAGCGCGACACCAGCCCCACCAACCTGCTTCCACCTAAGCAATCAGTGTCATAAAAACACCTTGAAAGAGACTCTCTGCTCATTACGAAGTAAGAACAGAACAAGTGAAAGAAGCCAGACAACTTCTAGTCACGGGTCAGAATCCTGTTGATAAGTTTATCAACTGTAGAGGGGAAAAAAAAAAGGGGACAAGTTGCTCATTTTAATCTCTCTTTTTGACCGTATCCTGGATGACAAAGTCATAAGTTAAAAAAAAAAAAAAAAAACTGAGGACAGCTACATTTTAGCTCCTAAAGAAAGGCAGAACTGAAGCATCTCTTCTCCTGCCTTCATCTTTTAAGAGCTTCCAAGGCATTTTCACCCCACACAATTCCTACGTCCCATCCAGCACTGACCAGCAGTTGGTCCACTCCTCCAGTGGAGATCACACCATCCTTGAGATTCCCGAGGCACTTTGGATTTGAGGATTTCTCACCCACGTCTCATGGTTCTGAGGTGAAGCACATCAGGTACACAGGGTAAAGGGGACTTTAAGATGCAAAGCAGAGAAGGATTTACACAGATGGAACTACAAGAGGACCTTTGAGCAGGCAGGAATATTGTATGGGACAAGGATGGGGAAGTCACAGGACAGGAAAGCAACTTCTACTGAAGCATCAGCACCCATGAGGGACATCTCTTTACCAAATCCTCTGGTGGAACGACTTTGCTCTGGTACCAGAAATCAGGAGGCCTCCAAGGCTACAGCATTTCCAAATATGAATGCTTGTGGCAGGGTTTTCAAAGTGGCACTGGTGGTCCAGAATTTCAATGGGGGTTCAAAGTCAGCCTAGAAGGGATTTGCCAGGCTTGAACATCAAAAGGAGAGTGAAGACAGCTGACTCCTATCTCAGAGGACACCTTACAGAGCCATCCCCTGACACTGCCTGGGCCAAGGCTGCCTTGTACAAACTACCCCAGCATGTATAAAGAAGGAATCTCAGTGAATGGGAGTGTGGCTCAGTTTGTCCAAACAGATGAGAATTAGGAAAAATGGAAATAAATTCTAAAGGGGAACACCCTCCATCCCCTCCCCCCCTCCGCCAAAAAAATCCCAAACCCCAGAAATTTCTTCTCATCTAGTAAAACAGTACATCCAAAATACTGTAACAGTACTTCCTCGATGAGGCACTTGCAACAATAAATTCAAAATACACAATCCCCTGAGCAAAGAGGCTACAAGAATTCAGATCAGTAATGGCCAGCAAGCACGCCTGAGATGCAATTCAATCTAGACTGCATTGTGTTTGAGGAAAAGGAGGTCATCTTTATTTCCAGCGATGTGGTTTTTTATTATTATTATTTTTGCTTTTTATTAGCAGCGTGGGATAAATGAGAAACAAACTCCTGTTTCAGTATGAGCCTCGCACATTGCGGGGGATGCCAGCACAAAAGGCAAGAGGCCAAGTGACTGCCAGGGGGCCAAGCACTACCGGAGATGACTTCAGCCTTTCCCCATTAGATCTACAAGGGGGAGCTAATTAACTGAGGATGGAGCGTGGTCCATGGCACAGAGCAGCAGCTGGGGATTCAACTGCCCTCTGGCTCTGCTCTTCTCTAACCTGTGCGGGGGGGACAAAGCCTTTCATGTCCTTGTCCCACCCCGTACAGAGACTGAGGAGCTCCCCATTTTTCTACAGGAAGAGTTGACACATGTCCCCAGCCTCTGCAATAGCAGAGAATTAGCTGAGTAAAATAATAAAGCATCAAACCCCAAACGTAAGGAAAGCCTGGCCAGGGAAACACCTTTTTCCAGCCCCATCACTTAAAAACCCACAACAGCAGAGAGCGGGTATGAAGCATTTAAAAGAACAAACATCCCGGCGGGCTGAGATCGGGAACGAGAAACCTTGTCTTCACGGGTAATTTTTTTACTAACTTATGAGCAGGCAGAATCATGACTTTGAATGAAAGAGCCAACTCAGCTTCCACTGGAGCTCCACTACTGCCGCGCCAGCATAAATTTTAATAAAATAGCAATATAAATGTAGTTTTTTTACCCCTTGAAATGTTGCTGTATATAGAAGGAGACTCACAAGTCTTTAAATAACAGTCCATTCAGGCATTACAATGAGCTATTTTGCCCGCCTAAGTAGGTACTCTATTCCAGCAACCTGACAGCAATTCAGAGAGTTGCTTTTCCCTATTCTGAGCCATAAAGCCACTCCACATACTGACAAACTGATTTGTCAGGTCTACTACTACTACAATTTATTTACTTTTTGGCCTGTTAGTCTATGCCCTCATCACCAAACAAGCCACAAAGTCAAAGAACATAAATTTTGTTTTTGTTTTTGAAAGGAACAGCCTCTTCCTTGGCTGTCCCAGCACTGATTTAAACTGAGATCAATGTCAGAGATCAAAGGTGGTGTAAATACACGGGGTTCCTTGTAGAGGCTGATGCACCATAATGCAAACCAGTCCCTAACCGGCAGGGGAGGCTGAGAGAAATCTTCTTCGAGGAAGCAATTATTGTGGCATTCCTTGCCTACTGCTTCCATGAATCCAATCCCAGACACGCAAGGCTGGGCTGGAAGGACTGACTGACCGGAGCAATTGTCACCTTCCTCTATCTACAGTGTGTGCTCACGGTGAATTCATACAGACCTGAGCTAAAAAGGCTCCGCAAAGACCCTCCATTGCCTGCTACAGCTGTAAGCAAGGTCTATACTACAAAGATGCCTCTTTATAAACCAATTTAATTTTATTACCTTTAAATTACGGCACAACCACACTGATTTCACAGTTAAGGCAAGAACTAACATTAACATTTTTAAGACAGTTATTTCCAACTTGCCCCAAAGGGCTGCATTCTTCATGAATTTTCACTGCATGCCTTTCTAACCCAAGTTGAACTTGGCGTGCAAAGTCTACCATAAATCATGCACAGCAAAATAGAGGTGAGATTCCCTTCTGCACAATCGCTGCCCTCCGAGTGCTGCACCTCAAAGAAGTCAGCCTAGAAAACCCAGAGCTGCCTTATTTACAGCTCCTATGTGAGGGCCAGTATTTGAGGATTTAAAGTCTTGAGGGTTAAAGGAAGAAAACAGCAGAGTTTCCAAACAAAAGTATCAGCTGGTTTTGCTTCCCGCTGACATTCCATTTGTGGGATTTACATGTTAGATGACTGCAGTAAAACGGCACTGAGTGACACAAGACAAGTCAGCATCACCCCATTGGGAATGTGCTGAAAATATAGTAAAGGAAAGGAGACGAGAGCATCACTGAGCAGAACATGGATAACCTCTCCCCCTCAGATCAGGCACACCAGTGATCTCCACCCAGAATGGCAAAGTGAGACACATTACATAAAGGTGCGGGTTTTTTTTATATCCTATCTCATTTTCTCGCATCCCTTGGGCTCCTTACTGTAGCAGCATCAACTGCAACAGAAACAGGAAAAAAGCCTCTCCGGACTTTACCCCAGAACGTGGCATGGAGGGGAGATGACGCAAACGCTGTAGGAAAAAAACTTATTAGAAAGGAAACCAAAATTATTCAAGCAACATTACAACTAGAGTCCATCAGCAGGAAAAGGGACAGGACCTTCCAGCTACAAAGGTCACCTGGATCAGCCCCTGCCCAGGTGGTGACAGTGAATGCACCATCTTGAACACCCCTGTGGCAGAAAGCAGCCCTGGCACCTTCATGTTCTGTGGAGCGGCAGACTCATTTCAGGACAGACCCGGCTTTTGTACCAACATCGCAAATCCACTTCAGAGTCCCAAAGCAGAACCGCTTGTCCTCCCATCCAAGTTTTTCACAGCCATGAAGCCTCAGGAGCTGTCAGGCTGTCTTGTGATAGATGGTCTTGTGCCCAACATGGGCTTTCTGGAGGACAGCAGGAGCCATGCTGTTTCCACCTGGACAACTGCAAACCTGGAGCAGGGATCATACCAAAGGGGCGGTTGTGGCCCTGCCTCCTGCCCACTTCCACCTTGTGCTTCATGCCACAAAGGCAGGAGCACTCAGACATCCCTAACTTCTTTATGCCTCTGAACCAAGGAGTCCCTCAAGCAGGTGAATCAAATCCATGAATTTTAGGGGAGACGACTAATGTATAGTAGTAGCATAGTAGTCACTGCTCTCAATGTATTCTGCTCCAACATATGTAAGACAACCAAAACATGTATAGAAATGTGGTTAGGTCTCACTTTATGCTCTCCTAGTCCGAGACATGACTAAACATAACCAAACAGAGGGTTGACTAGACTGGTCTGGAAAACCACCACTCGGAGGTCTATCCCTGCACCTCTGAGCACTGACCCATCCTTCCTGAAGCGTAAGCTAAATATCTGTTCTTGCAGTCTCAATTCAAATACTTCTTGTTCTTGCCTTCAAGGACCATGGAGAACAGCTCATTCCCTTCCTTTTAATGTTTTGAAGACAAACATCGTACATGATCACAGTCCTCTCTGTCATGTACTGAGCAAGCCCATTGCTTTCAGTCTTTAAGGACATACCATGTACCTGTGATCACAGAGGTCACAGCCCATCTGCTTTCATAAAGGCATTGAAGTGACCTTGACACGACACAGAAATTGTGGTACCGCATCTAGATGACTGGCCCAAACAGTTTAAATTTTACTCTTCTAACAGCTGGGATGTGATTCTCATTTGCTGAACAAGCAAAAGGTCACAGCTTTTGCTGAAGACAAGCCTTGCAAAGGCTGCCAAGCTGGGACGTACACTCTGTCTCCTCCAGATCGCTATACTTTCGCACATCAGAACACTTGATGGAAAGATTTCTTCCAGTTTCAGGCCCAGTGTGAGCACTGAGTTTATCCCTATTAATTTGCAGAACCTCTCGGAGCTTTATGATGAGGCTTCTCCCTTCCCTTGCAAGAGTCCTACAAGCTGTCCAGGTGATGACTGCATGGCACAGAGAGCACGTGGTTCAGCAGGCAAGGGCTCACAGCCACGTTCTTCCTCTGGGTACAAGCCATCTGCATACACAGGGCACATGGTTATCTGATCACCACCCTTCCCGTACCCACTGCCCAGATCTCTCCTCTCCTCCACAGCCAAGGATGATGTCAGAGCCTACACGGCATCCTGGAAACACAAGAGCTGCCCCGAAAACAGACATTAGGATTTTCACATTAAGGTTTTTCTGTGGGAAAAACCTTTTCCCTACAAACATTCCTTGTAACAAAACAGGAGAGAAACCCTGCTCTTTTGGAGCAGGGAGCTCATCCTGCACTCCAGTAGCCCAGAAGGGCCTCATCTTTTCCTTGACAGGCTGTTCCACCACTAGAGTAGAAAAGCAAGCTCCTCCTGCTCCCGTAAGAGAGAGAAAAACTCACTCTACAACAGCCATCACCCCAAAGCTGGGAGGACTCATTAGGACTTAGAAGACCGATATTAAAATTACAGTGGCAGAGTAACTGAGGCTGGAGGGGACCTCCATGTGCTTGTCCAACCTTCTGCTCAGGCCAGAACCCCACACCACAGTTAGGTGAGGTTGCCCAGGGTCTCACATAAACAAGTTTTGAATGTCTCCAAAGATGGAGATTCCCCAACTGACCCTTATTTCAGGGCTTACCTGCTCTCTTGGTGGATTTTTTTCCCCCCTCAATATCAAATTGAATTTTCCTTGTTGCAACACACTTCCATTACCTCTTGTCCTTCTGCTGTGCAGCTCTGAAAAGAGTCTGACTCCATCTTTAACTAAGTTTTGGAGCCCCATGCCCCAGTAGAATAGTCCTAGTGCTGGGGTACTGGTTGTTCCCTTTGATCAGAATTCCTTCTTTGACCTGGAAGGTATTCCTCCTTTGTCACTTGAGGCGAAGCATTCCCAGAAGAATGCCATACCTCTAACAAATTGCCATCTTCTGGCATCTGTCAGCTGGAAAATTCCCAGCTGGGTGTTACGTGATAAAGCCACTGCTCACACCACAGATCTGTCCTGCCTCAGTTGGCTGCTCTTCACACTGCGCTGCTTGTTGCCCAGAACATATTGATAAAAATGCATGTCTGATACGGGGGCTGGAAAGGGAGGCAAAGCAGTAGCATTCAGAGAACAATATGGACAGCTTCCAGAGGCAAACCAATACCTCTAAATAGTGATGGATAACAACCAAGTAGAGCCAGCTTCTGATTGCTATTGCACTAAGGAAAGAGTACCCATAACAAAAGCAGAAAAAAAAAAAAAATAATAATTTGAATTTGGCTCAGGCTGTGTGGTCTTTCTTATCTGAACACTCAGGCAAAAAAAAAAAAAAAAGACATCAAGATAAATTGAGAGTGCACATCAATAAATTAAGGTTAAAGTAGAGGACAGTCAAGTTTTAACATTCTTGCCACCTAAAAGTAGGATGTGATCACTACGATCAGCTAATCTAAATAAAACATGTTCCACAGTTTCAAGGCAATGCTCGCTACACGCTCATTTTCATTACAGGACCAGATACAAAGCAAACACGGGAACTCTGAGTTAAGACTGCAAGTCCAAACCTGTGACGGATATTCAGCTTTGTGTAGTAGCATAACCTTAACTCTGCCCTGCCTATCACACCGACCAAGAACCGTATGAGCAGAACGAGGATACTCCAGCAATGTGACAGCAGGGCAAAATAAATTGGGAAGGTGGGTTTAGACTGCTCCCAACTCCTCTCCCCCACTTTCTGCCTGGCCTGGTATGATACAATGGAAACATACTCTGCACAGCAGGAGCTGCAACCCTGGGGCTGATGAGCTAAGTTTTCCAAACATAGTGAAAGATCCAAGACCTGGAATCGAAGTATTTCATTCACAACATCAGCTGAAGAACTGAAGTCAGACACTGCCCTGCACTACTCAAGCTTGGTAAACATGACCCAGCAAGTGCAAAGGTGGCCTGCAAGCTTGATAGCTGGTCATCCGCATGATGAAGTGTCTTCATCAGATTGAACTGCTTTTTCAGTAGCATTTAGCACTTGTGCTATTTCACTGGACTCACCTCAGTGTGCGAAAGCCTCCACTAAAAAGACTGAACAAGCCAAACAAGAGAGGCACGATTATCCGCACAGTGGATTTAGTTCACCAAGCCCATCTCCTCTGCAGAGTTAGCATGTAGCCTGTGCACCACAGACAACAAAGGAGTGATGGACAGCTGTCCTGAGCAACACTGAGAACTAAACTACAGAAACAAACAGCCACAGGGCGCTAAAAAACACATGGAAATCCAGAGGTTTACACATTTGCAGGTGCACACGTGGCTGGATTCCCTCAGCCTGAAACTTCTCTCCTGTGAAGACAGGCTGAGAGAGTTGTGGTTGGTCAGCCTGGAGAAGAGAAGGCTCCAGGGAAACCTTATTGTGATCTTCCAGTAACTGAAGGGGGCCTACAGGAGAGATGGGGAGGGATGCTTTATCAGGGAGTGTAGCGATAGGATGAGAGGTAATGGTTTTAAACTGGAAGAGGGTAGATTTAGATTAGATATTAGAAAGAAATTCTTTACTGTGAGGGTGGTGGGACACTGGCCCAGAGGTTGCCCAGAGAAGCTGCGGATGGCCCATCCCTGAAGGTGTTCAAGGCCAGGCTGGATGGGGCTTTGAGCAACCTGGTCTGGTGGGAGGTGTCCCTGCCCAGGGCAGGGGGGTTGGGACTGGATGGTCTTTAAGGTCCCTTCCAACCCAAACCATTCTATGATTTGAATTATGTAAGTTGCTGTCTGGCCCCTGTGCTCCTCTCTCCTCAATGCAGAGGGTAGGTAATGGCTAAGAAGTCGGTGTCAGCCTCAAGTTGAGATGCTCTGATTTGCTCTAGAAAAACCCCAAGGGTAGACCTGGGCAGGAGTAACCACTGCAGGAAAGTGTACCAGAGACTGAGCTGGTACAGAAGACAGGAGGTACAAATGACTCAGCTGTGCCCATGAGCATGGGAAAGGTCCTAAAGTCACCTGAGACATTTCTGAGTGCAGAGTCCCTCATAGTCCATTAAAACCAGCACATCTCACACACTGCAGGCAGCAGGACTGCAGCCTTCATCATGGAATAAAAAGTATCCCAGGCAAAATGCATTTTTCTTACTACCAGTCAAAAGCAAGAAACTACAAGTCACACTTAGAGCAGCAGCACCAGAGCAAAGATCACTGGAAAACAGTGTTAACTCTCTGCAAAATTATCCACGCTTCTGCAAAACGTTTAGTGGCATTATCTAAGGATCAAAATTACTAAATGTTCCATGAAGACCTTGGATTATTGTGCTGTTGTGTTGTGTCAACAAGACAGAGACATAAAGTATCAGAAAAAATAGCCTTCTTACAAGTAAAACGAGGATCATGCTCTCACCTGCCCCATTACTCACCTCCAAGTAATCAAACATGGATATCATTTTGCTGTTCATTAAAATGAAACAGTTCAGTCAAAAATAATGGCTTCTGCTCCAACCCAACGTGACTAATCCAGCAATGCACACACCAGGCAATCTACTTCATTACTGTTTTAATAAAAAATGATTTCATGGATTCTCTTTTTTCCTTCCCCTTGAGATGCCAGCATATTGGTGATCACTTAGGATTATAGCAGCGCTCACTCCATTAAGCTATCCATTTCACAAGGCATCTACGATTCAGATGTACGATTCCGCACAAGTCTTGCTGCTGCTGTGTATTTCCTTGGAAACAAGGGGCCCAAAGAATGGGAAGCACAGACTGGGAACCTCTCATTGACTTGAACCTCTATGCAGTCTGAGGATTGAGGTCTTGGGAGCAATTCTCTGCTGGCACTGACAGGGAAATTCTGCCAAACTCCATGGAATGGAGTAAGGGGAATTTGCTTATACCTGTGCGATTGCTATCCACCAGAAGCACATTCCTCTAATCCAGGTGTGAAGTTCAGCTGTTGTGCCATACACTATGGCAATAACCAGCTCAGGTTTGTATTATCATCAGAAAAGTGAAGATATGGCTTTCCTCTTTGCCTTCACTTCAGAGCACCACCAGCCAAAGCATTCCCACCATCCTGAAATCAGTGCAGATCCTCACGACAAGCATGGTCTGCTGAGTGGATATCTGGCCACATTAGAGGAAGCAGCTTGGTTATCGCTGGTCAGGCAGAACAGTGCAAGAGGTCTGAAGAAAGCAGTCTCTCCGAAATAAATTCCAGGCCACAAGGGACTATCTGTAACTACTGTTCACTTCTGCAGGTCTCTTTTTCCCATTTCTCAAATGCTCAAACCGGACCAAATTCACTAAGAAAGGTGTTGTTCTTGGATCAACGTACATTACTGTAGATCTGATTCAGCCTCTTCAGAACATAACCATGAATTTCCCACTGAAGGAACATCAATGCTTTTATAATGTTTGGGGTTTGTTTTGGTTTTTTTTTTTTTTCATTTAATTGCAAGGCAAGAATAACTCCTCCAAATTCAGTTATTTTCTAGAAAATGTGCGTGGTTTTTATCAGCTTAGCTGGGCAAATCACAAAGACTTAGACTGTCCTTAGCATCTGTTTTACAGTCTATGGGAGACTGTCTGCATCCAGCAGTTAAAGAATCTTCCTAAAGGAAGAAAGAACTCATCTTTCATAAGCAAATATTTTGTTAGCATTCCAGCAAAAGCATAAGAATCTCACTGAGGAAGGTTGATTGATTATCTAAGGCATTGAGTCCTGCTTCACATATTTTTTACTCTATAAGAAAGATGTTTGAAAGCCAGAAATCCAAGAGCTGCAGTAACACAATGCAAGAGACGTTACTTTAACTAGCAGACAATCTGATCCCAAACCTGAATTTTCTTTCTTGCATCCTTACGAAAGTATAGTTAAATACTAGGAGGTGAAAGATTAAGAAAAAAAAAATATATATCTACTTGATACACTCCAAATCATTTCACATCACTATAAAGCAAAATTCAAGGGAGTTAGTTGGGAGGACATCAAAACAGAACCTTTACCTGCATCAATCAAAATTGACAGCAATACTATTAAGGAGAAAAGCAACACAGAAAAGTAAAGCAATAGTCTTAATTACTGCTGAATCTTTCAGTTCTGTTTCCTTCCTCTGCCTTCCTTGGAAAGTGCATGTTTTATTTATGATTAAAGGAACTTATCCCTGAAGGGCATGTCTCACCAAGCTGATCTTTTACGGGACAAAGTAAATTTAATATGAACTTTGTCTGCTTCCAATTGCCAGAATGTTAAATCAGTCCCTGTATTTATATCAGGTTCTCTTATCCCTTGCTGTGTCTCGGTTATAAAGGAGGGAACAGGCTCTGCTGCTAGAATTAGGAATGGCTTACTTTCACTCAATACCTCCTTTCACCATCAAAGACTTCTTAGAGACAAAATAATAATAGAATACAGAAAGACAGGAAAAGCTTCTTCTACTGATAAACTAAGCTAAAGCTCTGCAAAAGAGCTGAGCAAAACTAGTTAAAAATCCATGTACCTGCCTTTGTCCAATTTCATCCTACACGGGATTTCAAGAGACAGATCATCATCAAAGGTACCAAACAAATTTTTAAAATAACAAATGAAAAATAACACACACACCACCACACACAACTCTAACCCTAGAATACAACCTCTTGCTGTGGAAGTTTCCAAGCACCCAAAGTTGCTGACCTAAAACCCTTTCTAGGGGTTATCCTAGACTTCCTGGAACAACTGGTGCTCAACTCAAGGAACATCGGCCTTGAAGGATGCACCCAGACAAGGCACTTTCCTGTTCCACCACTGGAGATCACACAACAGCCTCCTCCTCACCTCAGCTTACAAGTTGCCCATAGTGCCCATATACTCTGACTTCTTGCCCATATACTTCTGACTTCTTGGATGTGAGGGCGATCTGGCTGCGACATCTGTCACCCCATTGATCGCCAGGGTTGATACTTTGTAGAGTAGGGTAGTTGGTTGGACTCGATGATCCCAAGGGTCTCTTCCAACCTAGACAATTCTATGATTCTATTTAGCTTAAAAGTACAGACTTCACGAGTGTTTAGATGGAAAGTGAATAAGCTTCACTGGAGGATGGGTGTTTGATTTAATTAAAACAGTTTGCACCTAGCGCAGTGAGACTCCTCATCACCAAGCACCGTACCTAAACAAATGTTATGAGGTTTTAACTTCTTTTGCTCCACACCAAAGAGATGAGTATGGAACAAAGGATGACAGCGTTTTGCTCAGTACATCAGCTCATTTGTTTCCTGCCTCCAGCAGATGAAAGCAATCCTACCGTTGGCTGATGACTAAGTAGTTCAAGGGGAAAAAAAAAAAAAAAAGCCAAGGATTAGTCCTATGAAGCTGGCCTTTCTGGAGCTAATCAAATCTTATTTTCCCTAATTTGATCCTTATTAGACCTTGCAAGGAAGGTCTTCCTAAGGCCATCTAAAAAAATTACTTTCTCCTTTTTCATTCTCATGCTGTTTGTAGGAAAATAATACATTTACATACAAAGAGTAAACTATCTCCAGAATTTCCAGCAACCCTGAGACGCTGTTTGCGCAGAAAAGCCTCTAAAAGAAAAGAGAGAAGGACTGAGAACACCTGCTCATGCCCAAAGTGCAAATTTTTGTTTGTTCTTGAAGGTTTCAAGTGCTTGTTCACCCCATTAGAGAACTCTTACCACTTGCAAATTATATTAAGTCCCTGCCAGGACAATCATGCTGAGTCAAGTGCTTCACTATACAAGGTAATTCTCCAAGTAACCCTCTAGATCCTTGCATTAGACTTTACCCCCAACTTTCTCATCTTTATCACATCATATTTAAAATTCTCCTGGCTCTATCAGAACTAAGTTATCAGGTCACTGCCACAAAGTGATATCTGGACAGGCTGGAGAACTGGGCAGAGAGGAACCTAATGAAATTCAACAAGGGCAAGTGTAGGGTCCTACACCTCTGAAGGAGTAACACCACACATCGGTACAGGTGAAGGCTTGACCTGCTGGAGAGCAGCTCTGTAGAGAGTCCTGGTGGACAACAAGTTGACCACGAACTAACAATGTGCTCCTGTGGCCAAGAAGAGTCTCTTTCTCTGGAGAGGTTCAAAACCCACATGGACATGTTCCTGTCCAGCCTGCTCTGGTGACCCTGCTTTGGCAGGGAGCTTGGACTAGGAGATCTTCAAAAGTCCCTTCCAACCCCTACCATTCTGTGAAAACAGCCCAGAATGACAATGGAAATGCTCGTCAGAAGCTACAGAAACTTTCTTGTGTTTGCTTCTGAAGAGCAAAGATAGTCCAGGTTTTACACACTGCTTCAGTCACAGAAGAGGGTGGACACAACAGCAAGCAGGCAACCCTTACCCCCAAGGACTACAGATCTTACGGGACTCCACTAGTGCAGAGCTCCATTTTAATACCCTGGGACGTTTAGCAGTGTTAAGGCAGCTCTCATACAAGCAAATCAAAAGCAGTGCTTCCATCATGCAGGCTTTCCCACATCACACAACTCTGAGACGTTAGATCTAAGGCACTGACAACAGCTCATCACATCTCAAACTTCTCATCTTGGGATGTGGCACAAATACTTCTGGAATAAGGAATAAAATAAGTAAATAAAATACTCCAAGTATGAAGAACAAAGTTCAGCTCAGCTTTCCAAATGTGAAGGACAAAAGGAGGAGAAAGTCCTTCATTCTGAATCCTACTATTCTGGATACAAATATGCGCTCACGCAAAGTCAGAGGCAAAGCTAAAAGCTAAGACTATAGAACATATTTTTGATACAGTAGCATCTCTTCTGCCTTGCTGCCCAATTCCCTGTGCAGAAAGAAGCAGGTGAAAATTAGGGAAAAAAAAACCACCACAACACAAACACACTGTCTCTCAATAACAGCAGTGATATTGCCGGAAACCTACAGTGCTAGGCACTAATTAAACACTGCTCATTAATCAGCTCTTTATAAAAAGCAGCTGCTCTGCAACATACATAGAAACATTGGAGACATTAAGATGTCCCTTCCTACCAACCTGTTACTCCAAGTGGTACCAATACGAGATCAGGTCAGCCATGGCTTTATCCAGCTGCATCTTGAAAACCGAGGATGGAGTTTCTGCCATTCCCAGGGACAACTCACTCCAGCACGGCGCCACCCTCTAGTGACAATTCCCAAAAATGAACCCCCCAAACCGCAACTTGAAGGACATTGTCCCTTACTGTATTGTTCATATTATGGTGAAAAGTTTCCCTCGATCACCTTCCCAACACCATTTCAAACAGGCTGGTAGGGTTCACTGTTACGTTTACCTCCACCTGGGCAGCAAGACTCATGGGACAATTTTAGAGGTTCTCAAAATTAGAGGTTCTCAAAAGATGAGATGGTATTTTGTAGCTGCTGCAAAGGTTACTTCCAAGGCAACACCAGTCAGGCAGAACAAGACCATGGAGCACCGAGTTTCTTCAGGTTCCTCAGCTCTGAATGAGTGCTGAGCAGCAAAGGGCAGATTTTAAGATTCTCAGTAGCATTTTGTATCATGACCAGGAAGGCAAGCACAGAGACACTGGCAAAAGACTTCAGTGGTCAAAATTCAAGCATCCCCCTACTATTCACTTGCACACACGCATAGGTAACCCCAACCCTAACCCTCTAAAATGAGAAGTCAGAGTTCAGGGCAGACTCATTGCAATTCTGGTAGCTCTCTTTCAGCCATCACATCTGCAGCAGGAGAACATTCTTTAGTTAATGAAGATTAGAGGTTCGGCAGCTTAGTTTAAGCAAAGAAGATGCGAGAGCTGGTCCTGTTCCTATCCCTGCTGATGACAAGTTTGTGACTGTGCCCCATCCTCCTTCCTAGTCTCACCCTCTCCTGTCTCAACAAATAGAATGCTCTTTTCTAAATAGACTTAGTCTCTCACTGTGTACGTGCACAGCAGGATGAGGCCCCAAGTCCAACTGGAGTCTTCAGGCACTTCTATAAAACAAATTAACAATTCATTACTGCAATAACAAAACATCCCCAAAACTCCATGAAAAGCACCAGGTATTTTTCCTTCAGTAAGTTATTGGTAAAACACACAAAGTGCAAACTTTTTTTTTTTTATTTTTCTCTCTCCTCTCTTAAAATGAACATTTCTTAGGCTTTGAAGCATGAAATAAGTAAGCCCCATAGAGAACGGTATTTTTAGCTCCCAGGATCACATGATGTGCCAATGGCTCCTGTCAGGATCATCAGTCTTGCAAATTCAAATTGATTGAAGTAATAAGAGTGCTTGGCAAACATACAAGTTGAAACGTATAAAAGGCCAAAACTTTTGATCAGACAGCATGAAGTAAACGCAGTCCCCTATAAAATTCCTAAACAATTCATATTAGCAGAGCTGGACAAAGCTTACTGTGTTGCAAAACTATAAAGCATTTTTCATCTTATTTTTTAATTTTATCATAATTAGTTAATTTTTTCTTCATCACTCCATCCTTTCTTTCCAAGTGTTTATACAAATCAGTCTCATCCACATTAAGAACTAATTAATTTAGTGTGGCACAATGATTTCCACTACAAACAAGCTGCTGGATACTTGGGAGTTATCCTCGCATTATTCTTATCCTGGATGGATGTGTAATGTAGCATGAAAAACAGGCAAAAATACATGATGAAATACTTTTACAAGCCTGGATTTACACTGATCAAAGGGAGAACAGCCAGAGAAAAACCTCAGAAATCCTCCTCAGTTGTGATGCAAGTGGGGTTTTTTTATTATTTTTTTCATTGTGATCAGAGATTAGAATAAAAACCCAATAGACAGAGTTTTTCCATTCCCATGGCCAGCCATTCATCACCATTTTGAGTGCAGTTGGGAGCTCCATACCTGCTGAGCATCACCCCAACACACAAACATCACCCCTACAAACACTAGAGAGGATTAAGGGCAGGAGAAGCTAAAACTGAGGATGACAGAAAAACTTCTACTGGTCAAGGTCAATGAAATTACAAATGAAAAATCAGACAACCTGCATGGTTTTCTAGGATTTTACATTTCTACCTGTTGTAACGATTCCACGCTCTGGATATGATGAATTGACACCTAAACATACATAAGGTACATTTAGGAAAAAACAAACAAACACCACATGGGCCAGATTTTCTCCAGTGCACCAGGACAAATCTCCAATAATTCCAATAAAGTCCTTGGATTTCCACTGAGGTAAAGCAGGTGGAAAGATATCCCTTGATTTTCACTGTTATTCTTGAATGATGCTGATAAAGGTAACCAGATTTTCTCATCAAGGCCAGTCCCTTTTTATTTCTAGAATATGAAAAATCAAAACTTCATTGGGAGCTACAACCCATCAAAAAGAGCACATAGTTACGGTCACAACTAATTGCTAAAAGCAGGTGACTTATGGGCAAGCTCCACTCGCATGAGTTTGAGACAGGACACACACCAAGGATAAGGTGTTAGAACAAGCCTGTACACTATAAAACAGTTTGCATTTGCTCATATGACTAAAAAAAATTGTACTCCCTTTTTCATTGATTGGTATCTATAAATACTCACTTTGACCTTGAAATTACTTTCCCCAAAGCAGGAACTGACCAATTTATGTCCAAACCTGGGAGGCTGGGAGCTAGGCACAGTGTCCAAGTTCACAGCAAGCTTGAGGCATAAAATCTTCATGTTCCCTTGCAAAGATCCAGAGACTCAGTGTACAGCTACAGCCAGGGAACACACTGACTCCCCAAGGATTCCTCACAACTTAAAGAAAACATAACTGACTGCTATACTAAGGTTTTAAGACACATGCATTAGAATTACATTACATATATGTCTTGGTTTATATATGAAATGTTAGACTATATAATAATGTATATTGGTATGTAATGTAATACAAAAATAAAGGAGGTCAGATTAGGCAACCTTAACTGTCCCTTCTGGCCTTAAAAAACATCTATCAGTCACACAAGGTTTTAAGAACACAGACACAGAACCAGCTGATCCAGCTGCCAGGCAAACTCAGGCAAGGGAGTCTCACCAGATGAGCAGCCCCCTGGTTCAAACATCGCTGAAATCTGAGAATGCCACTGGTGGCAGCAGACAAGCAAAGCTCATGATTCACAGCGAGCAGAACACCTCAGAAGGAAGAATTATAGAAACCTGGTTGCCTGTGATACTGCTGGATAAAACCCAGTGACTTTGGAGGTCCTTCTCAGCTTGCATTTCTGCCAGGAAATGTCCAGTCCTGGTAGGATTGCTTTCTCGGATGGTACCATGGATACCTGCAGCGGGTAAGCACCAAATGTGGTAAAAGGTTGATCAGAGTTTACAACAAAGGCATTTTAAACTTCTGCTTTCATGTTTCATCTCAGCAGACCACAAAGCACGTACACAAAGGAAACCTCTGGAGCCAAAATACTAGAGAGAAGAAAATCCTTTGAGAAGTGTTCCAAAGTAGAGCTGTCCTCATGAAAATTCAAAAAGACCTCAGAGGATCAGTGGTATTTAAGAGACTCTGCTACTTGTTCATTTCAGGGGCTATCAAAACATTTTCTCCCATGTGCCTTCCAACCAGACACAGCTAGAAATTCAGATGCGTTAGAGCTGAGTGAACTAGATCTTGATGGACTAGTTCTGTGGGAAATCCCACAGAAGAGAAAATAGAGGGGGGTTTATATATTTATTTATTGACCATGTTTTCTTTAATGCATAGCCAGATTAATGAGAGGAGTAAAATCATTAATAGCCATCTACAGAGGTGGAAGAGCGTACAGTATTTTCCATCTTCCCTTAGTAGCCCATCCAGGAGGTTCATCTGTAAGTCCACAAGAATTGCAAGAGCTCGTCTAACTTCTGTGTTACATCTGACTCACTCAAAACCCTCCCAGCAAACTAATGCACCAATTTGATTTTATTACGCTCTTCCTAAACAGAACTACAACAAAAGAAAAAACAGACTGTACAGATCCCAGACTATACTTTTGTTCAAAGGTTCAATTTTGTTCTATTCCAAGGTACCACAAAGTGTCCTAGAACTGATCTCTGTTCCTGTAGTATCTGGGTATCCAAGGGGCTGGGCAGGACTCCCATCCTGGTTACATCAGTGTAAACCTGAAATAAATCCCTGTGCTGTAAAGGAGTTATTTGTAAGCAGTTAGTTCAGGCTGAAGCCAAGCTCACAAATGGCTACATTTCACATCTTGGAGGGGAAGGCGACAGCTTCAGAAGGAAGTATTAAAAAAGCATTTCCAACTTGAGCAAACTCTGTATTCTGCATTTAAAAGCTATCCTGACTGTCCAGAAGAGCTTATGTGTCAGATGCTCAAAATCTGTGCTATAAATAGACTCCAGAAGTCCTCTGAAAAGCATCAAGACATAAGATTTGTCAAACACAGACAAAACACCTAAATATTCAGTGATCTAATTTTGATCTCACTCACACAAGTTATATACTGGTGTAATGCCGTTTGTTTTTTTTAACGGAGAGAGGATTCATCTAGACGCAAGATTACTACCCTATATTTATTTCTATTTTTAATCCTTGTGATTAATTATTAATGTTACATGGCATGTTTAAGATAAGAACATATTGCTGCTCTAGAAAAACTAATAGAGTAGGCTTTCTTGCTTTTCCAGATAAAAGAAAATAACAATGATACAATCTTCTCCAATTTCCCACAACAGTCCCGTCTTCCTGTGATCACTAAATTAACAGTGCTGCTTTCACTTTGAAAGGATATATAAACATTTAAGATTATTAGTCAGCTGTTTGCTTTTCTACACAAAAAAAACCCCACACCTCAAACAAACATACTCCACAAAGCAACAAACAAAACCTGAACATAACCAAGCAATCTGCTCTCCCAGTTCGATCCCTTCTAGTTTGTAAGTTAGGATCTGCAGAAATTATCACTGAAGAAGCCAAAAAACCCCACCAATTACAGGCGTACTGCTGATAGATGAGTACCTGCAAATAAGTACAAGCCAAGATCAAAATTAACTCACTTTATGCACCAGTAAGTACAGTCTATTTGCAAGCAGATTTAAATGAGAAATCAAAATGCTGCAACAGGAAAACAAGAGCATGGGCTGACTCCTACAGCCCTGACTTGAGGCAACATTCCCATTAATTTCAGTAGTTTTGCCTGAGTCGGGACTCCAGCTCTAGAACCCTAATTACAGCCGAATAATCAACCCACAAACAACTCCGCCGGCAAATCAGTGCCTCTCTCTAGTCATCTAACAGAGAGCAAGACTCTTCATTAGCTGCTTCTCCATTCCCCATGACACCACATATGGTCTGTGCCAACCAGCTCCAGCCAACGGGAAAGTCATGGGTTTCCCTTCCCAAAGAAGGGTTTGTCACTGGCCTGCAAAACTCAAGCTAACACAAAAACCCCATGGTTCTGGAGCAGAGAGTCAGTGGGCAGCTGACTTACAGCAACCTCTCCACACAAGGCAGAACGAGATTGGGGCACCCATTGCCAGAGGCTGCCATGAAGCAAAAGAGTGCAAAGTTTTGGTTCTGAAAGTGACTGACGGCCTGATGTTGGGAGGGGATGACAGAAAAGGGTCGCTTTATTCATGACCTGTTTCTTTTCCTACAGCATCTCCTACTGGCTCTGCCAAACAAGGATCCCATGCTAAATGGACTTCTGGTCGAAGCGTGGAAGATTGTGATCTGCCACACTGGATTCAGAGTCCAGCTACACAGAAGTGTTTCTCAGATGCGGGTTCCAGGAGCCCTGCAACTACATCAAGCTCTTAGCTCTAAAAAGACAGCTTTCTAGCTTTAATTTTTGATTTTTTTTTAGAAAAAAATAAAATATGGCTGACAGTTTGGCCAAAATAATACCACATACATCACACACTGCTACAGTCTCCAAGTACAGGAACAGTACTCGTCATCCCCCTTTGAGTCCTATGAGGATTTTGACACTTAAACCAAAGTTAGGCCACCAGGAGCACACTTCACAGGAGACGTACAAAGCACTAGGGGAAAAAAAAGAATCTACAAAATATTAGTGAGAGTCACACTAACAAAAGACACGCTGATGTTTGAGCTCAAAAGACTATTTTCAGGAATTTGAGAAATCAGTACACTCATAACCTATCCAGCTGGGGCTTGGTATGTGACAAGTGATGAAGAGTTCGGCTTGTTGGGCCCCTGTCCCCTGGGTGGTTGTAGGGAGCCACTTCCTCCCAGAGACCATTTCTAGTGATCTAGGGCTGGAAAGAAGATTCTCCTACCCAAGGTGGGACATAATATACACCATGCAGCCTGCTCTAACCTTACCACAGTCACTGCTCCCTGTACAGATGACATCCTTTACAGCCTTCTTACAGATTATTCAGATTTTTCAGCCACGGACTAGATGTTAGTTCTGAATTCCAGCCCCCTTACCCTTCAGGCCTCCCATGGATACAGCTGCAGCTCTTGGTCCAACTTAACATTCTTTTCATGCAGTGAGGAAGTGGAAGATGTTTGTCTGGTGGACCCATCTGCTGTTCTAATGAATATTATCAACTCCCCAAGGCCAGAGATCAAAAGGCAGTAGGCTGAATGGCCTGGATTGGACAGTTTCAAACAATCTCCTAAACGCTCCTACAACATATTAGGTTATCAGGACCATTAAACACATTTTTTCCAGTATTTAAACAGTTTCTGCTTCACTATTCATTTGGCCTCCTATAATTTGTTATGTAGGTGAATTTTTCAACCTGTGCAAAGGTCAGGGTGCTGTCTGCAAAGCACTTAAATCTAACTCCAAATGGTACCTGAATCTTTGCTTGCCATAATACCACATGTAACGATGTCACCATCTGTGAGCAATATGCCGAGATGACTTCACTTGCAAAGCGCTGGCAAAATACTGGAGAGAAAGATCACAAGATACGTTACAAAGTTTATTTCAAAGTCGTTGATAACCTTGCCAAAAATTCTGCCTCGTCGTCTGCCCAGCTCTTGCCTGATCATCTCATAAGCATAGGGGAAAATGAGAATTTCATCTGAACATATAAATTTTAAGTTCTTAATAGAGTAATGAAATAGTGTATCTTAAACATGCCTCAGCAGGCACTGTTCTGTGGAACAGTAAATTCTGAAGAGTAACAAGGTGGCACCAAACCAAGGTCTGTCTGGAATTGCTGTATCTAGAGGGATGCATTTCATATCAACTATTCAGTCTGGTATATCCAGGAAGAAAGCACTGGTCTCAGTACTGGGAACTTGGTTTAAAAACATTGCAAGGACCTTTGACAGTTCTAGGTAGGCAAATGAAATTCTGAAAGGCTGGAAAAGCGCAAACCTGAATTAAAAAGAAATATGAGTAGCTGGATATAATAGGCAGCCTGTGTCTTCTGCTCCCACAAAAATACCAGATCAAATAATTAGAGAGGCTACATGTAAGAAAACCAGGAAAATGACAGGTAGAGGTTTGTCAAGACTAAATCTCATCAGACTAATGTCATTTCTTTCTATGACAGAGTAACAGGTTTGTGAATAGTGAAGGACAGGAGACATCACAAATCTTGACGCCAGCACGGCTGCCAATGTTGCCCAGCACAAGTTGGGGAAATGATTTCAGTGGGTGGAGAAGTGCTCAAGAGCAAACCCGGGGCTGCTATCAGTGTCTCACTGTCAAACCGAAGGACGCTATTTAACATTTGTTATTTTCATAATAGGGAACTTAATCATTATGTCTAAAATTATATTAAACAGGAAGACTGCAAGTATGTTGGAGGAAGAACTGGAGTGATTTTAACAGCCTGGAGAAATCGCTTGGAAAAAGAATGCTCTGCAAAAGTGAACGGTTATTCCCACCAAAGTGGAGAACCAGCTGCACAGACACTGTTCGGGGAACAGCTGCAGTTTTCTAGAAGAGGACGGGGAGTTTAGAGTAAACCCCAAACTGAAGCTGCATCACTTGTTACACTGTTGACAAAATTTAAGACACAGAAGCAAGATGAATAATCCACTGTACGCTAACAACATTAAGTAATTTTTCTCTGCAAGGCTGTGCTGGTGAGACCTCAAATGAAGACCTGTGTCCAGGCTGAGGAACTGGATTTGAGAAACGTGTAGGGTCACTGGATAGAGTTCAGAAGAAAAAGAAGGTAGGCAAATTTCTAGAAAGTACAACTATACAGAATGAGTGGGAGAATTTGGTTTGTTTAGTAAAGATGAAGGAAGACAAGAAAAAAAAAGGTCCTGAGATCCCTAGGATATTGCTGCAGAGACCAGTCACAAAGTGACGAGGACAAGTATTGGGTCTGAACTACACCAGGAGGGATTTAGCCATGGGGAAGTAACAGCAAGTGAAGCACTGGAACAGACTGCTTGGAAAGATGGACAACCTCCACCACCCGTGTTTTAAAATTGGATTTGACACGTATCCGCTAAGAACGATAAAGGTGACCCAACTCATTAAGACATTAGTTATTTCGCTATTAGTTCTGTGATCCTATTAGATGCTCGCCAAAAAAAATTTCTTTAGAAGCAGCCAAATCCCAACCATTGTAATCACTCAAAACTTCTCCTGACTCTGGAATCTGGATCCATGGCAAAAGTATCAAAGACTGTGTCAGGTTCTGCCAGTCTTTGCCATGTAACTTCATTTGAGGAACAAATCATTATTCAGCCTGGGTAACATCCCACTTGAGAAAGAAGATCATAGCAGCCTGACTCACAATTTGGATGCCTGTCCATGATTTTGTAAAGTTTTGGGACTACCTTTATGGTTTTACACTTGCATCCGATCTCCACAACTAATTTAAAATGCTCTGCTGTAATAGAATAATCAGAGGCAATTATGGAAGGTCAGAGAAAGAGCAGGCATAATATATTCTGTTAAGTCCTTCTGATAGTTCATGATGTGGAGCTTTATTAATGTGTCTGGGACACGTCCCCCAGCCCACTTCAGAAATGCCAACACTCCCTGGGGGATGGCACTGAAGGGATTCACAGCTTTCAGATGTCTCTTCAAAAAGATGAAGCTGACGACTTTCAAATAAGTCAAAGGGAATTAGAAAACTTTTTTCCCAAAAAATCCAATGGGGGCATGCATAGCTTTAAGAATAGGTGTCGTGGCAGAAGAATTAAGGTGTCCTTTCACCAACCCAGAGAGGCCAAGGTCAGCCTGGGGCCATATTTTCACCAAAGTCTGCATTCCCAATTAATCCAGCTCTCAGCAGTTCTTCGCTCACTCAAACCAAGCATTGAAAAGCAGCTGGATATAATATTAGCCACTTCGTAACCTTATGCAGTTACGATTATAGCCACTGCTATGCTTAAATGTCACCCAACAGGGCATACAGTTTGAGTGAACTGTCACCATCGCTAAAATCCTCAAAACTGGTTGAAGAAGAAAAACTCAGAACTTTCTTCTCTCCTCATCTCACACATCAATGCCAGGCCAGTTCAAATTTATGAGCTGGCTGCCCTTCTCTTCTGATCCACTCCAAACACATAACATTTTATTTGCCCTGCTTTGTGCACTTTTATGCTCTGATGGAGCAGAGATAGATGCCTTTGTATCTCCACCACTGGAAGGTCTTTCAGAGGGCAAAAAGCTAAGCTTCTGATACCAAACTACACTTCACATTAAGGGCACATTTATAAAGAATATACAGAGTGTGACTAAGTTGCTAATTATCTCTTTAACAATCAAAATCAAAGACCAAAAAATATTTTATAAATTCTATAAAGTCATCTAGTGATGTGCTTCCAATCACCTGTTTAGATTTCTGTCTTTATAATAAGACTCATTATCCTGATCATCCTTCCATTAAATTATTACTCTGCTCAGAAATGGAAGGAAGAAACATTTCTCCTTCGGACATGCCCTGCAAATGACTTCCACTGTTCTCAACACCCCTCTCTGCCATGTTACAACTGACAAGTTACATACGATCACAGTTAACCTGTAGCTTTTTTCTTCCAGCTAGTAAGGAGGACATGTCTACAAAATTCAACAAAGAAGCCAGTAAATGCTGACACATCTGCTCCTTAACCTCTTCTTTCTGTATCCTGCTCTCTCAGAGCAGGGCTTAAATTATAAGTACATCCCCACAGTCTTTTACAGGAAGATACCAACAAGTTGTAGCCCCATTCTGAGCCCACCCCATGCTACAGGGTTTGATATCAGAGCTGGCACAGTGCAGAGCTGCCATGGCGCCATGGTCTCTAACTGGGATTTGCCTGACATCCACATGGTTCATAACACAAGCAGAGCAAATTCAGCTCTACCCAAAGACTAAAGGTACATGGCAAGAAGATAATGCCGCTTGTCCTAGAGCCTTTGGCTCTGCCAACAAAAGCAAAACTCATTAATTGCCAGTGCTGTACCTCTCCAGCCACCACAGGACCTCTAGGACTCCACCACAAACTCTGCTCCAGTACCTGATCTTAGCAGAGAAAAATGAAGGAAGCTGACTAAAAACAATAGCTTGAGAAAAACGGTAATCCCAAGGCATCTAGGCTTCTCTGTAGCCTCTGCCAAAGCAGAGAAAGTCAGCTCTAATTTGCCATCCAGCTGCAACCATTCCCTTCCCAGTTCCCACCAGCACAGGAACACTAGATAGCTCCAACCCAGCCCTCTCCTGACACCACAAGGACCACAAGCAGTGCAGTGAAATTCCATGCATGGAGCCCCCGACTACCCTTGTCACACAGCTTATGTTTAAACAGCACAGAAATGGGATAATTAAATTAGTTTCACTGGTAACTTTCAGCATCTCTCTTCTCATCTTCTCTCTCAGCCTGGTTTCTCCTACAATGCTCCTGCAGGTCAAGAGCCAGCACGACTATGTTAAACCTGCTGAAATGGTCTCTTGCCCTCAAGGAATCTCTGCAAACACGTAATGTAAAAACAGGAGAGAACTTCATAAACTACCTTCCGTAGGTTTGCAAACATTACCTCATTACCAGCCACTTCTTTGCACTTACACTTATGAAAGCAAGACTGAATTTTGTATTTTACCTCCAAAGCAGAGCAGAGTCCTCCAATCCAGCAGCGTTACATAAATGAGTTTCACACCGGTGGGGAGAGCCTAATAGATTTTGTAGGTCAGTGCTTCTGGCAGATATTTCTCTAAAGACTATGTTTTGAGTTCAAGGAAAAAAAAAACACCAAAAACGACAAACCTACCCTTCAACTAGAATTTTGAAGGCGCAGTCCAGTAAAAGTTAATAAGAACGGGGGAACAACAGGAGGAGGAAAGAGCTCGATTGATTTGTTGCAAGCTGATCCGAAAGTGTTTCGAAAATTCAGGGCAGGTGAGGACAAAATAAAAAAAATAAAAATATTCAAGCAGAGAACAACTCAAAAATAAAAATAGCAGCAGTGGCTAAGAACAGTTCTTCAAAGAGATGTCAGACTTTACAATACTTTGTGCAGCAGCAATGACTAAAAAGGCTTCATGTTGTTGCTACATGGCAGTATTTAAAACCAGCATTCATTTCTTTGGGAAAAAAATAAATAACAAAAACACATACAGCAGAATAATTAAATGCAACCCATAGGACAGCTGTTTTAAATCCTATTAAAAAACCCTGGGGCTTTTTTCCATGGTCAGCGTGGTCACCACAATTTCAAATTCTAATTTTCAGCACAGGTCAGAAATGTCATAACTGGTAACACAACGGATGCCACGGGTGACAAAGATAATTTCTAGGAACTTAATGTTTAAAATAAACAAAGAGAACTTGTGGCATCTCTTTATTGCTTTTTTTTTTAAAGCTAAGAGTTACACTGAGTATTAAATTTGCTAACAGGCAAACTTTTATGCTTTATATGAGGCCTCTCGTGCAGCAACATCTTCTTTCCCTGGGCTCTTAAGGAGCCAAGATGTCTGAAACGGCTGCAGAATCCTCTCTCTCACTAAGCTGCAGGAGAAAGAGGGGGAAAGCTTACTTTTCCTTCTCCGGGTGCCATGACATATTTGTGAGCCTAATAACATCCTTGCAAAGTAGATAAAATATTAAGTATTTTCTCTATATTACATCAGCAAAGAAATAGAGGGCCAGTAGTCAGCCACCAGTTTTCTGCAAGTACAAAATTAACCTTGGATTTATTATTTCAAATAAGAGATGATCATCATGAATATTTTATAACATTTTCTGTAGCCTTAATAAAACAACTACATTCCCTCCATTTTTTAAAGCTGCAAAGGGTTCACAACCATCGTCTGCAATGTTCTACAGACCTTTGCCAATAGTTGTGGTTCTGGAAATGAATCTTTTATTCATTGAATTTCAGACCGAAACTTGAAATTGTCCTGTAGAAACATTTTATTGTTTTTCCTACGTTATCGCAAAGTCCTAAACAAAGGCAGGTGTACCCTGTGAGGCTCCTGGAATCCCGGTACACCCTGAAGAAGCAGCCAAACAGTATAAAGCCAATGTCCCTCCTCCCAGGCCAGTATCTTATCTGTGTGTTAGAGGGAATTATGAAAAAAAATATGTGTTAGCTTCATAGGATGCTTATTCACACCAGACAGGCCAATGCTTTGTATTGTTTCTCCTCCTCTGTCTTTACATACATTGGGGGGGTGGGGAAGACCTGACTTCAAGACTTCATGGGAGTTACCGTCATTCCTCAGCTGAAAAAACGCATCCAAAGAACCAGCAGCAACACAGACAAGCAAATCTGCGACAGCAAAATGGACAAAGCCACTTTTCTACAGAACTGCATCTTCTGGTCAGATTCTCTGGTGTCTGAAAAGCAATTAAACAAATTCATGGAAGAAATATCCATCAAAAGCTACTAAAATACACATACACTGAGAACTTCCCAAGGCACAGATCAACGGAGGATGGAGGCACGCCAGGAACCTGCACTATACTTTTCTCTGCACATCTCCTGCTGACCACTGTCCAAAGCTGGTTGTTAACTAGATGCATCTTTGATAAGACCCCAAATGCTTTATGCAGTACATCTGATCTTCAGAGCGAGCTAATTCCACAGCTTTCCCACTATGGGAGAACCAAAAGGGCCTCCTTCTTCTAGCTGGCCACCTGTTTTTGTAAGGTCCATCAGGACTCCATGCCTTTCACGCTCTGACTCCTGGTAAATTTGCTTGGATTTGGCCAATAGATTCAAAAGTAACAGGGTGAGGGAGTAGGGACAGAATTATGATGTTCACATAAGCCTTGCTTCCTTAAGAAACCAGGTTAAAAAAAAAATCAACAGATGACAAGTTACAAGACGCTCTGTAATCTGCTTTTAAAACACCCAGAATTGAGGTGCAAAGTCCAAACAGGGCACACGAGGGTGTGTTTGACAAGGAGCAAGCACTTACATTAGGCAAAACAACATCATCTTTTAAAAATGATTCCGTGATAAAAAGAGAGACCCAGCAGCAACTCCAAAGAGCAGAAACCTGCTCACTCACAGACCTACCACAAGGCTCAGGGCTGTTCTTTCCTTGCTAAATCATCCCTTTTACTCTCTTCCAGACCTTAACAGACTGCTACAAAAATACCATAAATTATAGAGTATGAATGATGTCAAAGCCTGCTCACGGAGGGAGGCTGGGAACAGCAATCATGTATTCTTCAGCTTGGGAATACACACACAATTTTTGTTCATAGCCTATAAAAAAAAAAAAGACTCTGCACATCAAAGGCATCAAATGTATTTCCTTTCAGATCCTCCCTTCAACCAGCCTAGTCCGATACCACAGACACAGGGAGAGAAGGAAGGGAGGCTGACAGGATGACTAGGAGAAGTCAGGACCAAGGAGAATGGCTTAAGCCACTGAAATACACAGGGAAAGTGTAAATGCAGCAGAAGAACCAGTATTTACATAACAGGTTAAAACTACACTGTGCAATTCCAGCTGGTTTCCAGAGAGACCTGCTTCTGAATACTTGAATGTGACAGGAGATAACGACCATAACCATCAAACGAAGACCTATGTGTCTTCTCTTTGTCTGCATAAAGGACACCTGGCAATTCAGGCTGCTCTAAACTGCAGTGCCTGTCCACAGTCCCAAGCAGGGAAACAGAAAAACTTGGGGAACATCAACAAAATGGGATGACTTGTTTTACCCAGCTACACATCACCACCCATCACACACAGGGAGGATATGAAAGCCAACAGTCATTAATCCACCAAGATTCTGCAGCTCTAAGGTGATCTTTTGCCAAGTAACACATCATTAGGAGGGGATCTTTTGCCACGTAACACATCATTAGGACCACTTCACAGCTGGGGGAGGGGGGTGTGAAGAAGAGGAAATGATCAGGACCTTGATGCTGTTCTCCAGAGTTGCGTTGATCAGAAAACCCTAAAAAAGGGGCTCAAATTTTGTTTACAGCTAAACCAAAAACATCATCAATTGTGAACATCCCACACCTGGGAGTAGCTTTGGAATTAAAGTAAAACTGAACCCAGACAACTGAGTTCTGTCCCTTACTATTACTTGAATGTCAACTCTGAGACCCCAGATAAAATAAAAGACCAAAACCAAGGTTTGTTAATGCAGTGCACAGTGATAGTGCTGGATTTCTTCTACCCTCCATTACCCCACGTAGAATAGAGTTCCATTTTCGTTTGCCTCCTGAAAGAAGTAAACTATAAGGAATGTCTTCGCTCTACAACATGCTGTGAAACTTCACTACACTGTATAAATGTTTTACACCAATAATAATTAAGAGGTACCTTTTCAAAGAAGTGCCTCAAAGTCATGCACATAAAATTTGAAAGCACTGCAGCTAAACCACAGGTACACGATCACCAGAGTGGTATTTCCAGGTGTCTGCCTTAGAAACTTTGCATCTGTGCACAATGCGAATACCTAAGTTTAAGCAAGTTCTCTGGAGTCTTCCCATGTACAGACATCTTTTCTTCTAGCTGACTTCTCTGAGCCCGTAGCCGAGGATACCCGTCTTCACAAGGATGCTCAAAACGGTTGCTCTGAACTCACTTCAAAGCAGATGTGCACAAAGACACCGCACAGACGCTAGCTAGAAATAGGGCTGCTCCAATTTGATCTAATCAACCTCCTTTCCAACACTGAATGCGTGGAAACAAACACTGGAAAACCCAGCTAAGCAGCCTCTTCAGTGCTTTCGCCGGCCGCAGTGCACCTAGAGGTGAAGCAGAACCTCAGCCTCATAAGTCAACCCTCCAAACAACCAGCGAGGGCTGCGTCCAAGAGCAGATGGCATATTCCTGGACCCACGCCTCCGTGAAGACACCGGGCCAGACAACAGTTGTGCACTCAACCACACACTGATGTCATCCCAACGCTTCCTGTGAGCATCAAGCCTCACGGCAGGCAACCACAGATAAACCCGTGCCCATTGCCAAAGGGTCCCCCAAGAAGAGTGGCAGAAGGCAGGCCTTGTACTGCATGAATCACCTCGACAGGGCACATATGGCTCAGAACACCAACAACAGCTCCACTATGTTTCTCAGCTGAAAAATGTCTTTTGTTCCTTCTTCCAAGGTTCTTTTTTTCAATGCACATGAAAAATGGCACTTCAGCGATATTCCAGACACCTCACCAGCCTGAATTCTTTTCTCAGAAGAAACATTCTCATAACATTTAAAGTTTTCTTCTTATCTAATTCCTCACTTTTTCCCCCCCCCACTTTCCCACTCAGGAAAGAGGAAAGAATTGATAGAAATTTAGGAAACTTCATCACACGTGTTCTTCTTGTCCATCTTCATAGTAAATGCTAAGTTCAATCATTTTCCACCTGCTCTTTGTATTAGCAGCCTCAGTGAGAATTGAGTAAGTGCTTTGTCACGCATAGAACCAATCCTTCTCAGGTAGAGCTCCAAACCATGCTACAGGAACACCAAGAGGAGTCCACTTTCCTACCACCCATGCTGTCAGCATCGAAGAATTTCCTCTGGTGGAGCACTGCGAAGCATCCCACTTGCACACAAGCTGCTACAAACTCTAGCCCCTGTAACGTATCACACAACAGGTTATTTCTGGCACTGCAGAGAAAAACCCCAACCTGCACCCACACAATTCCAGGACTGCAAGCTCCACATGGCAAGCTTTGTCAAAGAAAGGATTAAGAAGTCCCAGGATTTAAAGATATAGAAGAAAAAGCTCATAACTACTGCACTGTTAACTGGACTGTAACAATTACGCCATCTTACTCCAAGATGCAAAATATAAATCACATTGTGCAAACTGATGCAATCGCGTTTCTGCCTCAGAGCCCCCCCGACAGAGAACGTGTGTTCCAGCCCCGTTTCACCCGTTCTTACACAGGCACAGCAGCAAGTGCATTCAGTATTGTCCTTGAGACAGCCAGGCATATGATGCCCGTTAGCTGGAATGGACCCGCACAGTTGTGTTCCCATGAATCATACGGAAAATCAGTCCCTAGCAGGAAACTATTCTTTGGCGAGGTGCACAGCATCTCCAACTCTCCCATTAATAATAAAGGTGTGTGTTAGCCCTCGTCAAAAACGTCCCCCAGAAGACTAAGCCTCTGCAGGAAGAGAGATGGCTGTACTGTATATTGCTTCAGCAGGCAATTGCTCAAGCAATACTGCTTCAGTGCCATCAACAGCCACTTCCCAGTCATAACGCAAGCACAAAATGCCCGAAACAGAAGGAATAAAACTGGAAGAGTCACCAAGGTTGGCGTCAAGCTACAGTTTCTTTCTCGCTCTAGATGGAGAGATCACCGGGTCTATGACCAGGCTAGTAGTGGATTTGGTGGAGTCAGATTAATCCATTAACTGCATGCTGGTGCTTGCCTCTCCCTTTTTCCTCCCCAAAACTGGAAACTTAAATGAGACTCAAAATAGACATGGGAGCTCTTCTTGCATCAGACAAATAGACTGGACAGCTTTAAGATTACCAGAAACAGCAGGAAACACTATCTTCCACCCTAGACCTGAATCCTGCTCCCTTGCCTTAGCTTATAAGGAGACCAAAACCAGACCAAATCAGCTTCTCCTTCCTTGCCTCTACAAAAGGACAGCAGAGGCCCCTTTCTCACCCCCTCACTCCGCTACACCTCATCCAGGTCAGCCCAGCCAAATGCAGGAAAGAGCAAGTCCATTCTATCAAGAGTATTTGCAAGGGAAGTCTAGGAAGAATCAATATGGTTTTAAAGTAATATCAAAAAGGTCTTCTTTGTGTTGCAAATAGACTCAGAGCCCATGTCCTGAACACATGCTGCATGATTTTGAATAAATTCACTGCTGCCACTCAGAGAGCCTGGGATGCTCTCACCTGCAGCCTGCCGTCGCTGTGTAAGCCATACCCTGGGCATTAGCTAGGCACAACGTTACAAATTCCACCTTCCTGCAGTGAAATCTGCCATTCTGCAGAGGGCTAGCGCCAGCCCAAATTCCTATGGCGACCAGGGAGTCCCGCTTCACCTTAATGTGAGAAATAAAGATTTTAAATCTCACCAAGTAGCGCTGGACCACTTACTTTTGGTGAATAATTTAACCAGTCAGTTAAGCACTTCACTTTCCACCACCACCACCCTCTTTGCATCTTTGCCACAATGAGACAGTGACTTTTTTTTCTGCCGACGTTTTCATTATTCATTATTGTTATTATCCAGCAGCAGGTTTGCGTGAAAAATTCCTGCCACAAGTTGTTGAACAAACAGCAAGCCGCAAATTCGCTTTCACGGGTGAATTTCCATGCAGGTAGCCAGGCAAAGGCCCATCAACTTCCAAGCGTGCAGGAGAAATAACTGCAAAGTTTTAAAACCAGTAATAAAGAAACCAAACAAACGAACAGAAAAAAAAGGAATACAAGCACTGGACAGGCAAAAGTTCGCTCAGAACCACCTGTCACTTTGGAATATTATTTTATGACATTTAACCAAGACCAGATATGCAGGTGCCTGCCTGAGTGGATGAAGAAGACAATGTAAAGGAAAGAGTGCTAGAAGGACAGTCAAAATGAGGGACACCTCTTCTGTCCACACCAGGAGCTCATGGCTTACCCAGGTCATTGCTTAAAGAGCTATATGCAGCAGCAAGTCTCTTAGGAAAAGCAAGAAGAAAATCCAGCATGCAGCTCCACACTGCCACGATAAGGAAGAAATTCTTGACTGTGAGGGTGGTGAGACACTGGAACAGGTTGCCCAGAGAAGCTGTGGCTGCCCCGTCCCTGGAGGTGTTCAAGGCCAGGCTGGATGGGGCTTTGAGCTACCTCGTCTAGTGGGAGGTGTCCTTGCCTATAGCAAGGGGGTTGGAACTAGATGATCTTTAAGGTCCCTTTCCAACCTAAACCATTCTGTGACTCTATGATAAGAACAAGTTGAGTGAGCTTAAAGCCACCTCAGGTGAATCGGTGCGAGTGAGGCGAAGCAGCAGGCTGCCGGAGAGAGTGCCACCTGGGAGAACAAGACAACAGCCCAACCATCACACAGAGGGCCAGGCAGCAGAGGAAGCCTTTCTGCAAGAAGGGCTGGAGCAAATGAGCACAAGGGAGAGGAACTGAAAGCATACGTAGAAGGCCACCAAATTATTGAAAGCACCTCCACCAACCTTAGCACCAAGATGGGTTCAGCGCAAGACCTGCCGTGCAGCCACCAGTAGAGGAAGAGTTCGCTCCATCAAACATTATGGCTTGTTCTGCACAATCTCTGGCAAATTAACATCTCCCCCCCCAACCTTACTGTCTCAACTTCCCCCTGCCAAACAGGAGTAATTTTTCTCAAAATCTTGGCAAACGACTTTATGAGGCATCTTTAAAGCTTGGGAAATAATTCTTATTTAGATACATAAGACTGGGAGAAACTTTTTGGCCATTAATTTCAGCCTTCTGCTAATTTCCAGCCTTAATTTATTCATGGCCTGTTCATACCCATTTGTCTGTGTGCCAACACGCTGTTTCGGTTTAAATAACTCTTCTTTCCTACGTCTCCCTGTTCATCCTCCCAAGATGTATTTGGAGATGGTCCCATCTTGGCTAGTCTACACAAGCCAAGCTCTGTCAGTCCCATCTTCAAGGGTATGCTCCCCATCATCCCAGTCCCCATGGTGTCCTTGCTGATTTTAATTTATCCCTCCTGCCCACAGTTGTTCAGAACTGTACCCCTAATACCATGGCATACTCAGGCACATTTTCATGGCTTAGTTGCCCAGGAATTTGTCCCAAAGAAACTGAAACAGCCCCTGACGAAAGGCCAAGGACTGAACCAGTTCCAGCTATTGAGACTCTTCATCCTCCAAAACACTTGGAGTCCCCAAGTGATGGGGAGGTCCCACACTCCAGCTGCTCACACAAGTCTGCCATACTGTTCCCTCCAGCACAAACAGAAACCTGCACAAAGCCTGGCCCTACTCCATTAAAGAATGCGTACCAGGTCTTGCCAAAATTAGTGGGCAAAGGAGCATTTATAAAATCTGTTTTGCTGAAAGAAATTACTTCATGTTATAGCTACCACTGCTGATACACAGCCATACACTTATTTAATTATATTTTTTTTTGGTCTGAACAGAGAGATAAGCTTGTGAGTAGGAGCAATTCCAACAGGACTCCACCCTATGTTGTGACATCCACTTGTGCCCCCATAGCTGGTGGGGAAAAAGATTGCTAAATCCACAGTTTGCAATCCAGCCGCCGCTGCAGCACACCCTCCCTAAAAGAAGAGCCAGGAGTAACTCTCCTATAGAAAATCAGCTTTGAAATAAAACAGATTCCAACCCAGAACTACATCTGGAGTCACTGTCGGGTGGCACAGGGGCAGCCCCAAGACTTCAGCTCACACAGCCAGTGTTCAGACCCCACTGCCTCAACCACCACTTGATGAAACCAGCCTCATCTGCCAAAAATCTAAGCACTGCCCCTCTACGGATCCTTTCCCAGCCTCCCCCATCGCGTCTGCTCCATGTGGAGAAGCCGAGGGCTCTGTGAACCACTGGAGAAGCAGCTGGGTGCCTCCAGCACACAGGGTGAGACTTTGTTCCCCTCGCTGGAAGTGACAAACCACCAGGAGGGCACAGTGTTGAGCAAGCACGGAGATGATCGGGGTTTGCCATGTGATTCCTACTGCAGCAGAGCTGCTGGCACAGCTGCTCTAATAACCAGAAGAAAATTCTCTCCAATGTTTTAGAGTTAAGATTTCCCCTCCACAACCTTTTACTCTGCTTGGAGAGCTGAATCGCCAAGCCACCGGCGCTGGCTCAGCAGCAGTAATCCCAGTCTTATTAAGCAAACCAATTAAGCATGGACTTAACTTTAAACACACCATCAAAGCCCAGTGGCTTAGAGCAAGTTCAGACTTAAGAAGATGCTTAAGTTCATTGCTGACTTGAGGCTTAACTTGCCAAATTAAACCACAAAACCTTGCTTGAGCTGTTCTAGGGAAGGGAGAAAACACAAAGCTTATTCTCTACAATGACTGTGCTAACACTAAGGATAGGTTCAGCATTCCTCCACCGCTAAGGACACAGACTGCTGTAAGGGCTTCTCAGTTCCACAGCAGACAGGTCTGACATCAAGCTGCACCAGAGGGGTGGGTGGTCAACCAGTGTCCCACCACGTGCCCAGTATCACAGCCAACAGTCCCACTGCTGCATAGACACAAGCCACCACCCTCTGCTTCTAGGAACTTATAGGTTTCAGGGCAGGTCTGAAGGAGAGAAGAGGAGCTCGATGCAGTGTGGGACACCCTACAAGAGTTTAGAGGTCTAGGAAGTGCCAGCTGAAGGTTGGCATTCACAGCCTGCTGCAGTGGGAATCAAACACTCCAGGTCTGAATGAGACATGCCAGAAGGGTAGAAATAAGCTTTGCATATTAAGAGAAGCTCTCCATGCATGATGGAAAAAAGAAAAGGTGATGGCCCGTGTGAAGAGCTAGGAGAACAAGTGCAGCCACTGAATTTTCAGTACAGTTACGCTGTTCTTGTCCAGGCCTGATAAAACAGCATTACAGAAACACAGGTCTGTGATGCTCAGAGCCAGGACAAGCCATAAAATTTTGTGGATGCTTTAAAGACCTCCAGCAATAAGGCATTACACAGGCTCGTAGCAAGAAACTGCTTGACTTGGTGAAGCTGATGAAGATTAGAGATGAGAAACTTCGGCTGGAGCAGTTTTAATTCAGTGGAAGGCACAGAAAAGGTGTTAGGACAGACTGGAAGGAGAGGAACTTTGTAGTGAGAAAGTAAAAAAGCTTTCAGTACTGAGATGAAAGGCAGATGGGTGGCAGTTGGAAAGAGTCAAAAAAGAAAGAAAAAAAAAACCACCCAAAAAACAAAAACCATACAGACTCTTAAGACTGGAGATGCTAAACGTGACTGCATTACCAGCAAAAAGTCAGAGAAGAATGAGAAGTTATGGCAAAGATCAGGAGAGGAAACAGGGTTTCCCACTGTTTGTGTAGATGGAAAAGCTGGATCAGACCAAAGGAAAACGCACACATTGAGACATGAAGCCAAAGGGTCACGAATCAAGGGAGCACCATCTGCAGTCCCAGGTCACGGGCTAGAGTATCTGATCTACACCAGCCCCACGGCCTGGGAAATTATGGAGTAACTCTGAAGAAATTCACTGGAAGAGGGACACAGCCCCTCTTCTTTCCCACAGAAGCCAGAGATCTCATACATACTCTGTACCTTTTAAACGCAGGAATTGAGGTATCAAGCCATGCCTCCAAAGGCAGAGGATGACTGGGATCAAGATGAGCCCTTTTCATCTAAGGAACAAGTGAGGGGAAAAAGAAATCCTACCTTGCTCCAGTTCCTGTGACTTATTATGCAGGATATGGAGGTGGGTTTTTACAATATACATGGATGCAAACACCAGACCAAAATACATGCTTCTGCTTAATCAGATGACTTAGAGAAATAAAGAAGGTATTTTCCTTCTCTAACAGCTTTTTTTTTAAACGATAAATAAAATGACAAAAGTGCCTGACTAAAATTAACAGAAGAATCATCATGTGCACACTCCCAAGTCTGAAATAGGTTAGTGCACACAAATATAGAAGATGAAGCAAAGTCACTAGAAAACACTGCAGTTCTTTGTAATAAAAGCTCTTGAACACTGTCTTCCTCTGACATTAGATTTCATGAGGATTTGTGACCAGTCTTTAGCCTCCACACACAGAAACCGAGGCACGATCTGTTAAACCACAGAATACATGCTGATCCACTGAGGGAGGGATGTAAACCACCAGCACAATTCACAGAGCCTTGGGCTTTTTTGGTGTTTTTCCAGAACTCCCCCAGAAGCAAGCAGAACAGCAGCCACCCCCTGCCTTCACCTTTCCTCATCAAGAGAAATCTCCCCATCCCCAGCTGGGGACAATGAGGAGCCTCAAGCAAGGTGGTGACTATCAGCAGGCTGTCATCATCCAAATAGCATCCCCACCTGCTGCCTGGCCAGTTCTCTGATCAGACCCGAGGGGGACCCAAGAAGCAGACAGCACAAAGCCATCCTGGGGACAACAGCTCATCCTCAAGTTACCCTTTTCCTTGGGCACCCTTCAGACCCAGGCAGGAGCAAGGTGACACAGGAACAGAGTAAGAACTCCAAGCCAGGACCTCCAAGAGTGACTCTCGCTGCCTCAGTGCCAAGAGGCTGTGTGTTCAAGATCCCCAAAGGATGCCTGTTCTTTCCCCAAGTAGGGGCAGAAAATCATGAAAATCCTAACACATTAAAGCACTTTATAAGCCCAAAACACAGAGCCACAAAGATAAGATAGTCATTAGCCAAGTGCAAGCACTCCAAAAATTATGATGATGGTTCCAAAACTTACGAGACTGCTTTAAAAGGGGCTAAGAAGGGGTACATGCTTTTCATTTACCCAAGGCAATTTAAGTATTAGGATTCCACTGGGTTATACACTTCCAATTTTCCTCTTCAAGCATGATGACTGCAAATTTTCCTTATTTTCTTCAAGCAGCAAAACCTGAGATACTAACCACTTTTGTTTTGGCTCAGCACCCAGTCACCAAAGGTACAAAATCCTAGGAGACTTACAATAAAATCCCAAGAGTCAGCACTTTTAAAAGCCTTGGCCTCTGTCAGTTCTCACATCCAGTTTCTCACAGCCTCTCCTGGCATGCTTTATCTAATTTTAAGCAGATGTAATCTGGAGCACCTGCAGAACCTGGTTCTGGACTGAGAAGGCTTTTCCATGTCCAGGTAGTCCTCTCCTGGCCTCCCTGATGCACCCAGGCAGAGCCACTTGCGTCGCCAACACTGAATTCAGGTCTGCATTTTGACAGAGAGTGGGAGTGTTGCTGCAGACTGAAAAATTGCATTCTGCCACTAAAGCAAACTTGGACAAAGTATTAAGCCAGTATTCTCGTCCCTCTCTGGCAAACCGCACCGTAGGGATGCTCCGGAGCCGCTGCAGAATTTGGGACACAGGTCCCACCTGGCTTCAGACCGAAATAGCCCCTGGACTGTCACGCACCCATTCCTCCAGATTGCTCCCAGCTTCTTCCCAACTCCTCTGGCTGCGGACAAACCAACAGACTTCACCAAATGAACACAGCACCTGCCACGCTCTGAGCATCCTACCAGTAACAGCAGAATAAAAACACCCGTCATGACCATTTGCTTTTTCAGCTGACCATCACACACAAGAATTATTTTTTGAATTTTTTTTTAGTGGTTTCAACACATGGCTTTCCTCCCTCCATCATAAAAAGCCCACAGACATGCTTATCTGATATTAACAGTTTATTAATTGTGTTTTGGTTTATTGTCGTATGTTCCCACAGCACTGTCTGTGCTGGAAAGCAGTTCACCTCCTTTGATCCCCAGGGGAGTTTAAATGCGCAGAAAAAAAGTCTGCTCCTTAGTGCTCACCTCACCTGAAGGCTGGGGTGGGTTTTTTTGCCTCTCCCTTTTTTCCCACCCCCCACTTTGCCGCCATCCCCCTTTTTTCTTACGCTGTGGCAACTCGTAGCTTTTGCAAACTGCAAAGTAACTATTAAGACAATAAAACCCTAATGCATCCATTTCCTCGGTGGTAAAAAATGAATCATTTCTTTCATTAGCCCAACTTTCCCCCATTAAATAGCTCTACAGAGCACTGGGACAGCCACAATTTCAGAGAAACCCGCTAATGTTCTCCCAGCTGCTAGAAACCCGCTGCTCCTAATTAAAAACTTCAAAAGAAGCAGAAATAGTGAATTTCTGCGAGGACCAACTGCTTTAATTTCAGCTGCTTCTTTGAAGGAAGGAAAAAAATAATAATAAAAAAACCCAACACAACAGCAAACCCCTAAACCACAAGGGTCTCGTATTGAAATCACACGAAGGAGTACCCCTCGGTGACTCCCCACTTTTCTGGAAAAATCTAATTAGTTTTGTGAGGAAGATGAATAATCCAGGAGCCTCACGCCCAGGCGGTCGCCCCCGGTCGGGGGGAGCGGGGCGATGTGGGGGG
>VXAK01025261.1:70532-91898 GCA_013399435.1 Arenaria interpres
GCCGGGCCCGCGCCCCAGGCCGGGTGAGGGGTCTCGCCTCAGCGCGGCGGGTCCGGTGTCACCCTCTCCCTGCCAGGCCCCTCCAAATCCCTCCCCCAGTAGTGGTGGCCAACCGAGGGACAGGGTTGTCTGTGGAGTTGAGGGGGTTTGCTCCAGCTTGCGGGGCGGTCAGCACTTCCCCACGCACTGGGGGCTCGACAGGGGCCAGGGAGGTGTCACAGGACGGTTTGGGTTGGAAGGGACCTTGAAGGTCACCTGGTTCCTAACACCCCTGCCATGGGCAGGGGCGCCTCCCACTAGACCAGGTTGCTCAAAATCCCATCCAGCCTGGCCTTGAACTCCTGACATGGTACCTGTGAAGCACAGATCCTCAGACCTGTCCCCCCAGGGGCTCCCGCAGGTGTCAGAGAAAGGTCAGAGGACTCTGAGGGGGGAAGGTTTCACCGTCCCTCCAGAGGAGCCTGTGGCTCTCTCTGCGCGTCACTCGGATCCACACCACCTCAGCCGTGGCAGCTGTGCTGTCCCACCATCCAGGAAAGCTCGGAGGAGGAGAAGGGGTATCTGCCCTCTGCCACCCGGGCAGGTCAGATGCCTGCTCTGAGGTCTATCCCTAGGATATCCTCTAAATCCCTGCCTGCATATGAAAAAAGAGGTGAGAAATTCACCCTTTGGCTTTTTAACTCATAGGTGACAATCAGGCTTTGAATTCCTTGACTTTTCCTGCTACTGGTCCTTGTTACGCCTCTCTCCACTAGGCTGAGATCATTAGCAGTTTTTCCTCCAGGATGTATTTCTATCTAGTAACCAACTCACTTTTTCCCCCAGCTTTTTCATTGTTTTGTGCCTGTGTCATACCTTATCTTCATCTACACCTTCTCGGTCCCAGCCAGTGCCATTAACTGGTGGGTGGGGGATCTGGTCAAGCCATTTCATTTCCTTTGCTTCCTCCTCTCCTCACATCCATTCTTCTCCCTTCCGCACTTGGCTAAATCAGCTGATGGCACAAAACAGCCTTTTATGAGCACAAACAAATAATGGATGTATTAAAAATAGCCGCTGCTGTGGCTCTGCGTGGGGATTCGTTAGCCGGTTAGCGTTTGTACGGCACTTTGAAGATCAACGTTTTCATGTGTATGAATGCCGGTATAATAAATGCACTTAAGATATTAAATACTCTTTTGATCTTGATTCCTTGTCTCCTGCCGCACTGCTAGGTAATACTAATGGTAGTTACAAACCAGTGATAAATCAACCACCTATGGCTCGGGAATTCAAGGTATAGCTCATTTCACAACTTCTTCATCCCCTTCTAAGCTAGCTACGAAACAAGATCAGTGACTTCTGATGTTTTCCAATTTATAGATTTTTTTAATTATTATTTTATTTGTCCAACAGAAGCACAGACTCCTGCACGGTGAATTTACACCAACTGGCAACAGACATTTTCTTTTTACTCCTGATCTGTGGAGTGTTATAAGCAGCCCGCGCCCCCCCAGGATTTCACAGACTGTGGGACAGAAGCGGCTGAGAGCCAGACCAGCTTTGAGAGGTGCTGGGTCAGTAGGAGCTGGTAAGGCTCTAACCCCTTCTGCCAGATTAAAATTCTCCGTCCTAGTTAGGGAAGCACAGTTGATGCAAAAATCACTTGCCTGGTGTGTTGTGTGGAATCTCTGAATATGCCACGAGTCCCCCACTTCCCAATTTCACCTCCAGTGGGAGTTGGTGTTATGAGAACATCACCAGCATTGATCTCGGCTTCAAAGTCAAATTTCGGGACTTAAAAGTGTTACTTTGCAGAGAAGGAAAGAAATGACTGGTTCATTTGAAGGTTAAACTAATATGCCCAGAAACAACTCTAAGCTTCAAATTCTTTCCAAACACCTTAGTTCTAGCTTAATTTTTCATCTCCTCTCTTCCTTTTATCCCTAGGCTTTCAAGGACATGCTGTGCATGTTTAAACATCCCTAGATAATAATATAAGCAAAGCCACTCTTGAAATTGCTCCTGATTGTGGTTCCCTTCCAACATCACTCTGTGCGATAGATGCACGGTGGTACCCTCTGTCCCTTTGAAAGCTTATAACGAATTGCAGCTTTGTATTGTTGCTGGATTCTTACTATGCTGACAATTTTATTTTTTTTCAGGAAAAAATCAAGCAGTTTGCTTTTTCTGCAATTAAGCTTTTTGCAAGTTATGGTGAAAGGAGTGCAAAGGAAGCCTCGCTGAGTAAGATGTATGAACTATCGTTTATTACCAAGAAAAAGACACTTAGTGATTAGGGGCACATGGGGACTTATTTGTTTCATCTTTTCAAGCTAAGAGGCCCATCAAAGTTGCTGGTTGCATAAATATGCTAAAGTGGTTTTGCAGAGAAATTTGTATATTTACCACTCTGTGACTAAATTCCAAGGGTTGATCCAGAAAAGAGCTTTAAAAGCATCAATTTAAGCTGGAGCTTGTTGTAAAGGTTGAATCTCCCCCAGACTCTACAAATGGGTGTCTTTCTCTAGAGAAAGAAAGAGTCTTACACCATTAATGGCCACAGAATTTTGCCACAGCTTTCAAAAAAAACCCCATATTTAACTCCAGGCCATATGTTGGTAAAAATAACCGCTCGAGTGAGAGAACAATGTAAATGTCTCTTGATCATCTTGCTGATTCTGCAGACAGACAGTGCCAGTGTCTTTTCTGCTGCTCACAGCTTTCCCAGACAGCCTCAAATAGAAAGGAACAAGAGTCTGGGTGCATTTCACAGCTGCCTTTCAAATCCCACCGGATGGTGCCGTCAGGAACCAGCGAGTATCTTCACATGAGTAGAGCCTGAAGAAGCAGACCTTGCCTTACCTGCCCATTTCTCACCACCTCGGCTCCAATTCTTTCTTCATAAGGTAAGAGGCATCATTTCCTCCTTTTTGGTTCCTTATTTATCTTGCAAGGTACCCTAAAGACCCAACGCTGATAGCTTGGTAGGTGCCCAGGTTGGACAAACAGCCCAAGGGGTTTTCGGAAAGACACAGGGCAAGAAGAGTAGTGAAAATGCTTAGAGTTGAAGTGATTGCCTGAGATCCTAAAGCAGATCAACCACAAGTTTAGAGGATTACAGCCCAGTTCTCCACTTTCCTGTGCCACTTCCTTGTCCTGCTTCTTCACTACATCCTCCTCCATGTTCCTCCCAAGTCCACCTGAGATAAGAGCAAGGGGCGATATCCATCCATGAGCAGAGGTTACTGCCAGTCCTGCCACCTCATCTCTTTGGGGAGGTTCTGACCTAAGCTGTTATCAGTAGTAAGGTGGAAAAAACACAGGCAGCTTTCGTCTGTCAGTGCCTGTTTTTTTCTGAATACAACTCACCTTCAAGCCTTCAACATGTGAAAGAAGAAAAAAAACCCTGCCACAGTGAGGAATGTCTAATGCCAAGTGACTCTTTTAAGTGAAAAAGTAATTACAAGGTGATCATTCCAATATACTATTGGGTTTTTTTAACAAGAATGTGTCACTTTGACTTGGATTACAACTTAGCAAGAATCTTTAAAAAGGCACGGGAAATAGGATTTCTCTCATGTCATTTGAAAAGAATTATTTTGTATGTTATGGGCCCAGTTCTCCTCTCAGACAAGTCACACTGGTGTAAAACTAGCATGAATACGAAGAAGCAGGACCCGTAGATAGGGAAAAGAAAGTCTGCAGCATTTAAAGTTCCTCTAATTGTCCTCTTCAGTGGTACCCATGGAAGTCACTGGAGCACAGCCAGCTCCTGCGCACTCTGCCTCACACCAGGGATGAAGGATGGACCAGTCTCTCCATTGACATCGAGGTCAAAAAGGACTCATTGACAATATGAAACCATTTAGTGCAAAGACGCCTGAAGCTGGCAGCTTGGTTTCAAGAGCTTTTGAACTTCTGTTTGAAAACTGGGGAGATTCCAGTTTGGAACAAGATTTGAAGTCCAGTTCCAAAATATTTCAGATATTGAAAGGTTTTGATTTGGCAATGAGCTAGGCAGCATTTTAATGCCAGTTGATTTCATTGAAGGCAGGCAGAACAAGAAACAATCAATTTTTTCTGAAACTAAGACACAAAAATGGTATTAAGGATGGAGGAGAAAGCTGCCAGAAAAATAACAAAAGGAAAATTGAAGAACAAGAAAGAGAAATGGGAATGAACGGGAAAGAGAAGACAGAAAGAAAGAGAAATTTTGAAAAAGGAGGATGCTGGCAAGTGAAATGTGTCCATGCAGAGACTGGAACAGTGACAATCTGAGCTAGGAAAAAAAATGCCTTCCTGATCCCAAACCGGGCTGTGGTTTTTACTCCTGGAAGGGGAACAGCCCCTACTCTAAAGCTCCCCCACGCTCCGAGCCTGTGGCAGGACAGGGGGCGAGAGGAGGCATGGCCAGGGCTGCAGTGCACCCATTCCATCGGCTGTGCCTGAAAAAATGAGGTGTCACAGTTTTTCTCCCTGTGTTCAGCTGTAACCAAACAGGGGCACAGCTTTAAACAGTCCCCGTGCTACAAAGCAATTTGTATGAATGTGTGCATGCTCCGATCCGCTTCAGGCAGCAGGGAGGCAGAGGGGTGGTTAGCATTTGCCTCCAAGATGTATAAAAACGCAAGCCCCCAGCTCTGTACATTTATTCCAACTAAAACTAGCAAAAAAGCAGCTTTCAGGGCACTCATCATTTTTGTTTCCAAACAGTGAAGGGAGGTAGTTATTCCTCTGAGCCCAAGCCCTCAAACATTTCCTGGAAATGTTTATTTAGCAGTAGCACTGCCAATTTACTGATGCCTGTTTCAAAGAGAGGGGAAACAGACAGAGAAGAGCCTCTGTCCAAATTGCAACTTCGTTGTTGCAGGTATTTGCTCCCTAAGGGTCATCCAAGGGACCTCTGCTCATCCTCAATGGCAAAAGAAAAACAATAATGGTTACAAAACTCCATACAAGTGCAAATAGCACATGGCTACTGTGTTCTCCATCACTGAAGATGGGCTGAAACCCATTTTTGCAAAGTACAGACCATACCTTTTGCCTTCTTTCTTTGATGGCTAGAGTTATGCTCACTGATGGACTAGTTTATACCTAGTGCTCTACTTTTTCAACTCCCACTTCTTCAGCCATGTCCTTGATTGATGAATGGACACAACTAGGTTCTTGGGCTGTTTTCGGTAGAGCTATGACCATGTAGACCAGCAGAAGATCTTGGGAGCAGTGAGAACTGGGGTGGACAAAGTCTGGGTGGACTTTCAGATTCCAATCTGACTGCAGTGGTAAGGATGGGGAAAGGAAATCATTATTTGTAGAGGAAACAAGGTACTTTCTGGAATAAATCTATGATGGTATTTCCAAAGAACCACTTTCCTGCTAATGCCTGCCCTTTCCATTCAAACCAGGATCTCTGAACAGACTTCAGCATTTGTGAAGCAAGGAGGAATTGGGGTTCTATACTGTGAGTCGGGAAACAGGTGTGGTGGAACCCCCACTGATTTCTTGAGCATCTGGTAAGATTTTGTGTACTTCTGCCTTGTCCCTGGATTTGGAGGCTGGTGTCACTTGGAAGCAAACAGGCTGATGCAGTGAGATGGAAGTGTCCAGATACCTGGCAGTCAGGACAATACTGAGCTCCTGATGGAGTGTCAGCAACCTCCTCTGCCCTGTGATCATCTGTGCTGGTTTTTCAAGAGCTTTTGACATCAGCAGGAAGCACAGCAGGACCCACAATGAGCAACACTCTGTGTAACACACACAAGAAACCTGCAACGCTGGGCAGTTTTATAAAGTAGCTTTCTTGTGGATAATAAAGTCCTGGCTCTTTCAATATGTCTGCACCTATGAAGTTTCCCAGATGGTGTTTTCAGGAGATAAGAATTCATTGAAAGTGGCATGAAAAACTCAAAAATCTCTACTACCTCCTGGTGGCAGAGATTTGCTCTCTATATGCACAGAGAAGATGCTGATGGAGTGAGGCCTGATCATCTGACTTCACTATAAAGATTTTGGCGTCTTCAGGTCAGTTCTATAACCCCTTAAAACTCCCAGTGATACACAAGGTACTACCTGAGCAGTACCTGTCCAGTCTGTCCTCAGATTTTTCTTCCCACACTTCTCCCTGCCTACATCAAATCAACTCTTTTAGGCGGCTCTGCACTTTTGCTAGTTAAGCCGAAAAGAAAGATCTCCTCTGCCTCCTTCCTTTTGACCTATCTTGTGCTGCTGGAGAAAGCGATCTCCTCCCTGGGCTCACTCCCAAAAGCATGGAGACTAAAACAAGCAATGTGACTTACTCTCAGCGATAAAATTAGTCCTGTCCCCTGGCCTTCACAGGTCCTTCAGATCAGTGTGCCACGGAAGGACGGAGGTTCAGTTCCTTCTGATGTCCTAATGCGAATCTGTACTTGGTGCCTAAGAGTGGAGTGGCTTTACTGATCACCTCCTGCTCAGGAATGAGCAGCTGGATGATACAGCTGTGTGTGCCCCAAGGACTCTCCCATCCCAGCTGTCAAGAGAAGGACTCATACCTACTCACCAAGGACCCTTTGTGCCCAGTCTCCCATCACACAAGTTGCACTTTCACTCCAGAAGGCTTCTTACTGAGAGCCCTCCCCACTTCTTAAGGTGAGTTGGGGCTCAATGGATTAACCTGAACATCAGCAACATCTAGGGTCATTTAGATGCCACGGGGCACCTGAGAAAACTGCAGAGCACTGGCAGAGGATCTCAGGAGATGGTATGTTTTTGCACTGACAGCTAGAGGCCATGAAGTTTTTCATAGCACATCCCAAATGGCTCTGAAGTTTTGTTCAAATCAAGCCCTCAGATCCATGCCTAAATAACTGTGTGACTTGACTCAGGGAAAAAAAAAAAAAGAAGTCATCCTGATGCTTCTAACGGCATGGATGTTTCATCCTGAGTCACGTATAGCTCCAGGAGGCAGAAGATGAGGCTGTTGCACTGTCCCAAGGCTGACGGATTTGCTGACTGCGTGCTCTGAGTTATCTGAATTGCACCTGGGAGGGTACAGGGCAGCACAACTCAACAGAGGTCAACAGCAAGCACTCAGATTAGCTGAGTAAGTCTGCGTGTGTGTTCCCGTATCTCCCTTGAAAACATGCTGGCCTGTCAGAAAGATAAATTACGTGGGGAAAGCAAGGCCTCCCAGGCTTGGGACAGCACCTTTCGCTGTGCTCTGCTGTCCCTGCTGGCCTCAGGAGGCTGGGTACCGCACCCTTCGGAGAAATACCACTGCAAGCAGAGCCTTTTTTGCTTTTGGGAATGAGGTTTTTATGGCGCAAACTGGCTGTGAAGGTGAAGTTGGTTTTTGTCCTTTTCTCTCCATCTGTTTCCCGTGCTGGGCTAAGTCAAGCAGATTGCAATCGGTCTTCGCTGCCCAGCCTCACCACGCTGACTTTGTCACATCGCCAAGCAGCGTTGACATCCCTGACCCCTCTCCAGAAGGACCTCGTGAATTCAGATTCCCTGGATTTCTTCCAGGGAAGTTTTTCATGGTTTTGCACCTTTATTGTGTGACAGATCTGGCTGGAGCTCCATGCACCCTCCTCTTTGGGCTCCTACCTACCACATTTGTAGCCCAGCACTGTGAACTCTCTTCTGCCCCACAAGTGGACGCATAGGGCTTGTGATCTGCTGCTGCATGTGTAGTCCCTGAAGGAGCACCACATCCAAAGAGCCTGCCCAAGGAGCCCAGCCACCTTCCCTCAAAGAACACAATGAACCTGACCCAGCCTCCTTATCCAGCTCATCACATATTGCAGCCCAGAGTATTCACTCCTGTTTCTGTCATATGCCCCAGATCTGGGATCTCTCATGGCAAGACATAAACAAATCTGGAAGGGTCTGGCCAGTACCCTAAAAACATTGTGAGCTTTTCCCATATTTGCTGCAGTGCATATTTGGAGACTTTATTTTTCTGCCTCTGTAGCTGCTTCGTGGCCATGGGAGAAAACTTACATCAACTAACGCTTCCTCTAAAGGATCAGTGGGCAAAGTTTGGTTTTGAACGTCTGGTTTCTCTCTGGAATCCCCTTGGATTAGATACACACGTAGGAAAAAGAAACCTGGTGTCCCGCTCCCTCTGCTGGTATAATTTTTCAGCCATCACTTTGTACCGAAGGCAAAGCTGTCCAAGTGCTCTGTTTTCCAACACCTAACCTGGCTCTGCTATTTGGAGATCTATCACTATGTCCAAGGAGAAAGCTTGGGAGGGACAGCAGAACTCTTTTGCAAACAGTTTTCTAATTAAATCCAGGTTATTCCCAGGTGCCACTGCATGTTTTATGGCTGCCTCTGAACTTTCTGCTTGAGCTCTGCTATTTGGAGATTTATTTCTGTGTCCGTAAAGAGACCTCCTGCTACCCAAACTTTTCTGCTGGTATTTTTTTCCTGTTTCCATAAGCATTTCAAAGTTTACACATATCACTGCATCTCTTCCTTCAAGATCACCTAGCCTGTTCTATTTTAGTGCTTCAGCCATTAGAGGTAGAACCCCAGTATACACATCTCATTCTCCCCTTCTCATTGACATTGCGTTTAAAGAGCTTTCCAGACTGCTAACAACCACTGGGCAATCCTTTCAACCTGATATTCTTATTTATAATAAAGCCTCCCGTCCCATGTTTGTCAAATGTCACACATCTGTTTAAAATCAAGTAGAAAACAAGGTACATTGCCTGCTACCACTAAGCACAGGCAGGATTATCTCCTCCAGAGACCTGGATCAGGCGTGCAGCTCCAGATACCAGTGTGCCAGAAGATTACTCCCACCCTCAAGAGCACCAGGTATCATAAAAACATTGAAAGCTACTTCTGAAGCAACATTTCTAGAGGTCATTGCAGCCAAATCTTCCTCACGCGCTGGACAATCAGCTCTACCTGTAGCCACTCTATACCTGAAAAAGACTCCCACAACAGAGAGTCCATCCAACCCAGAGCACCAGGAATCAGTTCTAGATGCTGTGTTGTTAAAAAAATAATTTTCTTTGTCCTCTTTATCCCAATACCCCACTCTAATCCTAATTACTTCAGTTTTATTATGCAAGATGTAATCAAATGTGACCTATGGGGCTTGAAGGAAAAATGGCAATATGGTTCTTCCTTTAACAATCCCACATATTGCATTGAAGTCATTTAAATCCAGTCTTCGGTGTTTACCTGATCAGAGTTTGGCTTGTGTATCTAACAGGGCTTGTCAAATATAAGCCCAGACCAACACATTCTGCAACCAGAACAAGCTGTCATATTGAAATACTGACCCAGATAAGATCAAAACTGTTTGCTATTCATCACGTAAATTATTAAATCTTTCATCAGGAACAGAGCCAGCTGTTAATGTCTTTAGCTAAATATATTCTTTTTAAATTGTAGGGTTGGTTTGGGTTTTTTTTCTGTTTTCCAGAGTACCACAGCTTGCTCTGAACAATGTTTGGTGGTGATTAATTTTCTGCTGCTCCCTCTTGCACTATTTGAATCTTTATCTTTTCAAGAACCCAGTATTTTTCTTTATTCAAAATGAAATGCTCGATTCATACCAAACACTACTGGCAGCATCAGTTTTCAGTGATAAAAATGGTACTTGGGGTGGCACCGAGGTCTACTTGAAAGAAAGAGTGCCACAGGGCACTGGCTCCATAGAAGAAGGGCTTTTTATTTTATTTTACTTTTTTATATATGATAGCCCAATGGTATTTGGCAGAAGTCATGCTGCAAGGCAGGAAACCTTCTCCTGTCACAGCCAGGCTTCTGTTTGAAGCGTAACATGGAACTGACACATTTGCTAGCATAATCTCTAAAAGAAATAAATTTACTAATCCCAGGACTGTGACTATTATGCCATTGAAATTTAGAGCAGTAATAACCGTTTCCTAGAGTTTGGTGTGAAGAGTAAGGCCTTCCAGTCATTTTTCCTTTGTTTGTAATAAATTACCTCCCTGCTAGCTGTTTGATTGCGGTATAAATCAAATGTTTCCATTTCAAGGAGATGTCGTGTGTATCTGAAACTTCTGTTGCTACCTCTCAATTTATTACGTGGAAAGCAGAGACCATTAACTTTAAGGTTACAAAGTCAAGTACTAAAAAGTTCAGAAATGCCAGACTAAAGGTTGCCTGTGCCATTGGGACTGTTCTGGATGGGTTTTAAGCACCTGTTAAAATCATGCCCCACAGCAAACTGACTGTTAGGAAATGGCTCTGGTAAGACCCCCTTCCCCATACAGCCCCCGCTTCCAAAAACTCTACTATTTATGCCTCTTTTAAAGGATGGCTCTTCCTCCTCATCCTCTCCTTACCCCTTGACTTGGACACAGGGCCATTCCCATCCTTCCTACCACACACATCCCCTCTCAGATCTCTAGGACTTAATAAGTAGCACAACCTCAGAGCTAGCTCTGACTTATCCCCCTGGATTGAAGCCCATATTCCATGAAATGACTACATGTTATTTTTCCTGCAAGTCTCTTACCTCCTGGAGGTGCTGACACAGTTGGGGACAAGACGCCAAGTCACTCTTTTTCCACACTCATTAATCTGTGTGAGAGCTGAGCCCCTCTTTTCTGCACAGCACCAAACCTCTGCACTGAAGAGAATATGAATAATTCCCTGTGGGACTTTTCTGGGACACTCATCACAGGAGAAACTGAGAGTTTTGCAAACAAAGTGCAAAAGTCACTTTTTTGACTTCATCTTCACAACACATGGCTAGCGTCAAAAGGTCTCGCTGCCCTCATTTTACACGCAGGGAAGTAGGTACAGAGACAGTGACACCGCTTTTCCAGATATTTAACTGTGGTTTAGCACTTTATACGTCCAAAGCACAGCTCCCAGTGGCTTCAGGTGTAGCTTGGAGAACTCAAGACATCTCCAGATCAGGGCCAGCCGGTCTCTGAGTGGACCTCATGAAATAAATCACTGATAATAACTAACTGCATGGGAAAACGTGGGTTAAGAAAATTGGCCATCATTTCTCCTCATTCTTTGCTTGCCTTGCCGTGGCACGCTTGGTAATGAGACACTAACAAAGGTTTTGCTTTCTTGGAGCAAATCTCAAGCTCCTTAACAGAACTGTAGCCCACCGCTTAGTGCGCATGGCAATACTTTGGAAAGTAGCCTCAAGATACAATTTAAGAGATTACAAAAACATCAAAACAAGCCCAGCTGAACCTGTAATACACAGAATTATTGCAGCTGAGGGAACACCCATGGCTTTCAGCACTTATAGGTTCCTTTCAGCATAAGCAGTGACTGATGCTGGTTGTGTGCTGAGGTCTTGCCAGTTGTGTACCAAAGGTCTGGATGGTCTCTCCTCCTGCCCTTTCTCCACTCTGAGCCACCCCATCTTGCTCCGCTCCCTTCTGGCTCTGCTTCTTTTCAGGACACCAACTGTCCCTGTGCTTTTCCAGCATCGAGCCAGAGAGGTCGGCTTTTTGCTGACTTGATCACAAGTTGGGCTCATCACCTTGTACCTGAAAGAACTTCTCTTCCTACAAGTCTTGTGCAAGTCAGTTCCAAGGAGAACATGTCAGAAAGGGTGAGAAGAATTATCACACCTTCCTTTAGCTGTCCAAAACGTACATATCTAGCCTAAACTGAACCTTTGCATTCCTGCTGTAATCAAAGGAGAAAGATAACCAGTTCCAGAGGGTGCTCCATCCCATCCTAGTCCAAAAGGCCTCAGACACTGGCCATTTTTCCATGTGATTGCTAAGCTGCATCTAAAGGGACTTTTCTTTGATTGTTTATAGAAAAAATATGCACAAATTAAAAAAAAAAAAATGTCTTACAACAACAAGTTCCTCACATGAAAATGCATATTGTGGAAGGAAATTAGTTTTGTTCCTTTAAAACCTCCCACTTGACCCCTTGTTAGGGCCCTTTAGTCTCTACATTATGAGAAACAACGTTCAACTGCTCCCTTAAATCTTCTCTGTGCTACTTCTGCATTTACAAACCTCCGCCATATTCTCCCCCTGTTAATCTCTGTTCCAAGCTGAAGGGTCTTATTTATTTCACTTTTCCTCGTACAGAAGTTGTTCCATATCTTTGACCATCTCCGATGTCCTTCACTGTGCCTTTCTCTAGCTCTGCCTTGTCCTTTTGGAGACGGGGGAGCAGCACCATACACAATGTAACTGCAGTCACACTGTGAATCTACAGAAAAAGTGATAGTTTCTGATTTGTTATTTATTCCTGCCTAATAATCCTTCCCCTGCTGTTTTCCTGTTTAAGCACTGTTGAGTCTGGAAGTCTTTTCAAAGACGTAGCCACAGTTTGAAGATCTCTTTTCTAGGTGGTAGCAGCGAAATTAGAGCTTGTCCTTACGAATGTTTCATAACAATATACACCTCCGTATTTACTACCTTTGATTATCATCTTCCATTTTACCATCTCATCTTAAGAGCCTCTATTTACCATTTGCATTTGCTCAGCATTTCTACCATCCTGAAGATAAGGATCTTTGATGACACCCTTAATAGAGGTCTGCCTTTTAGGATCATATCCAAACAGGCACTTGAAGGAAGACTAAAGAAAAGAAAAATTTCCAAACAAAACCCTCTGAACTTTCCAAACAAAACACAGTAATTTCCATGACTCGTGGCTCAGAGGAAACATCCAGCTGCCAGCGTGACTTTAGGCCAAATTTCAACTCCTCTTGCCCCAGGCTTCCTCAGCTGTAAAACAAAGATGCCTTTACAGCACATGGCAGAGGCCAGAGAACCTCCCCCAGCCATTTCCACCTCAGCCTCACAGGCTGCCAGGCTCATGCCTGTTCTTAGCACGATACCCTGTCTCCCTGAGGTTTCTCCTGATGGGGAGACTCATCCAAAGTGACTCATCCAAATAGACAGTTACTCCCAACATAGGTTTTTTTTTAAAAAAAAAAAGTCTCAGTTTCATAAACTCCCTTAAAAGTTCATTCTTCTTTGTAAATAGTTTGTAGGTCTGCAGATCCTTTCAAATGGTCTGCAGCATGGCAGAGCAAGGGTTAATCAGTTTTCCTTGTAGGCAAATACTCCCTCCAGCCTTATCCCCAGTGTGTTACAGGTGACATAATTACAAGGTATCAGTGCCAGCTCCCTGTAAAAAAAAAAATAGGAAATTCCACATTTCCTCTATAAACAAGTCCAATATTTTATATCCAGAGGTATCCCAAAATTTGTGAACACTCCACTCATAGCTCAATCCTACAATAAAGGGAGGCAGACACTCCACCCCACTACATGCAGAAGTCTGGGCTGTTGGAAGGCAGAGATTGCCAACAGCATGGGTAGAAAGTTATTTATATTCATTATAGGGTTTAATTTCAGGTCTACAAGGAGTAAGCTTTCTCCTCCAGCAGCCTGGGCAGCAAAGGGTGATGCTACAAGAACAGGGGATGTGAAGGCAGGAGAGACCACTGGATCTCCAGGCCAGCTGGACCCTCGTCTAGCTGACACTTCGTATCACCCAAGAAGAAATTTTCTTGTGCCAACCACCGCCAAGGCTCCAGCAGCTGACCCATAATCAGTGTGACCATCAGCAGCCAGAGACTGTCGGTTCCAGTCTGCTGGCCACAGGATGAGCCCCGCGAGCAGTAGATGAATGGCAGCATAAGGTGATGAAAACCAGCAGCCCAAGGCACAACGGCCTCAGCTACTAGACAGCCACAGCCCTGGTGGAGACAGTACCTCTGCGCGAGGGGAGGAGAAAGGCCCTTTGAGCTCCATTTTAACCCTGATTTTGTCTGAGTGATCAAAGCTTCCTTGTCACGCTGCCAGCAGGAGCTGCTCTCTCTTTTGTCTGCATCAGGGGATGCGCAGACAGCAAAGCAAGGATGCGAGGCCGTGCTTCTTACCTGAAAGATGGCCTGACAAGAAGAGGGAAGATCACAGGATCGTGACAGAAAATGTGACACAACCAGACAGTTTTCTTTGTTACAACCAGCCAGCGAGTCTTGCCTCTGCTCCAGCAGCTCCCTAGACCAAGTGAGGTGGCCGGATCCTCAAAGACTCGTCAGTACCTCGCTGCCACCACACAAAATCCTCCTCATGGTGCAGAGCTCCAAGGGTCACCACACAGCGTGCAGGGAGAGCTGATGCTGAGAGACAGGACGCTGAGAACCAGTTGTATGCTGCGTGTGCAGAGACTGACTGAGATTGGGTCTTCAAAGCAGGACAGACTTCAGACTTTAGTTCAGTGCTTTGCCCACCCTAATTATCCCAACATCATATGGCTGTATCTGTGATCCGAGCAAGCTTCGCTTAATGCCTTTGCAGTACTCTTCATGTATGGACAAATCAAAGGACCTCCACTGATCAGAAGAGAAAAGGGAAAGAAGGGGTGGAATTAAAAGGATTTACCAACTGATCTGGTCAAAGAGAAACCACAATCCATGTAGGATATTAGGACATGACCTTTCCCTGCCTGGGATTAATCTGTTGTTCTCAACAGAGAATAAACTCCATAAAAAAAGTAGGCAAGAGGATAGTTAATTGTGCTTGGAAATGGAAATCATCTCACTGAAGTGATGTGGGGACTTAACACTTCCACGACCCATGTCCAAAGCAGAGCGCTCTGACCACCAGGACAGTGGCATGGCTCTTGGCCAGTCTTGTCTCTTGGAGATCCAATGTACAAATAAGTAAATGCACTGGAGTGGGCTGCCCAGAGAGGTGGTGGAGTCTCCATCTCTGGAGACATTCCAAACTCGCCTGGACACATTCCTGTGCAACCTGCTCTGTGTGGACCTTCTTTGGCAGGGGAGTTGGACTAGATGATCTCCAGAGGTCCCTTCCAACCCTGTATCATTCTGTGATTCTGTTCACTGGATCCCGACTTTGGTCTGTTTCCGATCCAAACTAAAAGACTTGCTCTAGAAATCGTTTGTGATCAGACATAAAAATGACAACTTCTTCTTTTAAGAGAAGGAAAGGGTAATTCCATATAGAGGGTGGCCAGCACCGGTTTATCACTCTTATTGCCTCACCAACTGTCTGTGCAGAGTTAAAGAATTTAGTGTTTAAATGAAAGAAAACATCTCTGCACTGTTCGGGGAATGATGGAAAACATGAGTAATAAGAAAGGAAGGAGCTATATTATAGCAAAGTGCATGGAGGGAGTTTGTGAGTCTCTCTGCAATCAACATCAAAACGTCTACTGGCACAAGGAAAAGAACCTGCACCGAAACCATTAGTCATAGTTGAACGAGGTGCGTAAGACAATAGGTGGGACACCTCAGACAGGACCCCAACACCCTCCTCTTACCCAGCAACTGGGCACCCTTCGCTGTGCCAGGGAGCACTGTGGGTACACCATCATATCAGACTACCCACAGCACACATGCTGTTTGTGTATCAGGAGTGCTTAGTATAAATACTACACTGAAATTGTGAATAAAATGCTGAGACAATGTGAGATGTCAAACAAAAAAAAAAAAACGCATTGCTGACAGTCTAATAGAGGCTAAAAATAAAAATTAAAAAAAAAATATTAAAGGAGTCTCCCACTTATTCCCTAGCTACACGGCACGGTTTGACAAAGCCAATCTTTCTAAGCTTTTGTTTCAAGATTCACTTGCACTGAGGGAGATTGGGGAGCAATTACAGTGGCTTTCCCAAACTAGTAATTTTTATATTTGCAGTTCAGATACTGATAGTAAATATGACAAAGGGGCACTAAACCTTTAAGTAACTCAAAATATTGCTACGCTCAGAGTAAAGCAAACTGAAAGAAGCCAGAAGAATACTTATGCAGACCATGTTATCAGAAACATTTAAGGAGACTGCATTAATAAAGAAAATTCTTACAGTCAGTTATTAGCCAATAAGTGGAGCAGTTCATTGGCAAAGACACAGTAATACACAGCAGGCTGCTGGAGCTCTTAGGGAAAATACAATTAACTTGGTAACAAAATTAAATATAGTAGATCTATAATAAGTGTGAGCAGCTTATAGTAAACCCAAAGGGAGTATTAAGAATTCAATCCATCAATCATCACAGCACGTAACCACCCCCAGACAATGTTCCTAAAAACCTGTTTGCAATTTTATGTCTGTTCCAGTTACTATAGGAATAAAGCTGTTCTTTGACCCATTTTAACTGCTACAGCTCCTTGAATTTCAGTACAGAAATACTGCTTCACGCTAGTCTATCATTTTGATATTCTTGATCTTTATACACTTATTAACTGTTGCAGTGTTGGAGTTGGACCACTGGACTATTTCCACCTCTGCCAAATGGTCTTTGACAAGACTTTCACCAAAACTTGACTCAGTTTCTCCCACTATAAAATATGGATTACTTTCCATTATGAATTGACTGGAGACCTAAGGCTGCTTAATGGAAACGTGTTGGTAGTGCTGCAGTCAGCTCTCTTTTTACCTAACCTAAGTAAACATGAGTCATACTACAGACCTGATGAACTCATCATGGTAAAATTCCAGCACAAGAGAAAACTGTATCTCAAAGCATACTAAAGAAAAAAGTATCAAGAATGTTATCACAGCTCACAGAAAACAATCCTGCGTAAAAAACTGTTGCCTGCTCTGTCTTACCATGATAATCAAGTTTAGTGATTTGAAATTACAACACCTTCACTCAACTTGTCGTTCTTTGCAGCCCCTCTCCTCCACCACAGGGACAGAAAAACATGCCCTGGCTTGACCCCCCAAGGAGGACCCTCTTCCCAGCACACCTCCAACCACGGTAGCGACTTCAAGGCAACCTCAAAATACAGTTCAACTAATTTAACTGCCCTCACAACCATGGACCGATTTAGTTCTCTCACCCTGGATGAAGCTCAACGTTGACCAGAGCGTTGGTACATGAGTACTCTGCAACTCCTGCCAGCCCAACCATTCACAGCCCTGGCTAAACTGCATTTTTTCCGTAAGTTCCTATGGAAAAGATAGTACTCTCTTCAGCTTTCTGTTCAAAATGACATTATCCCAGGTAGTCAGAAGTGTCTCTAAGAGGAAATCTCAAGCTATGCTTCCAGAAGATACTAAGACACTGGTGACCATTCATAAGATCACCTCATACTTCCAAAGCCCTTCTGGGGTATGTAGCCCTGGTGTGTGCTGGCTCCCTTGTCCCAAGGGAACCCAGAGAAAATGCAATTCCCAGGAACTTATACAAGGGTGGGGAGACTTCTTATGACCCAGGATCTTCAAAGCTGCAGAAAGCAAGAGTGTGCACTTGAAAACAGAGGAGCACTGGTTTAAGATACCTGCCAGTGAAACACTCGGTGCAAGCCCTGTCTGAGAAGCTGCCGCTGTCTGCCTCCCCAGCAAAAATGAACGTTTTTCCTCCAGCTGGAGGGAAGCCAGTGCTGGTGGATGCAGCGAGGATGGGCAAGGGCTGTCACATACAGCTTTTGGAAACAGCTCATCATTCCCCGTGAAAGGCAGACAAGCAAGGGCTCTTGTTATGGGCAAGTATGCCGAGGCCAAGACTGCCACCTCCCTGGCAGCTTCCCAGGTCCTCACCGCAAGCTGCGTCTCTGTCACAGGGAGCAGTGATTTGTCTGACGTGGAGCAAGAGGAGACTTTGAGGACAAGGACGCAGCAGCCTCTCACTATGCCCAGGGCAAGGCTGGTGAGGGATGGGGTGAGCCCCTGCCTCATGGCCAGCCCCGTGAGGCAGCTGCGGTCTGAGAGAGCAGGTTTGGACTTCTTTTCATACCCATCTCCACTCATAACTCAGGGAAAGCACTAAAGAGAAAATTCCCACAGGAGGAGCAGTTTAAACTCAGTCAGTCTCCACCCAAGGCAATTACAGAGAGGGGCTGTTAATCACCGAGCAGACAGAGTAACCTTTGAGAACTGTGTGATGAGAATTTGAGGAGCTGGAGCAAAAGCGTTTCCTTGAGGTGTTTTGATGCCAGCACTGCATTTTCTTTGGAAATGTCAATCGAAGGTCCACCTCCCCTCAGTTTCCTCTCTAGGTCTATTCAGCAATCATCCAGAAAAAAAAAAATGAAAAAAATCTCTAGAGCCCACCAACCATTAGTATCATTAAACCTCATTTAGAAAGAAAGTCTGCACCAGTTGCTTTTCTAGAGAGACAAATCAAATGTCTCCTCCAGGACAGCCCAGACTAGTCCTTATTCACCTGAACCATCCTGTTGAATCACACTTAGCGCCTGAGCTAAAACCTTAATCTTTCTCTCTGCATTTATACTGCTCAAGGAGGCATGAGCTTGCTTCCCTTCTCAGAATCAAACCCAATCTTCCCTTTTCGCGNAACACTGAATCAATAGAAGCAATAGATCCAAGGCAAGGGAAAAATTCAGAGGGGCAGGCAGGACGGATTGCTACATTTGCCATGAACAGTAATGGCAAGAGGATGGCTGATAATGCAGAGCCGACTTACACCGAGTGAAACAGAAGATCATCACCTGGGACTGTTCTGCAGAGTGCAGCTCAGGTGAAAATCTTTAAGCAGAGCAGCCTTTAATGTTTAATAGAAATAGTATCTTAATCACCGAGGAGCCCCTGGGCCTTGCACGTGAGACATTCCAATTTAAATTGCATTAACTGAGCGCTGTACCCAGCTACACAGATTTATAGATGACCTTCCTCTTGCTGCCGGTCATAAATGCTTGAGCCAACAGCCTCTTGGAAGTGCTAGCAGAGATGATCCGTGTGCATGCAAGAGAGGGGGTTACACTGATTCAAATAGGCTTTGGATCATCCCCTAAATACACCCAGCTAAGGCAGCTATTTTATTAAATCACCGCGCCAGCACATGCATGTGTAGATCTTGACAGCTTAGGAGAAGGATATTAATTTTTGATGCAGAGCTGCAGCTTCGTTGGTGGAGTGCCATATGCAATATTTAGCAGTGCTTCCATGCCACGGCTACCCCAATAACGTAGCACCAGCTACCACCAGTAACCTCTCGGATTAGGAACCGGACTAGGTGTTCAGTGAATTATTCATTTCACTGCAGAGCAGTGCCAGCAGCCTGGGGAGTAAATAGGGAAGGAGCTACTTGCCCTCTCGCTTGTTATGGCTCTTCTCATTGTTGATTGCTGGCAAGTTTGCACATGTCTAGTGCAAAATTCTCAGTTCTGTACTAAAAAGAAAATTAAAAGGAAGGAGGAAAGCTTCTCATTAAAAAAAGTTGGTTACTACTAAGCCAGAAACTCCTTTTGTAGACCAACAATTACTAGAGGCTGGCCAAAAATTCCCTGAGAATTATGGAAAGCTGTGTGGATCGTCTTTGGCACAAAGATGTTTCATAGATACATCTAAATAAAGTTATGAACCATTGCTACTTACTGGCTCCAGAGAAAGTCTGTGCTGCTGCTCAGGGTATTGTGGTGACTCTCCTGATACTTGGGAGGCTTCTGAGAGCAGCAGCTCCTGCAGTCCTGTGATCAGCTGAGAGCTTCAGCTCGTTTCAGTGTCCTCTTAGAGAAGTCTCTTTGCTCTTGTACTCACTGGAAGAGCTTGAACTCATGACAGGAGTGAGCACAAGCTCAAAATGAAATTAAAAGATGATCATCTCCTGAGTTTATCAACAGAGCTGCACTGTAGCTCAAGGCAGGGCCATGATCCACATGTGGTTATTGCCCTAAGTCCGGCAATGCAGCCTCCTTCACCCTGGTCGCCGGGGTGGTGCTGTGCCACTCTGCCACGGCGCAAATCCAGGAGAGCGTAGGGTTCATATGCACAACACACAGCGTGGAGTATGTCCATGTTCTCTGCCAACAGCAAGGCTTTTGTGAAGCAGCATTCAGCTATAACTCCACTTCATGGAGGAACAGGCACTGGCTGGGTTAACTGGGAAGCCATGCACTTCTGTGAGCATCCTCTTGCATAACCAAGCCCTGATGAGACTTTTCCATAGGAAGCCTTCACCATCCATGAAGCCATCTGTGGTAGAGGAGACCTGTGGTGGCACGGTGGAACAATCTCTGCTCCTCAAACCTACACCAGGCACAATCTTCCTCCACAAATATCCCAGCTGAAGGAAAGGGGATGGCTCAGAGTAGTGGGCTTGCTGGCATGAAGGCAGAACGATCTGCTCGTAAGGCAGGTGGGACAATAATACCCAGCTGGATCTTTGCTCATGTGAATTGGGTCAGCTCCACCACAGCTGATTATCAGATGTCCTGATTAACAAGGTGTGAAGGGATCAAGAAGCCTTAACTGTGGTGAACTTTGGTTGTTTTTTTTCTAAGATACAATGCCTCTGGGATTGGGTCCAAGATGCAGCTTGATGTGTGTGCTGGAGGGTACCAAAGCAGCCATCAGCTGGTGTCCATTTGACTCTTCGTAGCCAGACATGGAAACCACCAAGAGGTTGTGCACTGCCATTGCTGTGAGCTCCCTCCTGGGAAGTGGGAATGGGCAGGAGAGGAGGGCTCTGCAGTAAATCCATGCCTGCTTCTGGCAGGATTGCCATCAGCATCCCCCCCAGCTGAAGCCGTGATGCTCAGGGGAGTCAGAGGGGGACACCCATAACAGCCCAGCACTGGGGAATTATGGAGGAGAGCCCAGGAATGCTGGATAAAAGACATCACTTTCACCGACCGTGGCAGACAAACAGCTAATGTGGAAATTATCCTTCCTCCCACGCAGACCATAAGTAACACGCAGCCCCGGCTCAGGCTCAGGCCAGTGCCACCTCTGCCCCACACATCGTCCCTACCATCCACATCACACACCATGGATTACGCACTTTCTGCAAGGAGCTATGGGCAGAGAACGTCTTCTGTCAACGCCAATGGCAAAAATCCAACTGCCTTCAGAGAAGGCACAACCATATTTATTTTAAAAAATTAATGCACATGCTCTCAGGGAAATGTTCAGCTGTCAGAGCAGAGTAGGGGACAGCAGCATTTGATCTATGGACTCCAAAACTACTGGTGGACACCATGTTCTTCTCAGGCAGTTACATGCTTCTTTTTGTCTGTATCAAGCAGACTATTGCACTCGCAGCCTTTCTTTTTCTTTCTTCTTTTTTCTTTTTTTAAGGGCTCAGTGCTTTTAAATAAACCATTAAAGTAATGATTCGGGCTCCAGCCTCACCAAGAGCCGCCACAAATGGACAGATGTGCTGCAAGGACGGTGTGAACAGGGTCTGTGGTTGACCTGAGCCACCACAACGTTTGGTGACATCCTGCTGCGGTGGCCCTATCCCGGATGAGAGCCTCTAGAGGAGAGCAACAGAGCATCGCGGATGGAGACAAGCTACCCCAGCTCCTCAGCAGCATTTTCTGATCTATATTCAGAACTGGGGTGTTTTCTGTGCCTTAAAACATGCCAGGATCCAGCACTGGTGGCCTCAATAACACTAAAGGTGTCCAGGTCCACAGCTGAAGCTCTTGTGTGCTATCATCGCACCACACTGTAGAGAAGAAAAGACAATTGGGGG
>VXAK01025261.1:91925-167413 GCA_013399435.1 Arenaria interpres
GAGGGTGAGGACTGAGAAGTGCTGATTTAGGGCACATCTGTTTATCTTCCATCCAGGAGCAGAGGGGAGCTGAGGTAAAAGCAGAAAAAGCCCTGGCACATGTAGCAGCGGTTGCAGGAAACAGGAGAGGTGGGTACAGCACAATATGTGGGTCTGTGCATGTAAGGAGTTAAGGGAACAGTATTTTTATCCCAGTCTCTGAATGAAGTTCTTCCATTCAGTCCTCTTCAGTGAAATTATCTGGAGGCAAAAATTGCTCCAAGAAACTCACATTTTCTTCACCTACCAAAGAGGGGGCCATAGGGGGACATTCCAGACTGGGCCAAACTTCTTCCTTCCTACTGGGACATTTCTTCTCCCTTACACCCCATAGATAATCTCCAGCATCTCTCAAGCAGAGACCATCACTTTCTAGTTATGAACATGTCAGTGTGACTAGAGCTCCCATTTGTCCTCAGTGGAAGGTCAACACCTGCAGCAAATGGTAGCCTGAGTATTTTGTCCCTCTGTAGTTTTGAGCCCAAGAAGGTTTTTGAAGGCAGATGGAAATCAATTGACTGGCTTTCAGCTTCCACGTGCTGGGCAAAGGACCCGATTGCAGGGATGTCTCCCCGTTGGGTGCTGGTTGCCAGCAAAAGGGTCCAAAATGGGTGGCAGCTGATGGGCTGCAACCAAAGAGTGGGGCTGAGCCAACTGAGGCTCAATTCACCCACTTTGCTGGATTTACCCACCGATTTATCCACCCAAATCTAGATGGTTTTCCCCTGAATTCAGCCAAGACCTTTCAAGTTTCTCCTCCCCCACAAGACATCCTGGGGGATACCATGTCACCACCCAAAGCTGTTTCATTAAGGGGGTGCTGTGGCCACTACAGTAGAACTACCTCAACACCACGGTGGATCGCAGATCAACCACATCCACAGTGGAATGGAGATGCCCAGCCAGGAGCTGCCAATGGGCCAGGTGGAGAAGCGAGAGGCAGAACTGCTCTCCCCGCTCCATACATGAGACTCGATAAGTCTGTGACTTGCACTTCGAACACGCTGCTGAGCAAAGAAAGGGGTCTCGCTCCCCTTGAAGCGGTGGGAGTTTGGGTTATATCCAGCCTCTCTTTTTCCCTTGAAACGCATCTGTTAATAGAGAGGAGTTGCAGGGGAGCATCAGACAAAGAGACATCACAAGCACGATCCTCCCCATCAGTGGAACTGCCGCTTACCGGGAGGGTTTCTCATGCGGCCTACGCCTGTGATGTGCTATTTTATTTTATGAATAGAAGGGAAAAATGTCAAGTTTAGAACGTCTCAGCTATTTCCAGAGGATTAATGCTATTATGGCTTGGAGATGACACGCAGTGGAGACTGCTGCCTGCTCCCAAGCAGCAATTCAGGGGCCAGCTTTTTGAGGAGGCATCTGAGCCATGATAAAACCAATCCCAGACCATGGCAGAAGCTCCCCATTTGGCTCATTTCATCCATCAGGGTTCCCCAGATCCCACCTTGAAGTGTCAGTCGCTGATCTGGGGGCACACGTTGGGCCGTGTGGATCAGGAGGGGATGATGAAGGGCTCTGAGATTGTGTGATAGCTCCCAAAGTCTGGTGTCCCAAACTCCATACACCACATACCACAGGTAGGTGCGTTTGACCATCGAGCTGTCATGCATGCAATAACCCCCATGGGTGGCTGCTCCCAGGGCTCTGCTGCAACTGGGGCCACCACCCAGGCTGCTGAATTTGTCCTCCTTTATTGAATGTCTCATTTCCCTGTTGCATCTGCAGGAACACAAAGAACTGAAGCCTCATCTCCTGTGTCCTCAGTCAGCCCTCAGCTACTGAATCATCAGCCTCCCTCAAAAGGAGCTTTAAAAAGATCCATTAAACTGTTTGCTTTGTGGTACTTTATTAGGCATTCCAGGTTTCTACTTCAACATCCAATTTGTCAGGACACCAGCACCGCAACAACTCCCTTCTCATCAGGGCTATTATCTCAAAGGGCAGAATAATCGCATGTCACACACGGGTTTTCCTTGCAGCATGTGAAAAGAAAGTCACTTTTATCTCAGAGATGACACATCCTGATCAGGTACAAAGCAGGGGGGGGACAGACCAGAGAGATTTTGCTTTCATGTGGCTACAGGATAAATCATTGTCCAGGGCAATGGGTGGTAATTGCCCTTTAAGTCTTACAGTCCGTCAGAGGTCTGCGAGGGCTGAGATTGCTCGATAGCTACCGCACCTTCCAGGCTCCAATTACCCTCCTCGCTGCTTTCAGTACCAAAAGGCAAAAAATTGCTTTCTTCACGCTAAATGATCTGCAGAGCAGAGCCAGATGGGAAGAGGGACTTGGAGAAATTATTGCTGGCTCTGCCATGCCCAGGCCTCATCTATTTCTTTTATCTCCTTCCAGAGGAGGAAGCGCTGTACGGAAGGTGGGGGGCTGAAGGTGCTTCTTTCTGCACCTCATGCTCTCCATGATGAGCTGGTTATTAGCTTTAGGCAAAAAAAAAATTTAATCTGTGCTCAATTTGTTCGTTGCACACTTCAATGTATCAGAGAAGAAGAATCAAACTGCAGAGAAAATGATTTTGTCTTTCAACACTGCACTCCCACTGAGGAAAACCACCTGTCCCTGCAACAGGGACTGTCATCGGCATCGAATGCCATGTGCATTTCAATGGAGCCACTTCCCCTCTTAAAAAGGGGAACCAAGGCTGGTGATGAAATTAATTTGCTAGTGGATCACTCAGCAACCTTGTGGCTTGTGAACTTGAGTGTCCAGTATCCTGGCCAGGGCTTGGTCCATCACACCTTGCTGCTCTCCTACAACCAGAGACACCCCTTGGCCAACTCTCCATCCCGAAACGGCTTTCCCTCCTCCCATGTGGCGCAAGACCTGCCAGGATGCTCAGCCATGGAGCAAATCACTGCCAGGCACTTGTACTATCAAGGGCATGTCCTCCCCATCTATTAAATCAACATTCAGTGAATTCGGGCACAAGCTGGCTTGGCCCAACCTAAGTGTTAGCTCCACCACACGCTGACATGGCCACGCAATAGCACTCTGCTACCTTGTGTTGGGCTTCAAGATGATATATATTTATTTACTGTTGACTACATCCAAAATTGTGAATATTGCTTCAAGTTGGTCTTACCAGCAGTGGCCATATGAGTGGCACCTCAAGGATGGTCAGGCAAGCACGAGTCCTTCCTCCAACTTCACCGTTCTTCAGATCAAATGTTCAAACCGTAAAATAGCACTATCCTTTTATTTCCATAGTGTCAGCTTAGATTCCTCTTCTGCAGAGAATTCAAAAACCATGGTTTTCCCATGTGCAGCTCTGTGAGCACCAGTGTCAGGGCTTGGGGTTCACTATGGCCCAGCCCCGGCCTGGCTCAGAGCGCTTTGTTTTGTTATAAGGTAAATGTTAACTAATAAGTTGGTTTTTTTGCTTCCTGTCTCCTCAAAGGGTGTACTCCACCATCCAAAAAACCCATGTATCTTCTGGCTTAGTGTTCCCACTGCCTCATCCCCTTCCTACACCCAGGTGTGACCATTTAAATCTTTCAGGGCAATAGCATGTATTTTTAAACGCACTAGGCTGACTGCAAAACAAATATCCAATTAAGTACTCATTTTTAATAGATGCCGTACAGCTTGCATGCAGACAAATCCCTTTATTAGCATTTTATTTTTAATGCTATTAAACCACATTCTTCAGTTTCAATTTTAGGGGAATGTCTTCTCAAGCATGTGTTCACCAGTTCATCCACTGTAACAATTCACTGCCCTCTCTCCTGCTTTACTGCAAATAAGGATGGACTTGGGTCATTTTGGTTGGCTTTTTTTTTTTTACAGTAGACAAATCCAATTACAAATTATAAAAGTCACCGTTGACTTAGAGCTAGACATGCAGTGTCACCCCTGCGCATCCCAGTGTTATCATTTTGTCAAACCATCTGGAGAAGTTAGAAGCACAGCAACCTCTGTGCCACTAAGATATGGTCTCCAGGCATGAGCCAGCCTCCATCCATGTGTCATCAGGGCCACCGCCAGGTCCCACAGTCTCCCCCTCCCTCAAAAGCCTCACCAACACTTCACTGCTGATCTTACGAAGGTTACATGGAAGAAGACTGAGGGGGGATCTGATCAAGGCTTATAAATACTTAAAGGGAGGGTGTCAAGAGGATGGGGTCAGTCTTTTTTCGGTGGTGCCCAGGAACAGGACAAGAGAAAATGGGCACAAACTTGAACAGAAGAAGTTCCATCTAAACATGAAGAGGAACTTCTTCACTTTGAGGGTGGCAGAGCCCTGGAAGAGGCTCCCCAGAGAGGTGTTGGACTCTCCGTCGCTGGAGACATTCCAAACCCGCCTGGACACGTTCCTGTGCAACCTGCTCTGGGTGGACCTGCTTTGGCAGGGGGGGGTTGGACTAAATGATCTCCAGAGGTCCCTTCCAACCCCTTATCATTCTGTGGTTCTGTGGATGGTGAAGGTGACGCTTGTCCCAGGACATCACCATAGATGGATCCAGCTTTCTGCTTCCACTTGGGTGAAGTGAGAAGTTGAGTCTCACAAACCCTAACCCCACCCAGCAAACCCCACAGCCCCTTGTGCCCATACGCAAGGATTTGTCACCACAAACTGCTCCTAGATGTCTGCACAGCTCCCACTTGCAGCTGCCCGGCTTCTGTTCTTCCAACAAAAATATGTTTTGGGGGTATTTCAGTTGAATTTCAGTCTGTATCCAAGTGAGATTTAACCAGACCCGAGTGCAATGCAAAACCAATCAGCCCGTGGACTGGAAGAATGTTATGTGCTATTTTTTAAAATTAAAAATGCAAAATGTAAATAATCTGAAAAAAAAATATCAGAAGCTCTGAAATTGCTTAAATAAGTGCAGAGTAACTTATGGTAAGAAAAAAGCACAATTCCATGGGCAGACAATCTCCAGAGGCAAATCAATAAGTTGTAAAGGGCATATTGACCAGCAAAAATGAACCTTGGGAAAATAGCTAAAAATTAAAAAATAGTGAGTTGATCAATTATTTAAAATAAGGATTTTCAGCTTCCTCATATAAAGTATGATTAAAGCCAGTGATTTAAATATTTTGACTGCAAAATCCCAGGTCAAATTACAGCCTGATGCTGGCAAATGACTTCATTATCCAGACTTTGCTTGTGTAATAGCAGCTGTTTTAATTTTCCTGCAGAAATTCTTAATTTATTTCTGAATATCCTTTTATGTGAATAAACTCACATTTTTGCAGGGATTTTTTTTCTCTCTCTCTTTTTTTTTTTTTTTACCACATTACCAATTTGTTCCCCATTAAAGAAAAAAAAATAAATAAAAAAAGATTAAAACTGAAGTGCAGTGATCCTCTGTTAACATCAGCCTTTTTCTCGTTCAGTCCCATTTCCTCTGCTTCGGATGGAATGAATTCATTAGTGAAGAGCCTCGATGACTGCAGTTTAGCCTTCCAGCCATTGTTTTTTTACGTAAGATTTATTGTAAGATTTTTTTTATGTAAGATCTTTGCTGGAGTGAACTGGTGCCGGTCCAGTTGATGCTTGCTCACACCCCACTGGCAGCAGTGCCGGGGCAGCTTTGCTGGGCACCACACGGGTCCCTTTTTGACCCACGGCTGGAGATTTATTTCCTGCCAAACCCACGGGTTTCACGATGAGGATGCTGCGAGCAAGAGCTGGAAACACACGTGCGACGGACCTTGTCACACCTGGCGTCCTTCCCCAGGAGACAGGTTTGGCGCCTGAGCACTGAATTTGGAGCAAAACTTTTATTGCTTTCACTCCAGTGCCTTCATTATCCATCACACTGAAATAAACACTTTGCCAGGAGCCCCTGGAAGGGTGGGTAAGCCTCCGCTCCCGCATGCTGGCCCCAACACAGAGGCTAACATTTCTCTTCTTGTACAATGTGCAAGACCCAGGACTTTTCTGGGGATATTTTGGGAAAGGGACGCTCAACAGCTGCTGTTCAACTCCATCCCTGTCCCTCCACAGACCCCTGTGTTGAAGCTGCATCTGAAGCTGGGCAATGCCAGTGGGTGCTTAGGTCTCTGGCAACCTTCTACCGTCAGAATCATTTCATCTGGGCATGAATTTGGCCAAAATACACTTGTCAACACAAGGTCATGTTGCTTACACCTACCCATGGAGGTCCTGCTTGGACATCAAAGCTCTGCTGAATGTGTCCTTTCAGCCCAGGAATGAAATTGTAGGTGTTGGCTAAAGGTAGCACCAGGGTCCACCAATTCCTCCCAAGACATGGAGCTGTCTCACACTTTGTGTCTCCCAGGGTTGTCCTTGGGGTGTCCCCATCAAGGACTAACTGGGGGAGCCACACTAAACTCCCCCAACTCCTGCACCCATAACGCTGCCCCCTCCCCTCCAGGCAGGAGCCCAGCTCAATGCTGTGGAGCAGCTTCATAGCTCTGTATGTGAAGGCAATGCTGGAGCATCCAAGAGGTGACACAGGCAGGTACAGCTTAGCCATCGCAGATAATCTGCCAAAAGGGTTTGTGTGCTCCTCTTACTGCAACAGTGGTGGAAGCAGGGACACCAGAGCTGTAACTCAGCCTGTTCCTACAAGGACCCTGGGGAGACCCTAGCACATTCCCACCACTCTGGGAAGAGATGTTCGACGTTTACCATCCTACCTCTGGGTTCTGCGTCGGACGCTCTGCCCTCAAAGCCCCCACTGCAGTCACAGCGTCCCCTTCCCTCCCCAGCACCTTCTCTTCTGAGAGTCAATGACCTTGTGCACTACATTTTTGCCCATTAAGGTCCAACCTTAAAGCACTTATAACCTCTTTAATGCACTGGGGGTTGCACAGCTGGAGGATGAGACTTGCCCCAGAGTAAAGGAGATTTTCACGCCTGGCCCCAGGCCCTCAACCCGAGCGCTGACCCCGGTGGGCTCAGGCACAGCAGCAACGACCACGCACGGGTGGCTTCACCAGCAGAGCAAGCAGGGAACGCCTTTGGGTTTGTCCTTCCAAAACCCATTGATTAAAACAACCCCGAGCCGGGCTGTCTGTGCTGCTCTGCATGGATCGGTGCCTCGCGGCCGATCGTCTGCTGCTGTAATTGAATTAGCCCGAGCCCTGTGCCGGAGAGACCTTGTGCTTTCCTCAGCCCCAGGGAACCCACACAGGGCAGTGACCCCGAGGGGTGTCTGGGACATCCAGCTCATCCCCTCCACCAGGGCACATATAACCTTTGCTTACACGGGTTTTCTGCAGCCTCAGAATGGCTCCACACGGGCTTTTCTTGCGGGTTTTTTAATATGGTCTCTCTCTCCTTCCCCATTTTCACAATCCCACGGCGTGGCCAGCAGAATCAGGGACAGGAGGAGACAAGCTGATGGACAGAAGCTCCCAGCAAGGCAGCGTGATCGCAGAGAGATGTTTCCTTAGGAAATAAACCTGTGGGGAAAAAAAACCCACCCCATTGTCATTGTTTATCTCCTTTCTGCAGGTTTTGTTTTTTTCATTGGGAAAAAGTCAGCAATGCAGCAAACAGCTTCATGAATATACAGATTGGTTTTGGCAACAACCAATTAGCAAAGAATGTGTTCATGCAATCCCCAACCGGCTCCTTCCCTGGGAATTTCTTGTTCAGAACAAGCCATTTTTCGTCAGAGAAAATAAACACATTTGGAAAAAATAGTTCCTGCTGGCTTTTATGACCAGAGGAAGCCTGGAGAGGGGCAGCAGCCACCACCTTGGGCTGGCTTTGTGCCCCGCTGGCTCACACACCTGCACCAGGACCTTCTCCTACACACAATATGGCAAAAGGACGCGTTCCCAGCCCATGCACTTGCATCAATAACACAATGTCTTCAAGGACACCTGGAAATGAGACTGGGAAGACAATTATAAACCCAGCCCGTGCACCTCTTACTCACTCTCAAGTCCTGATTCTTCTGCTTTGATTGCAGGTCCATTGGGTTGTGTGTGATGTGGTGTCCCTCAGGGATCCGTACTGGGGCCAGCACTGTTTAATATCTTCATCAATGACACAGACAGTGGGATTGAGTGCAACCTCAGCAAGTTTGCAGATGACACCAAGGTTGAGTGGTGCACTTGACACGCCTGAGAACGGGATGCCATCCAGAGGGACCTGGACAGGCTACAGAAGGAGGCCTAGGTGAACCTCATGAGGTTCAACAAGGCCAAGTGCAGAGTCCTGCGCCTCCTTGCTCAGGGCAACCCCTGTTATCAATACAGACTGGGGGATGAAGGGGTTGAGAACAGTCCTGAGGAGGAAGACTTGGGGGTACTGGGGGTGAAAAGCTGGACATGAGCTGACAATGTGCACTGGCAGCCCACAAAGCCAACCACATCCTGGGCTGCATCAAAAGAAGCATGGCCAGTAGATCAAGGGAGGTGATTCTGCTCCTCTGCTCCACTCTGGTAAGACCCAGTCTAGGGTACTGTGTCCAGCTCTGGGGCCCCCAACATAAGAAGGACACGGACCTGTTGGAGTGGGCCACAAAAACGATCAGAGGGATGGAACACCTCTCCTACGAGGACAGGTTTCTCTGTCCAGCATAAGAGAGATAAATGTAACACGGTGAGACTTCCAAGCAATCACCTCCCAGCTTTACCTGAGAGACAGCGAATGCCATGAACCACAGGCGATGATCAGGGAGATGATTGAGGCACTTAAAGTCAGATATGACAGACAGCTTTTTATTTCCCAATGTTTTAATTTAACAAAGTGCTACATTCCATAGTTACAGTATGAGGAGTTGTTCTTGTCCGAAATAGAAAACCACAAGAAAGCACAAGGACTGGGAATATCACTCTATGGAAGCAGTGCAGTCCAGAGAAACCTCACCTCGGGTGAACATCTGGCATTAGAGACACCTTTAAAAAAAAAAATCAGCAGCTGTAGAGTGTAGGTGCATTTCATCAGGGCAAGAGCTGCACGTCAGGCAGGCTGGTTCCTCCCGTGGGGAATGGGGCCGTAGATGCCGAAGCGGTTGTGTGACGCCTACAATAAATTCCGGCTTGTGCTACTGGGAGATCCCAAGCTGGGCACCCACAGGAAAACAGAGGCGAGTGACTCCTCTTGTGATGAGTCAAGAGAGATTATTATTGCTGCAGCAAAGTCGCCGCCGCAGCAGAGGCTTTGCACGGGGCCAAGGCTGCGTCAGCCGTGTCACGACCCACCTCTACATTCAGGGGCTTGCAGTTCACCCAGCACGGAGGATGAGGAGGGCTCCTCTCGGCTGTTTTTCTTGCCTTTTTTTTTCTTGACTTTTTTTTTTCTTTCTTTCTTTTCTCTTTCAAAAGAATCTGCTTGTTTGGCAAGGCAGGGGAACGGATTAGATCAGCAGAGCATTAAGAGACTGCAGGCTTCAGCTCCCACCTGAAGCCCTCCTCCCCTCCCTGCCTGCAACCTCATAATTTCAAGTAAATGAATCAAACTCCAAGAACTGTACAGAGAATATTTTTAAGAGCCCAACTCAAAGCCTTGTGGCCTTGGGCAAGAAGGGAAGGAGCTGAACGATGCTTGTGCTTTAAGGACCTGCAGAAATTGCCCTGACGTCAGGGGCACTGCAGAAAACCCTGTCTGTGCTCCAAAGGCTCCTACAAGCTTCACTGGGACCCAGGGCTGGTTTTGCCTCTCCCTCTTGCCTCCACGCTAAGAAGAACTAAGCTGAAGACACAGGGAACCTCCAGGCTCTGGGGCAGGTGCCTGAACAAACCCAACGATTCAACAAACACCTCCATTTCAAACAGACATGGGCTGGGACCTCTCTGCACTGCTGAGTGGCTCAGAAAATTGGCCAACAGTAGTCTTCCACCAGCCAGCAGCTCCCCACCAAGGCACCTTGGCTGGTGGTGTTCAGAGGCCTGGGACTGAAGTTGGCCCACAACCAAAACCTTTGGGCAGCTCTTCTATCCCACAAGGCTGGCTCCAGCACAGACCACAGAGCCAACAATGAACTGTGCCTTCAGCTGGACCTCCCTTGTGGCTACAACTCTCCTGCTTGCCCAGCTTGTCCCAACATACTTGCTGTATGACCACTCTAATATCTGCAACCATTTGTCAGCTCCACTTGCAGCCCTGCTGATTTCCAGCATCCCAGCCACCCATGCCTTGTCCTCGCTGAGCTACACCTGGCTCTTGAGGACACCAGGGCACCCTCGTCATTCTGACCAGCAGCGCTGCCTTTAATTTCTCAACTTCATTACGTTGGGGAGGGAGAAGAAGAGAGACAGTGAAATTGATTGCCACTGCACGAAGTCAGAGTTTCCCAAACCATGGATTTATGAGCACAACAAAAGGCCACGGCACCTCCCCACCAGCTTTCCCAATCCATCAAATCAACAATCCATCCATGAAGCTCTCCTTGCGCTGCCGGAGCTGTGGTACTCACACTCGGACCAGCAGCCTCGCTCAGCCATCCCTCCTCCTCCTCCTCACTGCCCCAAGAGCCCTGTGTTTTATCTGTTCCTTAACGCACCTTGTGCCGTGATCACACACTGCGCAGGCACCGTACCGTTAACGGGAAAGCAAGAGGAGAATGTCCTTCACGGGCTGTTATCGCACAGAACCCTGCTGATCTCCAGCCGCTTGGGTCTTGCTGGTACATCTGCACTCCTCTTTCCCAGTGTTATTTCGGGTCTCTCTTTCAGGCCACCATTGCATGCAAAGGGCTCAGCCAGCCCAGCTGCCGTCCCTTCTGCTCCAACAGAGGAGAGGCCAATGCCCTTCTCCATTGCTTATTCTCCACGCCTCCCTGGCTGGACCAAGGTAAAACATTTCAAGAACATCACGGTGCTGCCTATGTAGTCCTGTTCCCAGCCTGCCCGGTGCTGTACCTAAAAGACAAGCCTTTCTGGAGATGATCTCAGGCAAAGTGGAATAGAGGAGAAGTCATTCTACCTTGCAACCCTCATCAAGCCTTGCCAGGAACAAATCACCAAAGAGTCCAAGAAGGGACAATATTTCCTGATTCCAAAAACTGCAAGCCAGCAACGCTCAACTGGACCGTTAACACGTCCCTACCACCTCCAAGTGGCTTAGGAATGAGAAGAAAATAGGGAGAGATCAGTCTGGAAGGAAAACTTCTTCTTACTTTGGACTGATCACTTGTTACGGAAGAAAGAGGCTTTAATTTTGGGTAGGAACACCTGGATTTAACAGTGGGCTGCCAGGGAGAGCTGCAAGCTCTGTGGAGCCCTGGCTGCGAAAGCTTGTCCTAGAGGGATTAGGGTATGGAGACTTCCCAACACGTTGACGTTTTCCTGTGTCTCCACCAACCTGCTTCCCACACACTTGGCGTGAGGGACCACGCACAGCTCTTGGACTGGAAGACTAGCATTAGTAGCAGCATTTTGTATACAGGCTGTCCTGCGCGTCCTTCTCCAGGTGACTCAGCAGAGGTGTGGAAAAGGCCTACAGGGAAGAACCTGGGCTCCAAAGAGCACTGCTTGTTCAGAGCTGAACATCACATCTGATGCCTTAATGTCCAGACGAGGCCCTGACCCTCTCAAGAGAGAACTGAGCTTCAGGAGGGTCTTCCAAATATCCTCTCTACGTTGCAAACCCACTCACATGCCCACGAGACATTTGCTTACCATCATCTGCATCTACCCTTCTCAATCTCATGGGCCTTTTCACCTTTACAAGGAATGAAATCCTGCAATCCTCCTCAAACTCTCCTCCCTTCCACATCTCTGAAGATTGAGTGGGATTTAATCTCAGCAGACGTGGGGTCTGGTCTTATTTGGCTGATCAGGTCTCCTCTGGCAACAGTGGCTGTTCCTTGTATGAAGGACAATTCCCCACAGAACAGTGATTCCCACCTCAGAAACATGGATGTTTTACATAAATGTCAGACTCAGACTGATGTCATTTCACAACCAGAAGCAGAGATAAGGTAACGCAGCCCTTTTTCTAGCTATTTTGACAGCATTTCTGTGCAAAGCAACATTAGTTTCCCCTACTCGATTCCCCCAAGGTCTCAGACCCCTGGCTGTCTCCCTCTACAACCCGCTCTAGCAGCCCAGGCAGCACAGCAGCTTGCCCTCACCCCGTGCCACCCTTGGCCTTCACCTCCACAACCCTCTGCAGCCAGCTGTCCTACAGATTCTCCTTTCCCTCCATGGCCAAAGGCTCCCAGCAAGACCACTTCCCTTCCCCATAGCAGACACCTCTCCAGCTGTGGCCGCCACTGCTTTCTGACTACTAGCCACAAATCCCTCAAGTCCACCAGCCACCCGCTCCACAACCTTTGGTGCCTTTCTGCATTCGGTGGTTTGGAGACAAGGACCCACCCAGATCCTCCAAAGGTGTTACCGTTCACGCAGCTTTCAGGGGCTGAAAATGCAGTTTCCAGCAGGTAAAGGAGACAGATGCTCCACTTTCATCTCTCTGTGAACGCAGCCTTATGAAAGAGAAGAACCCATAAGTAGTATCCTTCAAACAGGGGGCAGAAGCTGAAGAAACCCCTGCCCTGGCTCTTCTCTTACTTGCACACAGAACAAAAGCTAAGAGATCCATGCAAGACTATCCGTCAGTAGGTGAGCGCTGGTATTTATTGTGCTGTAACAGACAGTGCTGGTTGACAATGGACTATGATTTTTGTTGTGAGATCAGGTGTTGAGGCCATTCCTGTGTGTCTCCAAGAAGCGTGGAGCAGGGCTGAAGGAAGAAAGAAGGGGTGAGAGTCGGGGACCCGAGTGCAGAAATGTGCTTCAAACAGTATCAACAACACTGTACGCGGGCACTTCTCAGGTGGCAAGGGATACAGTCCAAGTGTGTAACTCATTAATTACGCAGAGTAGCTAATCTTAGCACTAATGAACTCTAGCTCAGGTAATGTAACATTTAAAATTAACAAATTGGACAGAAGTCATTCACAGTAAAGATTTCCATTCCCAGGCTAGGGGAGAGCTATTGTTATGATTAGATTACTGCCAGCCAGGACCAGAACAGTACACCGGGGTAAGAGGAAAACAATCATCCGTATGGATCAGCTCCAGCTGTAACGAGACGCGCTGTGGCTCTGAATGAGGCGCCGGGTGCGAATGTGAAATCTCACTACTGTATCAAAACAAAGATCACTGGGCGGTACACGTAGAGCGTAGCATGCCGTTTGGCCGGGGTGGTACCGACCACTGCTCGGTGGCTCCGGGCGGCGGAGAGCAGCGATGCAGCACAAAGTCGCTTGTTCTTTTCTTCTCTCCCTCCCTCCCTCCTTTTAAAAGTCACGGGCTACCGCAAGGGCACTGCAGTTCGACTCAAAATTCATCTTCGGAGCTGTCAGCTAAGAGCATGACTCGGTCTTGCATGCTGTTAAATTCCCTCTGCTGGGGGGAGAAAAGAAACAGTGAAGAGCTCCACATGCAAAAAGGAAAGAGAGAACTTTCAGATCCCCCCCCATACTCCAACTGAAAAGTCCCGGGCACTTTAAACCCAGACAAACCATAACCATAACCAGGCTGCGCTCGCTTTACAGCCAGGATGGGTAACAGGAGAGTGGGTGGGATTGGGCTCTTCCTTTGCAGCTGCCGTACCTTTCTTTTGTGTCTCTTTGAGCCACTTCTCCTCCGGCGATTCATAATCTTAATGCTGTAGAGCGCTCCTAGGATAAAGAGGGCTCCGGCTATTCCGACTCCTACGGGAACCAGCATCCCCGACATGTATCCTGCCTACGGGGAAAAGAGAGAAGCAGAGCAGCACTCACAAGACCGTCCTTTCAGAGTCACCTCCCACCAGTCTAGGACTGTGAGAGATCCCCATGCTGCTTTTGTCAAAGTTTGTTGTATTTGAGTCCCTATCGCCCGCATTTCTGTACATTTGCATTGCCTATTAAAAAAAATACAGAGATACCATGACTAATTTAAAATTACACATTTAAACACTTTAAATCCTTTGGAAAACACTCCCAAGTGCTTGTTATTTTATATTTTACTGCTTTAAATGAAAATGGACCTCTAATGAAGTGCCAGATTGCTTCAGCATCCTCACCTAAGTCAGGCTGGGGGGCTGGAGGGAGTAAGGGAGGCAGGTACAGGCCAGCTCCCTCCCTCATTAGCGCTGCCTTCGTTCACACTGCAGCAAGAGAGTCCTCTGCTGCAGCACCTCAGCTTTACCCTTCACCGTCTACACCCCCCAAAACAGATTTTACACCTGCCAAGGGACACATGCACAATTCAGGGGAGGATCAGACAGCTCTGAGCAAGCCTCAGTCCATTGCTTACAACCGCTCATCTTCATCTGCATTCCTGAACTGCAACACGACGTAACAACACACGCTCACGGCGTAATTGCTTTTCTTCCACAATCCACTGAGTATGTGGTGGGGGGAAGAAAGCTTTTCAGAGTGTGCTGCCCTGCCTTCCTCTGCTTACCTGGAGAATGAAAACAACCGCTTTCATCTAGGGCAGATAAAATGCTCACAAGGGCTGTTTCAGCTTCCCAAACCCCTCCAGATCCTGCTCGGTGCTTTAAATAGTAACACCTTTGTTCCTGGATCCCAAGGCCTGAGGGATCTTCAGCTGCATCGTGCAGGTCCCCTGAAGGCTGCCCCCCCAGAACATCCAGCCCCGCTCAGCACACGTGCCTGGAGGGGGGCTGTGTGCCTGCACCCCGCTTCTCAAAAAAGGAGGTTAGTGAGAACACAGCTAAAAGACTGTATCTCTGCAGGGCAATTAGGGTGCCTTAATTGGGTGACCTAATTAGCACAGCGCAGGTTTTTCTATTTCTAGAACTTTGGTGCTGGCGTGGGTGGCGAGGGGAGACTGGAAATGGCATTTTAGCTGCTGCCCAGCTGAGTTTCCATAGCAGAAATCACTAGTTTTAACACATTGAACTCCTGAGCCCATCCATGAGCCTTTATTGTGCCTTTTCCCTTTTGCAGGCTTCCCCCAACAGCTGGACCAACAATTTCTACCCCAAAAGCTTGCAATGGGAAGCAGATCCACGACCTGTTCTCCCAGCCCTTCTGTGTCACACAACCCAACTCGTAAGGGCTTCTGCATTTGCCTGAGAGGAAACCCCATTTCACAGCCAGCTCCAAAGCCACATTTTCAGCCCCTGCCCATGGGGAAGATGTAGCTCTTTTTCAGGTGTCCTAGGGATGCTTTTAATATACCCAATCTGTGACCACAACCTTCCTGGCTCCGCTGGACTTTGAGATAACAGCAACACAGGACTTCAGAGGAACCTCCTGTCCATCATTCAGCATGCCAAATGCAACATTTGAACAGTGTTTGCAGGAGACCGGACATAAATTTGTCACTGATCCATGCTCCTGGTCCCACACTCCCCACACCCTTCCCTCTCCCAGCAGGGCAGCCCTGACAGACACAGAAGGACACATCTGTTGGGGATAGGGCTCTCACGTGCCAGGATACTCTTCCGGATGAGGGGATTGAAAAATAGAGAGGAGAGGACTCTGCCAACAGCAAATGAGAGGGGCACATGTTATGACCGGTGCTGATAAACTCAACAAGGAAGAGGAAGAAAAGGGGTGAGCAGGTTTATTTGGGAGTGGTGTGGTTCACCAGCATTCCACGAGGGATCAGGGAGTAGTTTTTGTTGGGCTTTTCTAAGGGAAAATGTGAGCAAGGTAAAAGATTTACCTCCACACACCTGCCATTCCCCAAAGTAAGGAGATGGCTCAGGGCTGAGTCTCTCTGAAGTGGACACCTGCAGATCCCCAGTTACACCACTGCTTGTGCTGGGCACTGCCATGCAGCCCAACATCTACCTGCAAGAGGTTCAGGCTCTACAGAGCAACTCTGTTGGAGACTGGAAGATGCACACAGCCTCCTCTGCAATGTGGGGAAGGACAGAGGTAGCCAACAAGGTGCCCAGAGGAAAGAAGTAAAAGCTAGAGCTTTGGTGAGAAGATGCCTGATGCCCCACCACTTGGGTTGTGCTGGCTCGGGCCAGTCTGGCGTGAGCAGGTGACCCGTGCATGCTACATTCACTCCAGGCACCCAACCAGTGTCTGCCTTTTACCTTTGTCGGGAAAACCATTCTCTGTCCTCTCAGCATTCGCTCTGGCTGAATCCCAGGCCAAGGTGCTCTGCTATGAGCATCACTCGTACTAGACATGCCTCCTTCCTATTGTAGGCAGAAAAGCAACTCAACAAGCGCTGGGCAGGAACCCACCTTAAACCCTTCCACTCCCCAGTTCTGGAAAACAGACACCCAGACCCCATCTCTCTGTTCAGACTTGATAATAAGGTGCTGCTGAAATTGGGTGGGGATCACGTGGGAAAGCTGGGCTCACTGGGTGACAACCTACTTAAGCTTAGAGATGTATTTTCAGGGGCTGGAGTTTCTATCAAGTCATTACTCTTTGGGCTGGCTTTTTTGGGTCTATTGACTCTGATCCTGTTCAAGAATTTTCAAGCCCTGTTGAGTCACAAAATGTTCTTATCTTAAAACACTACTATCACCTCATTTCTACCTTCATGGCTTTGCTGTCATCAACACAACATTTGGAAGGCTTCACAACCGTTTCAAAATGTTAATATTTGCCCTAGGGCAGCAGAGCCTAAAAAGCCATCACTGCCTGTGGCTGGAACAATGCTTAGTTCCATGCACCATCACCCTGCAACGCCAGGGAGAAAAGATCAGCATCTGTTATTTTTTTTTCAGTCTTCCTGTGTTTGCTCTTTTTCCTCCCAAGAATTTGCAGCTCTTCTTGCATGTGGAGGCAAGAAAGGCCTCATCGAGAGGCGGTGGCACAGCACGCAGCCTCGCACCAGAGAGGATCATCAGATCCTCTTGACCTGGATCTAGAACCAAGCTTAGGACTTAGAGAAAAGGGGTGGAGTTAAGTTGCAGGGCAATACAAAAAAGTAACTCGGAAAGTCTGAAGAGAAAGTGATTTTCTAGTGCAGAGAAGCCTGTCTAATACTGCTGTCCCTCCTCCTGCTCTTAGTTACTAATCAACAGGGATGTACTGTGGATTTACACCACTCCATACAACAGCAGCATCTGGTTCATTGCCTCCCAGAGAAAATTTTAAGCCCCTTCTCAATTGTCTTTGTAGAGATAATTAACTCCAGTGACAAGAGTTCGTTCCTGCAAGTAAAAATGGGTTTGCTTTTAAAGTAATCAAAACACTGAGACTCCTACCTTATCTTTCAGCTTCTCCATCCAGCTTCTCACTGAAAAATAAGACCAAAAAAAGCTGTAATCATGTTACTTACGTTATATTAACTAGTAACAAATGATAATGATAGTATTAAAATAGACACTAATTAACTTGACAAGCTGATAACACTTTTCATTAGATTTCCTCTCTTCTCATTCATGAAAAAAGCAAATGCAGCAAATCAACAAGAGAAACTCTTCAAGCGAGTTGGCAGGCAAGCAGCTCACTTTTGCCTGTGCGATTCACATCTTCAGAGTGACTAAAAGAGGAAGATGAAAAACAATTATTTCAGGCTTTTAACCAGCACTTCCCATACACACAGTGGAACGCCAGACAAGGAGAAAACCTGACAGCACGGCTACCTCCTTCCACTGGCCTCCTCCACATAGATGTTCCTGCCTCTATTTGGCATAGCCTGTAACGATGCTTAAGAAAGTATTATTCCCTGTCTTTCATTCCCTTGCTTTTCTGGAAGCAGCCACTGCCTGCTCCGGGAAGTCACCAGATAACACGTGAGGACTGGGATAGCATTGTGGGTGCTAAATCACTAAACCAAGTAAATTTATGCTGCCATCATAGAGACTTTCGCTTCCTAACAGTTAACGTAAGTCAGGTTAAATATCCTACCCGAGAATTACAAGTCTTCAATGGCATGTACTTTAGGGTGAAATATTCAGCTAATCTCAAAGATCTGCAAAGGCTTAGCAGTGGGTGTACGACCCATTAACTCCACAGGTGAGTGGATTCGTCTGCACTGCACTGAAGGCAAAAGTCCCAGCCTTTGAGATATCCACTAATATTTTAACCAATTCCTGCTCACAGGTAAGAGGCAAGGAAACAGTTACACGTTCGGGGTTTTTCAGTGTATGGCAACTGTGTTTTAAGCCCTGGTCAAGGATCTCTGTTTCTCCAGGAGGCACAAGGAGATGCCTTTCTCTTGGATGCACTAATGTCCCAGAATACAGAATCACATGGGGTTGGAAGGGACCTCTGGGGATCATCTAGTCCAACTCCCTGCCAAAGCAGGTCCACCTAGAACAGGTTGCACAGGAACATGTCCAGGCGGGTTTTGAATGTCTCCAGAGATGGAGACTCCACCACCTCTCTGGGCAGCCTCTTCCAGGGCTCTGCCACCCTCGAAGTGAAGAAGTTCCTCCTCATGTTGAGATGGAACTTCTTATGTCCAAGTTTGTGCCCATTTCCTCTTGTCCCGTCACTGGGCACCACTGAAAAAGACTGGCCCCATCCGCCTGACACCCTCCCTTTAAGTATTTATAGGTGTTGATCAGATTCCCCCTCAGTGTTCTCGTCTGCAGACTAAAAAGGCCCAAGTCCCTCAGCCTTTAATACATTAAATCCCAGATGTAACACACCATTTATGGAGTGAGACCCTATTTCCAAGCCTACTTTCTCGTAGAAGCTCCCTTCAAAGCTTGCATTAGCAGTATCAGAGCCTGCCTGTTGGCACATGCACGTATCCCACTCAGGGTAACCACCCCACTGAAACGAGAGCTTTACTGTGAGTGGGGAGGGCGCAGCAGTAGGGCCACCAGTAAATGGCCTTTTTATGTCTCAGATACAATACAGAGGAGCACAGCAGCCAGGAAGTAACAAGACTTAGCCCAGACATCAGCATTACTGTATTTTAACAAGTTCAAAATGACTTGAATACTCCTCTTTTAACTATTAGTAATGTAACGCTTTCCAAACAGAAGGATCCCAAGAGATGAAAAAGTGTGAAACAGGCACGTACATGCAAACCCACTTATTTCTGACAGGTAGCTAAGAGAATAAAAAAGGAGTTATCCAGAAGACAGACACCCACAGCACTAGAAGAGGACAAGAGGTCTACTTTTATCAGCTCTTCCCACCACTAGTCCCAACCTGCACGGTCTAAACCATAGTAAACTCAACTCATGAAGGTGCCATCACCATCATCCTCTGCCAGTGCGAGCCTGTGTGACTTGAATGTCACTCCCAGTGGAATACCAGAGAAGAAGGAAATGCATGGTTCCCCTGGTTTCTCACCTGGGTTTCTAGATGTAACCCTAAAACAAACACTGCTTGTAAACATCACCTAGACTTTCAAGGAGAGCCCCTATGCTGCTGCCTTGCTGACAGGTACAGGAGAGACCAAACACTGGGAAAATTCACTTAAAAACACAAATATTGCAAACCAAAGGAATTCATCCCAAAATTCTTGCCAGAGGGCCTTCTCACGACTCTCATGTTGAATGTGTTTTATTCCAGGCTCCCCGGAGGAGTGGTGATGGTGACTCACGGCCACACAGTAACAGCCCCAGCTTCAAAATCACAGTGTACATGTGACAGCTACACAGGTACACGCGGTGTGGGTGCACAGCCACTTAAAGCTACTGTGATGCTCGGTTGGCCCCAACTCAAGCTAAGCACAAAGCCTATTTTTACGTGTCTTTCACAATAATTATACAGGGTTGGTGATCTTGCCAACAGCTGATCCACTTTCTTGCAGCTCAAAGAGAGTGTCTCTAAAGCAGTAATTAACTCTGGAGTATTTCTGACAATTCAGAGGCAGGGGCTGATCTAATAATATTTTACTACCTATTTTCAACGAACACAAATTCTGGCTTCGTTCCCCTCTGCTCTACAAAACAACAGCAGCAGCGCGTCCATTGGGACCCACACACACTACAGGACAATTCTTTACTTACTATTTGTACAATTGCTTATGATTACAACCAAGCTTGTTTTCAGCCTTGTAGTGCACATCAGACACCTTCGTGAACCAGCCTAAGCCACAGAAAAAAACAACACAAGGTGATTTCTCCTCCAGACTGGACTCCTCTCTGAGAGATGCTCTACAGCCACAAGCTGGCTGAGTGACAGCCCCTCACCTGTGCCGGAGGAAAATAATGGTCCCAAATTCGGGAAGTTAAGGCAGCAGGAGGTCAAAAACCTGGCTGGCCTTTCAATGTGCATGGCAGCAGCAGGTCCAGCTCTCCTGGGCAAAAGTGGAGAGCACAGAGCAGCTGCAGCCATGGTCCTGGACATCCCGGCTCTGCCTCCAGTCAGGCTGGGGCCATGACAAGTCAAGAAGCACCAGATTCCCACACTTTTAATGTCACAAATGGACAAAACTGTTTTAACACCTTTGAGGAAATGACAAAGCCACTGTGTCATTAAAACCGAGCGCTTACTGCTCCAACTATTTACCCATATGTGGATGCTACGGGATGTTGGTAGGAGATAAAGCACTTCTTCAAGTTAGAATTGATATCCATGCTAAATGGCTACCATCAATTAATTCTGAAATTCAGGCTCTAATTATGCATCATTATCTATAATTAATATTCTGAACTTGGTCTTGGAAGAGGAACATTGCAGATGGCACCTTCTCATAAAAATGTAACTCTTTCCAAAAACACTAGGTGACTTGCCATTGAGGCCAAGCAAATAAACAGCAACAAATACTCTAGTCCATGGATTTTTCATCATCTCCTTTTTTTTTTCCTTTCCTGAACAAATGACAACGGTCCCTGGGTGTGAAATTACTAACAAGTGTCTGCAATGCTGGCTCGTCTTCCATGGCATTTTAAGGATGGTAACTACTCCAAACTCTCTGCCTCGGCTTAATTTTGATCCCTTGGTTTGATGGGAGCTGAGTTAGATGAGCGTGGAGCACTTCAAAAACTACATACATAACCTGACACTTCCCCAGTGACTTATATAATGTCTGCTTCTCTGTAAATTAATTTTAAATAACCTATAGCTTAAAATTAAGCAGGTCAGGAGCACGAAGGCGGAGCAGGGTTGTCTGGCACTGGCATCAGAGCAGCCCAGGATGAATTCAGTTACAGAGGCGCCGTGCTATTTTTAGTCATTTTTACCCACCTTTCCCCTTGAAAATGTGCAGCCAGCTATAAGAAGCTAACTAAAGAAGTTGGGCTAATTTGCAGAGGTAAGCAGCAGCCTGCAGTGCCTGCCTGGCCCTTCCCTGGAGGAACCTGGTCCAAAGGGACAGTCAAAAAGCCCCATGAGTAAAAACTTTCTGAAAGTTTGGGTTTTGCCAGATGCAGGCTGAAGGCTTAAGAGAGGCAGCAGGTGACATTTGAGGGTCTGGGGTACATGGCACTGGATAGTCCAACATCTCCTTTCACCACTGAACTCTTCAACCCCATAAATCCAAAAAACCCCTTGTGAGAGATGGCTCTTGTGTTCCCATCCTTCTCCTTTCCACTCTGTCCTACATCTTTGTACCCCCAACACAAACAGACTCAGCGAGCTTACCCTGGCTGCTCATTTGGTTTTTGCAGAGCTCCTCTTTAAAAAAGGGGTGATTGGATATAATTTACAACGGCGAATCGAAGCAGAAGAGGCTTGGGAGCTGCCTCCAAGTTCAGCTGGGAAGATCCTCTGACAACAAAGCGTTTGCATGATTTACATCAGGGAAAAATCCAGTATTTGTCACTTCTGACCAAAGAAAATTAAAGTAAGGTATCATGACAGACCATATTCACTGCAAGGCTAGATCAGTCTGACCCTGTCCTCCTAGAGCAGAATCTGACCTCTTGGTGCTCTATTCAGAGATCTCACAGCACCCTCAGTTTATGGCCCTGCAAAGCCTTGCTGCAAACAACTCACCTGAAAGGAGGGAGGATGTTCTCTAAGGGCAAAGATCTGGAAAAAGCACTCAAAACTTTAACTACACAGTAACTCCCATGGGCACTCTGCATCCCCAGCACTGAGAAAAGTGGTTCCACACCTACCATTATCAGCTGTGCTCTCCTTCCCTCAACCCTCATTGGGTGCCTTCACTCATGATCTCAATTCTTGTTGCTGTTCAGAGAACTGTCCACCTTCAAATCATTCCTTCTTTACTGGTCAGGTCTCTTGAACCCCCTTTTGCTCTGGAGCTGCAGGCTGCTGGGTGCCAGAGGGGGGCTCTGCCTCGAAACTGCACCATAACACAGCCTCAAACCTCTCGCCAAAGGCTTTTCCCCGCTTCCCTCACCACCCCCCTCTGAAATCAGGAGCACAAGTCCTCTGGGCTTCATGCTTTGCCAACTTTTAGTAATCCTAATTGCCTAATTATCCACTCGAATGCGATGATAAAGCTGCTTAACAATTCTGTTCACTTCTCATTCATTCTCTCCCTTTTCCGATAAGAAAATGCAAAGGCTTTACCTTCTGGTGGAGATTTCGATCAATAATTCATACCCTCTTGCCATCATTTCTGTCTCCCCCTTTCCACCTTGGAGGCACTGCTGCTTTATCTTGTCACTTTAGTTTCATCTTATCAGCGTGTTTTAATCCTATTCTCCTTTTAAATCATCATCTAAAGCAATTCTGGTTTTCCATGGCAAAACCAGCACGTTATCGCTCTGCCCCGTGCATTCCGCTGTATTTTCAAATCCAGCATTTTACATCTTCATTCCACAACTTCATGTTGATACTGATGAAGGTACATCCAGCGCCTTTCCTTTTAACAATTCTCTCCCATGACCTCCAGACCCGTGGTGAAAATGTGGCACCCAAGGTCCTATACACTCCCCAAAGGGCAGAGAAAAGGGCTGAAGGACGGTTTTACGGTTAAGCTGGAGCTCAGGTAACCTGACTTGACCATTGCATCTGTAATTCCTCAAATGCAATAGGCTGAGAGAGCTGCACCAAGCTTCATTCTGAGAAATCAGAAACTATCAGTCACCCCAATATGCTGAGGGCACGAAAAGATTTTGATCTATCAGCTACTGTTAATTGCTTCCACGTCTGTCTGAGATCAGAGACATCCCTATCTCAGGAATCAGAGAAGCTGTTTAAGGACTGCAGCAGATGACAGTCCCCACCGCAAGCGATCTGTGGGTCAGACAAGACACTGGAGGCAAAGACGGATGGAGCCAGGGAGCAAACAGGGCATCTCTTTTTGAGCACTGGCAATGCCTGCTGTGGATGTTGGGTTTTCTCTGCCTTCCCCTGGCCAGGACAAGGTCTTTGTCGCACCCACGGCTACAGTTGCAAGGCAGGAAAAGGCCAGCTCGGCAGGTTTGCAAGAGTGGAAATTGTAAATAGGTAAGGAGGAAGCTTTGTGTAGGTCACGGTACAGTGAAACATAACTGACCTCGCAGCCGATGCAGCTCAGCACAGCTTTGCCACCACCTTTTTCCCAAGGACAATTTGCCCAAGAACAAATTAATTCACTTCTTCCATGCCTGGCCACTACCCTGCTCTTCCCATTCCCCATCATGAAAGGGCTGGGTTTGGCCCTGCTTCTTCACCAGCTAAGAACTGGTGGTGGTCGGGAGGAGTAAACTTCATCCTTGAGGGTTAGACTTTGCTGGAAATGCCACTGCCAGAGCAGCTCCTGTGTGAGCCTCTGCAGTGAGAAAACAGGACGTTACTGTCCTCTCAAGTGCCTGTTCAATCTCCGTTACATACATTCAAGCAAGAGATTTGCTATAGTTAGTTCTCCTCTTCCCTCACCCACAATTTCCAAGCTGTATTCCTTGTTCCCGCAAAGGAGAGCCAGTTAAAGTGTAAAAAATAAAGAAATGATCGATGACTTTAAATCAGTCTATCTACACCAAGCAATCTGCCCTATTATATTAGATTTCACCCCCTTCTCTTGCAGGTGAGGCTTTCTTTTAAACGAGACTAGTGAGAACAATTTTGCAGAAATGCCCTGTGTTTCATCTGCTCAGCTCTGACAAGTTAATGGCACACGGCTGCATCGCCTCCTTTTCCTTAAAAAGCACAATTGCCAATTTACTTACCAGCACAAATAAATAATATACAAAATGGCACTTGGCTGCAAGGCAGCACATTTTTAATTCCAGAAGAAAAACTATACCTACTTGACGGGAATTTTGATGAATACATTCCCCGCCATGCCCAACTCAAGGAGACTCAAATGGCCAGAGAATCAAACACATGTCAAACTGACAATTACTATTGATGTTTTCAGGAAAAAAAAATTCAGGAGGGCAAACTTTGAATTAACAAAGTGAATTTTAATAGTTACCAAGCAACTTTCTCATATGTTAATTGTACTGACTACAACCTTTTGCCTATCCGCCCAGCTCCAACCCAAGCCTGGCTGTACACTACTGCCTGCCGTGACTGACCCTCTCCAGAGAGGAAGGGAGATGCAGGAGGACAACTCATCACACTCACACAGAAAGCAGAAACTAAAGTAGGCTTCTTAACTCCTTCCTTGACCTTATCAATCCTTTTGGCACTGCCTTCCCCATGGCATTAGGTCAGGTGTCTCCATTTCCTTTTCCCTTGCACTTTTTGTTTTCCTCCTTGATCTGCCCACACCATGTAGGCAAAAACAGAAGCTCAGCAAGTGGCTTTCTCCATAAACTCAGTTCTTCCGTGGTGCCTTCAAAACACTAGTTGGCATAGACAAACCATTTGTTTCTCTCTAAGTGATCCCAGAGAGGCACAAGACGTTAAAACAAAGCCAAGGTAGAAAACCTCTCGGTATCCTGAGAGCAAAAGGCATCAGCAGGACGTTGCTGTGAATCGGCTGCCACAATTTGCTGTACGATTAAACATTTACTGGCTCACACCGTGTCCAAAAGCTGGGTGCGCTCTGGGAGAGAAAATGCAAACCTTACTTATGGAAACGGCTAACACCTCCACCAGAGCACACGCTGGACCAGGTTCTCCACCACTCTGCCCTGGCACAGCTCCTAGAGCAACACACGGACTCTACCAGCAGCGAGAACCCGCCCTGCTTTAGCTAATGGGTTTTCTTGTAGGCTGAAAATGTTCATGTGCAACAGCTTTCATTCATGACATACTCACAGTGCCCAGGCTGGGAACATAAAGGAGTGCTAAAAATTGAACTGGGATGCCTTAGCTGCCAGCTGGCTCTGCCACTTGTAGATACACCCCCTCCTCCGCAAAATGCATGTCATCACCTGAAAGGGGAAAAACTGTATGCAAGACTTAAGGTATATCCCATCAAACTTCAGGCACATATCTGAGATGCCCAAATTAAAAGCCTATCTACCTTCAACTCCCAGAGTCACCGAGAGAGAGACCGGCACCTGCACAATGTCACCAACCCCACTTCGGGTCTGATTTCTCCTCTGAAGAAGCCCTTCTCTTCTGCTGGGTACAGACATATGAGCAACTCTGATGCTTCACATAGAGCCTCCAGCTCCTGCACCAAATTGCCCAGATATTTCCAAACAGAAAGTTTCACCTGGGAGAGGTGCAAGGCATAGAGACAAGATGGGTAAGAATGAAGGAGGAACCACCAGTACGATGAAGCCAGAGAATCTAGAAAGAAGGGCACACAATACCACTATTGACATGTATTGTGATTTATTGCACACAGAAACTGCCTGATTCCTGCTCTGACTGTCATACTATCTCTGCCCCTCCTTCTGTATTCCAGCCTCTGTACCATTAGTCTGACTGAACCAAGGAGAGAAAGAGAAATACCTTAAAAACTCCTAAAAAGTCCTAAAATGCAACGGTCGCTCTACAACATAAAGGTGCCACAACTGCAAAACCTAATATCCTGAGGGTGAAAGCAAACACAGCCCGGTCTCACAGGCAATGGTGAAAATATCCATTCAAAACTACAACCTCTGGGTCCCCTTGGATGAGACACAACAAGAGAGCAAACCCTGACTTGGGTCTCAAGAGCTTCCAAGATGTGCCAGAAGGTCTCACACCACATTTCTTCTTCAGCTCTTCTCCAAGGGAAGCAGAGGTAGCACTTTCACAGCCATTTTGGGTTCCTCTTATTGCTCTTTGGAGATTTTAAATCAATTCTCGGGTCACGGGAGTGGGGGGTTAATAGGACTCACCTGGTCCTTGCAGCGAGCGGTGAGGGCACCTGCACAAGTCCATCCCAGCCCACCATGATTTGGGCTGGAGAAGAAGGATCCACAGAGGGACTTCAGCTGGGTGGCAAAATTTTAGAAGAATTCAGAGTGCAGGGATTAGCAAAAACTCTAGAAGAGATAGATTAGTGCCCTGAAAAAAGCACCGGAAAAGCCCATGAAGGCTTTCCTTCATAGGACACATGACTCTTCAATTGCTGCTTTTATGTAATAATATTTGGATAGTGGTATGTAAATAAGTGGCACACAAAAACTACCTTAAAGAGGTTATTAAATCTGCAAAGTCAAGACTCATGAGTAAAGAAACACCCCATTTTGCATGTTCAGCAGGATACCACTTCTAATTGCCCATTACTTTTTTTTCTCAGAGGTCTCTAGTAAAAGAATTATTGATAGCTTATTTTTCCCCTCTCTTCATACACTGGAGCCGGCGAACTCCTTTAGCTAAAATTTTCTTTAAAAGTCTGGGGCAAGCACCATGGAAAAATTTCAGTCCAAACAGTTAAAATTTGGTAAAGTTTCCAAGATAGTTCTTGATAATACAACAGAATAGAAATCCAACAAATTTAATGATTGGCATGGGTTAATTATTGCCAGGTAAGCCACAGGCATGTGCAGATTTACAGGGCAATGCCTGATGGGGGAAGCATCACCCTTCCATAGGAAGAGCATCCCAACCTTAATGAGAGGTTTTTAAAAATGCTTCAAGGTAGGCTGAGATCCTTTGCTGGCCATTTCCCGATTTACAGCAGCCGAGGACGCGGCCCATAAATTCCTCCTGCCATCAACTGTTGTGTTTGCAATCTGCCCAAGTCATCTCGAGGATTAGAGAAAACAAAACGAGATAAATAACGGCGCGGAGCTGCTCTGCGGCGGTGGGGAAGCTCTGCCATCTGACAACACCGGGAGCCAGGCTGCAGAAATGGTTGAGGGATCTTTGCACTTACATTAAGCCAATCTTTTAGCTCTTTCTGGCACCAAGTCCTCCTGAAATCACCAGTGGTTTTGCCCAGGCTCCCACTGTAGGATTTGACCCCATATATTCGTAGAAAAAGAACATGAAATGGAAATTGGTCCCACGCTACCCTTTAATGCCCATTTTTCAACAAGCCTATTTTCCGCTCCATAACCCAGTACCCTTCCCCATAATCTGGGAGAGACAGATACATTTTTTGCAAATTAAAATGAAATACCAAGTGGCTGTGATGGGGGGAGTGAAAAAGCCAGAGAAGCTGCAGATGGAGAGCACCTCACGCATCCCTCTTATAAACAGCATCTCCTTTCTGCTGCAGGAACGCAGCAAAACAAGGGTCACCGTTATTTGACTAAATGCCTTCCAAATCTCCAGCTAGAGCTGTGATTTTCCCCTCCACAGAGAGGAGAGGGCATTTCTCCATGCGGCTACTCAACTCATTCAGCCTTCTCTAAATGCAAGCCACATAGACCTTCGTGTCCTCCTGACAGAGCCCGCAGCCTTATCTGCTTTAAAGGATCAGCAGCTAAACTGCAATATTTCTTTCAGTGCTTCAGTTTATGTCTGATATTAATCAGGCTCCAAAAAGATTCTTGGTTTGCTTTTTTCCTTCCATAAAAAGCAAGTGTAATATTCAAGATCATTTTTTCCAGGGGACACTGTATGAAGGATTTGCCTGCAGCAAGCAAGAATGAAATAGGGTCTCTTCCACTCTTTGTATTTAAGAAAAAGAATGTATTTTTCTTATTTCAAGTTTTTATTTCAGCTGGCAAGATGCCGCACTCATCATGAAATGACATAAAGATCAATAAAGTACTAAATGGTTGGAAATCAAAATGATAGAGCTGACCTTTAAAGGAAAAAATAGATATTGAACTGTGTTTTCAGCAAACAATTATTCTAGTAATTAAACCACAAAGACCCGAGCATTGATTAGACACTAGAAATAAAATCTGATTATCTCAGAGATTCATTTTCATGCAAATACTTAGGAACACAAGCAGACTGAGCACTGCCCGGTGTTAGTCGCAAAAAATAAATAAATAATGCATTTGGCTTCTATTTGCTAACAAAAAAAAGTCTGATCCCACATTCCTCTTGCATCCAGAACTGAACATCGATTCCCACTGCAATTCGAAGCTCTTGTGATGAAAGACCAAATGGGAACTTAAGGTTCCTGACGCTGGTTCGATAGCCTTGCAATTGACTTCTTGTATAACCACGGGCAAGTAAATTAATCTTTGTTATTCCATTTCCCATCCTTATCAGGGGAACAGTAAGGGTGTAATACATAATATTTAGTCTGTCTTTTCTGTTTCTCTTGCGAGTTGCTTGTGTCAGAGCCTCTTCCTACATATTTTAATAGCCCCTACTGTAACATCTCCATCTGGATGTGATGTTCTAGAAGTGAATATAGTACATATATTAAATCAGAGTAAAGTGGTCTTATTCAGAAACAAATGCTCCTTAGGAAGCCCTTATTTTAAGTAAAAAAGTATCTAGGGTGCTAAGGCAAAACAAATATGTTCTCCTTTCCCTGCCTTCATTAGCATCCACTCAGACTGTATTACCTATTCTTGAAGAATGAACATGCAGGAAAGTTTTTAATGAGTGTTTGCAGGGATAAGCAAATTGTCAAATAAATATAGGATCAAAATGCACATAAGGCCTTACCTACTGTCCACTAAAGATGACATGAACCCGACCAAAGACTCAAATACACTGTTTATTACGCCCAAAATGGTCAACAGCCATCTCTACTTATGGTAAAATCCACAACTGTGAAGGCTGAAAATCTGTGAAGCAAAACATCCTTATCCAGCTGGGGAAGAAAAGAAGGAAAATGTAATAGTCCCATTGGGCAGGTGAATGGGTTTTCCCCAAAACTCCCCCAGCCACCTGTAACATTCACAGCAGACCTAGGGGAACGGGCCCTAGGGAAAGCGCAAAGAGGGGAAAGGGAATGAGCCATGAGCAAAGCAAAACAGTGGGGAGAGAACATGGAAATGGCAGGATCTTACGAGTAGTACAGTGATTTTCCACTGTGCTTACACTTTCCAGTGATTTATTCCTGCTGTCTACAAACGTCCTCTGTCACTGGCAGATTTTATCCCCTAAAAACCAGGAAAACTCCAGAAATTACGGCAGTCTTTGGAGGGCAGGTGGCTGAGAAGGTCGCAGGAGAGCCGGGTACCAGGAGACTGCTGATGAGACCGCGAGCTCCAGGAAAGCGATGGCACAAAAATACTTCATGCCTGGAAGTGAGGCAGACGGGGAGGTAACGACACACAGCACCACGCCAAGGCAGCGCGAACGATGCCTTCTACTTGCTGTAATGCATTTTGAATGAACACCGCCACCCTACATTTATAGCATACTGAGAAGTGGAGGAGGGAGAAGTCTTCTGTGTGCATCACACAAAGTCAGGTAAGACCAGGCTGAAGCAGAGACCACGCAACAGGATCCGATGTGTCAGAAAGTGTTACTACAGCACCGACTAAAATAAAATATAATCCAGAAAAGCAATTCTTGTCATTCCAGGCTGCTTGGTACCTACTGGAACCAGAGTGGCTGTGGGCAATCATCCTTCCACAGGAACTAGGGTGGTGGATCCATTCGCACCAGAAATCAGTCCCTCCAGTGGGAACGTGCTTCGCTCCCAGCAGCTGGTAAGCTCCACTTGGAGTCTTTAAATGACTTCCCAGGAAAAGGGGTTCAGGTTAAGGAACATTTTAAGGTGATTTTGGAGTTGAACAGTCACCCTGGGCTAAAGCTTTGTCCCTCATCATATGCTGTACCCAACATTGCAGCAGCCTGAATGCCAGAGGAGCAGAGGAGCTTGCTTGGAAGAAGAATGCTTGGCAGCAGCAAGATACATTTATAAAGTACCACCAGATTACAACAGAAATCACATTGCTGCTCCAACAGGCCAAGGCACACAACAGTATCATGGGAGGATGCTGAGGGCTGGCTGAGCTTTCATTAGAGCCAACTTTAGCAGCCTTATTCAGGCCAAAAATGCTTGAATCGTTCACATCATATCACCACCTAGTCTTCAGATACTTTCCCTGGGCCAGAGGAGAGCTGCAGACACCACGCTCTTGAGGAGCCACCCTGGGGTGGTGTTTCAGATGTGGCAGTGTCTAACTTTGCTTCTGAACTATATTTTAATTGTTGCCCTTCGATAGAGAGCTTGAAAGCATAATACTGATGTGCTGGATTTCTCAGGCTCGCACAAGCCATGGCCAGCAGTGGAGTGAGCACAAGGAAAAGCAGGCAGCACTTCTCCATCAAGGCTCTTGACCATGCTTTGGTTTGCTGATGAATACAAATTCCCAACTGCACTGAGAGGATGATGCAGTGAGGAAGAAAAACCTGCAATGGGGAGAAAACACTGCCAGTGACAGCACGGAGAGCTACCGGGACACGGTGCAGAGCGGGAAGAGGCTGCTCTGATTGTCCCCAAGCACTTGTACGGTGAGGTCCCACTCTCAGCTGGCTTCTAGGTGCTACCACACCACCAAAGAGTAAAAAGGGAGAAGACTTCTTCCCATTCTTCTCAAGAGGCATTTTGGAATATGACAGCTTTCCTTGGCAGTCAAGTCCACAGAGGCACTTCGGGATGTTCCCATCCAACACCAGATGGACGTGAGGAAAGATCTGGTCCCAGAAAAGCTGAAAAATGAGATAAGCCCTAGTCTTCCCAAGCTAATTTCTGAGACAAGTTGCAATTATTCTGGCACCGCAAATACACACTCACACCAGTATAAGCTGAACAGAAATCACTGCATAATTCGAACAGCAGTGATTTATTCCCATCTCAAACCAGAGGAAACGGCTGAGCCAGACTCACATTAACCGAGTCCCTCCTGGTTCAGCGCTTCACCTCTGTGGGCCATTCCCTCCTGGTGATTTCATTGCAAGAAGGTGGAGACTCACAAGTGGGTGACAGGAGAATATCTCTGTAGGAACACAATAGAGAGAGCACTTTCCTCTCTGTTGCTGTCGCAAACTTGCACTGAAGCTTGTGCCAAGCTCATAGGGATCCTTTCATAGTACAGAAGTCTATTCCCAGCCCTCTTCCTCCAGGAGCTTGGGTTAACGAACAACTCTGCATAAGATTTGGCCAGTACCAACTGCTTCATGCACTGCTTCCCACTGGCCCACCCTACACCCACATCACCTTGCTCAATCCTACCTTGGGTATCCAGGTCTGCAAGACAGACAGAGGAACCCCTGGATGCCACGGAGACGTGGCTAACTCAGAGCCACCAACCAGACAGGGCTGGGATGGGGGCAGGAGTGAAGTCCTCTATCCCATTTTGTGTTCCTGAGCCTCAGCAACGGCATCACTGCCACGGGGCAGTGTTTTTCTCACCACAGCGAGACGAGCGGCAACGCTTGTGATTTTGCCGGCTTGAAACTAGCAGCCCCAGGACACCTCATGTTGGACTGAAAAGGCTGAAGTGGCTCTAAGCGTGGGCTGCACAAGATGCTGGAGGATTTCAGCAACGGCACGCTGGCGGAAGTGCACTTCAGCGCTCTCCTCCAGCTCCCTCCTCTGCGCTCAGCCTGCCCAGAGCAGGGTAGCGGGAGCCATCACAGGCAGGGACGGCTGCTTTCGGCAGGCGCTGAGCTGATGCCTGTCTGCAGATCAGCCTTAGTGCTCTGGCAGCGCTCGCCACTTGTCAGTCCTGCCGTAGTTCACAGGCTGCCTTCTGCAGTGAACAAGCCTGGGGTGGGATAACTGAAAGCGGCGCCCACTGATTTATTCCGCTTCAAACGCATTACATGCCACCTCCTGGGCATGTGGTCTACGGAAGGGAGGAACTCAGAGTATGGAGACGAGTGAAAAAGAAATAGTCTTCCTCATTTTGAGAGGTTGGAGGGAAGTGAATCTCTAATTCATGGTATATCCTAACACAGAGAATCATAGTCTCGCACTTGGCACTGGGACGTCTGTCTGTCCTCAAAGCTTAGCACATGCCTCCAGCCCACGATGCTCACCAGACCCTTAAGATATGTCAAGCCCCACCCTGCTGCTGGTTTCCCAGCATCTTTCTCTGAGTTGAATTCACCTTCCCTAACGGGTAATAAAAAACCACATACAGGAGATGAACACAACCTTTGTGGTCAGACTGTCTGAGTGCTAGGATGCAAAATGAAAAACCATCTTAAAAGGAAAAGCAAAAGATGCTTGGCTTGTTCAGCTACAGCAAAGGCTGAAAGGGAGCAGCATAGGATAAGTAAATCCTAGTGTGCAAGCACCAGGATAGGAAGAAGAGCTATAAAGAGGAGGCAGTTAAGCTAAATAATTGTGTTGTTCCAGGAACCAAGGGACCATAGACATTTGAGACTGGAAAGCCAAAGGCTTCTCATTATCAGAGCAGCAAGTCTCCTCTCGTAACATTGGCCAAACCTCAAAGTAGCTCTGAGATGGAGTTTGCTGGTGGAAGAGGACAGTATGGTACAGCTGCCCATCACAGAGCAGTGATGTGTTCCCCAACATCTCAAGTCAATGCATGAGGACCCCTCCCTCCTACTGCTATGCATCAAAGCTTCTCAAAATTGCCTTTTGCCACCCCACAGAGTGAAGCTCAGGTTGGGCTGCCCCTGTTGCTGGATGGGCAGGCCAACAAGAAGGGATGTAGCTAAAATGGAGGATCAAGAATCTATTAACACAATGGAAATCCACTATCACAGTGGGTAGGGGAACTCACAAATATTACACTGGTTTGTTCCAGAACAGCAGTTATGGACTTCCTAACACACCAGGACTTCCCTGGCCTTAGATAAGACACTCTTAGAAACCTGTGAAACTCTCCCATCACCACCCATGGGAGTCAAACTCAGTCTCGATCAAGCTAAATCTCTGCAATATGCCAGTTAATGCAGCTTGAGGATCATCTCCATGACTATAATAACTAGGACAATCTGGGTAACTTAGTGCCAACCAAAATGGTGGCTCTGGCCATCTTTTGCGTTGTGAGAGTGATGAAGGGAAGATGCTGTCCAGAAGGGATCCGGGCCATCAGGAGCCCTGCCGAACACCCTGGGGAAGTCACTTCATGTCTCTAAGCCTCAGGTCCCCAAATGCAGAAGAGGGTTAATAAGATCAGCTGCCTTTAAGAAGCATTTTGCACAAGACCCGTTCTGCAGAGGGAGCTGGACATTATTATTTGTAGAGCCTATCCTGGAGCTGCACAACAAGGATAATTACTCAGCTCTTCTATTTCTAAAGAAGCCAATGCTTTGCAAGCATTGGAAAATGATAATGTGTTGTTTGCCATAAATGCGGTAATTATATCTAAAACTCTTCATTAACATGGAAATGACAAATAACAAATTAGAATCAAGCATCTACAATTAGGCTAAAAAGCCATAGCAATTTATTATTCTTCACAAGAAATCATTTTTCACATCATGTACTGTGAATGAGGTCTCATTATGTAATGATATTTAGTTCTTCCACTACTTTTCAGCTTTATTAATTGCACTCACAACCGTTCTCTAATATAAGCAAGCAGTGGTATCTTAATCTATTGACTGGGAATCAAAACTTGAAAGCACCGAGGGGATGTAATTACAGCCAAATGGAGGCACTAAGACCCAAAGCCAGTGGAGAAAGCAGGGGCAAAATCTGCAAATACCTTCAGCACAGATATGATTCTGTTCCAGCTGAGAAGAGGAATTTGCATTTCATCACAAAGAGGTTCAGACCAGCGCCGAGTTCTTCTGCCAATCTCACCCAAAGTCCTATTTTACTGTCATAACAAAAATTACCTAGGTGACACTTTCCATTCAGCTAATAGCAAAGCTTCTTATTGAAAGTTGGGCCGCGAGGCAATGAGCGTTCAAAGCCAGTGGGTATTTCTCAGTAATAATGACTGAGACACCTGATGGCAATCAAACCAAAACGGTTTCACTAAATCTGCACTGGCTGAGAAGAAAGTGAGTTTGACAGACAAAAACTCTCCTAGGAGGCAGAACGGGACAATCCCAATGAAGGAGCCACAAATATACTTGGAAGACAAAGGGTAGAGAAGGCAGCTCCCTTTTTAGCTTCCACAGGGGAAAATGGCTGATCTCAAACACTTTTAACACCAAAAAGTCTCTGAAGGGAAATGCTGTGAAGGAGAGGAACAATTTTGGTTGCCGCAAGAGATTGGCAACTTCAAGGTAGGACCGGGCGCTTTTTTTTCTGCATGACACCAAATTCAACCCCAGGACAAGCAGGCCTGGATCCATGAGGCTGACAGTGTAGAATCATACTGGTAGGACTCAGTATGGAGTCCAAAACTCAGCACAGGAAACTGGAACAGTGCCTGGCCATCACCACCACCCTGCAGCTCCCAGCTCCCCCTCAGATTTCATCCACTCCCCAGAGAGGTGCCCTGGCTTGAGAGTAAACTCCAAACCAAGCACCAGCCCTACCTCCACATCCCCCTGGCCTTGTACCTTCCACCTAGGTCCTCAGACATTAAATTTAATTCCTGTGGAGTGGCTGTTCCAGGGACTGCAGAGAAGCAAAACCTCTCTTTCCTCTGCAGCTCCTATTAACAGTTATGGGCGAGGCTTTGCAGACAAATGAACATCCCAAAATCTTCGTGAAGTTTGCTGCCACCCACTGAACCTTGTAAAATCATCATCACCTCCCAGACAGCTCTGCACAGCCCTGCAAGTGAAAGGGTTAATCCACCCTCAGACTGCCTGTTATCTGCATTTTCCATTTATTTCACATATGGCACAGAGCACTGTTCCTGCTGGATTCATGTCTGCGTGACTTCAGTCTCCGTGGGGTTTCCTGCCGCCCCCAGCACCTGCACCCGGTGCTATGGCATTCTCCATCCCAGGCCTTCTGCTCAGAAATGAATGGATCTGGTGTTTCTCCAAGCAGATTAAGATAATCTATAACAATTTACTTACACTGAAAGGGCATTACCCTGATTGGAACTGGCCAGAGACCACTCTCTGATTAGGACAGTGATATGATGTGGCTTAAGAGGCATTTTGGAATATGAGTGTCTCTGAATGAACTCCTGATTTTGCTGCCATCATCTGTTCAAATAATGAAGAAATGATTTGACGGACGAGAACTTTCACAAAATTATCTGGATAAAGCTTCAGAGCTTAATCCGCTTTCAAAGTAGCAGCAAATGTTTATTATCTAAATGCTGATGGCCACCCCGTACTGCTCAGACCCCGAAGCCCACGAAACGGGACAGAAAGTTTCCCATTGACTTGACAAGTGTTGTATCATGTCAGACCTACAGACAAGGCACTGACAAGCCCCATGGAAGGAATAAATAGAGGATACTTTATAAGCTCATTTCTGTAGTGGCCTGACTGCTCTGTGGGTTTAAAGGACAGTAGATACGCTAAAGAGCTGAATTCACGTGTGCAGGCTTTCCAACCATATGCAACCTGATTTCTTCTTGATGACCATCTCCTCAACGTGACTTGACACGTCAGCAAATCAATGCTAGAGACTCTCTCCTCCTCCGTGGCCACATGCACCAGGCAGGAGCCGTTCATCCCCTACCGACCAGCTGCTTCGTGCCCACCAGGTGAGACATCCAATAGGGTCAGAGCTCAAAGGGAGCCTCCCTCAAGGCCCATGCCCAGCTGTGGGTCCTAAGACCTCCAGGTTCTTGTCAGGTGATGGGAGGTGTCAGGGTACATGCTCCATCCTGCAGAGACTCACTTGCACCCCAAGCAAATGGGGAGACTGGAGATCTTAGTCCAAACTCACCATGGGAGACTCTCATCTCCAGCCTGGAAGGTTCGTAGGACATGGCATTACCCACAAGGTAAAAGAATGCCACAAAGGTCAAAAAAGACAAGAAGCAGCAGCAGCAGAAGGCACTATGAAATATTTAGAGACCTCTGCCAGGGTTTTATACCTCCCGGTGTACAGATAAATCTCCGCATTACATGCTAAAAGTAATCAGCCTGGAGAAAGACACAGGCATTTCATCAGACTTCAGGCAGGGGGCTGGTCTCTTATCTTCCAACAGGTCTTGCAAAATCCTGCAAACGAGTCAGTGAGCAAACTCTAATCTCAAAGGCAATGTTAATAGCCTTCCCTGAGAAGGAAATTGTTATCCAACAGCATATTTTAGAAATACACAAAGCCAAGAAAAGGTTGGAACCAGAAGTCTCTTTTGTCTCTTTCTAAAGTATCACACACGGTCCATCGGTCAGGAGAGCGCTGGGTCTGAATAAACTGCATTTTTTTAGTTTATAGCTGTGAAGATTCTGCACAGGGAATCCCCTGGGGAACGGCTGCCTTTTCCACAGCACAAACAAAACCTCTATGGGCCACCAAAAATCTGCAATTCTTTGTAGGTACAGAAAACAGTGAAACTGCAGAGTACTTACAAAATGTAGTTCTAAACATAAATTACCGGCCTTATCCTGTAACGTTGTGAATTGATTCACAGATTTAGGCAATTACTGATCAAACCTAGTTAGGAGTTTGATCGACGGACCAGATGAACTGTTGACTCAAACCAGTTCATCACAACATCCTGATTTATAAATCTGTCCCTTGACTGAGAAATGCTATTTGCCCACATTTATTTGAACTTGAAGGGATAGGGGAGCTTAAGTTTCATTTTCAAAGTCCATTTCTAAGACATAACAAACAGATCTATCAAAGCCAAAAGAGCAACAAACCACGCATTTCCGTATGAGCTGCTGGACCCATAATCCAGGTGGCATTGGGAATCCACAGGCAATTTATGCATAGAAGGAAATTTCCATTCTAGTATCTGTGAACAGCGAACAAAAAGCCTGCGAAATAGAGCAAAGCAAGCCTATCTGGTGCCTTGCTGAAAATGCCATTATTTTCTGCCTTATTGCACCAGCTTTTCTGCACTGAGGACTCGAGAAAAGATCCTGTCTGTGCTGCAAGCAGGAAATTAACTCAGCCCAACAGCAACAAGAACTCCAGGGCAGACTGGACCCCCCCAAAAATGTGCAGAGTCCTCAGTAAGGGATGGGGACTATATAAACTTGCACTGGTGTCTGCACTCAGACGCACGTATTTGGTCCCTGAGTTAAATTATCAACAAGGCCACACCTCTGATTTCAGTATAAAAATGTTTTAGGGGGAGCCTGGTGAATCTGAAAGACACTGTGCAGATAAGTGTCTCCGAAGGTACTTTTAGTTACTGAGTCACATCTCCCTGCTGGTACACAAAATCACACACTTTCTGGGGTTTCTGTCCCTGGAATATGGTTAAGGGGGAAGCTCGTGCCAAAGGAAGAGAATGTAAGAACGGCTGTACTGGATCAGCTTAGCCCCACATCCCATTTCGGAAGGTGGATGCTCACAGAAAAGCCTAAATGCAGGGTAAACACACACTTGACACCTCCCTGCCTCACTCTCCAGCCTGCGGCAACTTACTGCTGATCTAGGGGTGCCAGCGTTCCTCTTCAGCAGGCTTCAGTAGATGGTTTTGTCTCAGAACTGTCAACATTTTGTTTAGGAGCAAAATATAATAAAGGGAGGAAGAGAAGGAATTTCTTTTTAATTATTTCTATACTTGTGACAGCTGAAAGGCCACCTGAGATAACACACTCATGTGATAAACACTCTATAAACTTGTAAAGAGAGACACTGTCTACCCAAAAGAACATAAGTGAATACACCATGACAAAAGCATCTATATTGTCCTGTCTACAAACACCAGGACTCAGGCACAGGATGGGCAAGTGATTTGCTCAAGGACACGTAAGAAAAAAGCACCACTGCCAGTAATTAAACAGATGAGGAGACTGGGCTCCGCTTACAGCCAACCTAGGTCAGACCAAAGGTCTGGCTGGCTTGGCAAAGCTGGCAGTGACCAAAAGCATCCGTCTAGGAAAAGCTTTTCAACAGGACAATCACAGAATGATGCTCCCCTTATACATCCTCCGGGCACCCGGTGCTTTGTGGCTCAGAGACCTGTATGCAGGGTTTCTGTATTTGAAAGACTGGGATGAATTTTTTCCTCTGTGAAATTGCCTACCAGAACAGAGAAGCCAACGAGCAAACTGTGATCATCCTCAGCATCCTGTGAACAGGCGTTCTCCGATCTTTTCCAGATGGGCAGAACGGCACTGAGTATTTAGGGTCAAAGCGACAGCTGTTATTTTTCTCTCTGTTCCCTTGTTCCCCCACATCACACCAGACCACTGTTCCTAATGTATCATCCTCCCCTTCCTCTCATAAGGATTTGGAGCAGAGGATTTGCTTTAATTTCTACTCTTTGCCAACAGACTCCCCAGTTCACCATCCAAATTCATTCTCTTATGGTGACAGGGCTAACAATAAAAATAACTCTCAGCCTAAATTCCCCCCTGGAACTTGACTGTTCCTAGGATTTTCTCCAGGATCTCTTTCAGAAACATTATCTACAGTTCCCTACTCACCCAGCCATAAATAAGTCCTATTTTCTTCCATGACTCAGCAGGGATGGTTACTCTGAGCATTAACACCCACTCACACCAAGGTTAGAGTGACTGTGGAAAAAACCTTTGCATCACTACCCAGGGCCTGGGGCAGGGCAGGATGGGTTCCTTCAGGATATGATACAAAAGTGGACACTATAATCAATGCCTTGAAGCAGATTTAGCTTATATTAAAAATTAACAGTCATAAAATCATAGAATGGTTTGGGTTGGAAGGGACTTTAAAGACCATGGAGTTCCAATTCCCCCTGCCATGGGCAGGGACACCTCCCACTAGACCAGGTTGCTCAAAGCCCCATTCAGCCTGGCCTTGAACACCTCCAGGGATCAAGCACATGCAGCTTTTCTGGGCAAAGAAACCCACCTCCAGATTAGCTATTACATAGCCGCACATGCTCACAGACAGTCAATATCTATCAGAGGACCATATCTTTGCCTGCTAATCCCCAAAACATCTTCTAAATCAACAGCACATTATTTGCACTTAATAAAATCTAGCCTTCACAAACAGCACTCACAGGAACACGTTCTGGCTACGGGAGAGCATGTATAACCAAAAGCATTGCTTCATTGAGGCTATTCATTTGGTCTAATGCTACACTCAACCCCCTACCCAACAGTCCCTACAACCAAAAAATAGAAAGAGACTATATTTAACCAGTTCCTACAGATACAGGAAATAACAAAACCCAAAAGGAAGATATTTTTCTGACAGAGTATTTATACTGAATCCTACCTTATCATATTCCAGGACTTGTTTATGGACAGTTGTGAGGAAAGTCAGAACTGAGCAGGGCAAAGTAACCCTCCCTACCCTGCCCAAGGTTTACTCAGAGGAAGAAATGGGTTCTGCCTGGACTGGAAGGGCAGACACCAAGGTCTCTCCTTGATCCTAAACCAATGCACATGCTCAAGCCTGGGTTTTGGGACAGCTGTGTTAAAAGGGAACAAAATCAGGGCAACTCAAGGAGGGCAGTCCCATGCCAAGTCAATGGGATGGTATGAGGAAGCCATCCAGGGCCTTTGAAATCCTCCACTGGCCTTAGACCTCTCCTCAAGCGTGCAAAGAGAAACATCAGCTCAACTTGCATGGGCAGCAAAAGCGCAGAAGGACCATCACGATGCCGTATGTGTCAGGTCTGGGTTCCTTATGGGGCCTCGGAGCAGCATCCGGATCACTCCGGCATGGTCACCCATAAGCTAGTATGATGGATGCAACAGCATGTCCAACTTAAGGGGACAGTGACAAGAGCACAGCATGTGACGCTGCTGTACAAAACGGGGGGTTCCCCAGGAACACACGTTGTGGCTGCAGAAGGGGTGGCCAGGAGGACAGAGCTCAGCCCCAGCAATTGCATCGAGCCCCTTTGCTAAAAACAAGCATCCTCCCACTGCTGCAAAACCAGACTGTGCAAAAGCCTGGGTGGGAAAGTCAGCCAGAGAGGTCAGAGGGAAGCGGGGGGACATGGGGAGAGCAACCTGGAAAAGGAATAAAACTGGAGAAACTCTTGGCCTCACTTCACATTAATAAAGCCTCCAGCGCAGATGGCATTGCCTGTATATTAAAATAAATGACAGGCTATCGGGGAACCGCCTTGCTGAAACCCTTTATTATATCCCAGGCTTGGATGAAGCTGTGATTAGAGTTATTCAAAAACAAGGAAGTTAAAAAAAAAAAGAAAGCAAAAGCCTCTAGTAATTCTCCCCGTATCGACCTCTCTCTGTGATTAACGCTGATACCCAGCATTTTTGCAAAACAACAATTGCTTGAGGTTTGAGGTAATTATTTTATTGTCAGTCAAAATCTAAGCAATTTACTTATTTCCAATACACGTTCCTAACGCAGTTGAGGCAGGGCAGGATTTATATGTGTATCAAGAGAGCATCCTTCCAGGGAGGAACCCGGATCTCCTTTGATCCTCAAGCGGCCTTAATCTGAGCGAAGACCAGAGGGGAGGTAGGTTTAGCATCAGTCATTTGTAGTTTGTGCTGACCAAGCAGAGAGGAAACGTATCTACAGTCTCATTAGAAAGGAATATTTTAAAACTATCTTCTCAATAAATTACTCTCTCTCTCCCTGCTACATATTGCAATGAGCTCCTTTCTGCTATTTTTCTCTTATCGGCACTGCAATGGAGCCAACATTTTAACCCAAAAGATCAGCCTCTGACGCAAATCCCCGTAAGGAGAGAAGCAATTCAAGGCCGACAAACCTTCGCATTCCCCCTCTCCTTTTTTTTTTTTCTTAGAGGGCTGAAATGGCATGAAAACACACAGATCTTTTGCACCGTGGTAGAGATCACTATTAGAAAATAAATGTGATTTCTCCAACATAAGGACAAGTCTCTTTTTAAAAGGCAAAGGCTACCCAGGCTAGCACATAAAGGACAAATTAATAACTCTCACCCAGGGAAAGCTACTGCCCTGCCTGTGTCCCTCAATCAAGCTAAGTGATTACTAAAATCCAAAGGGAGAGAGGGCTGAAAGCCATCTCCTCTGCCTCAATGGAGTCAAGTTTTCTTCTCTCCTTCAGGTTATACGTGTAAGAAGAGGCAAAGCACACTGAAATGGGATACATGTATACACTGAAATTGCAGACGTGAGGGGGGAAAAAAAAAAAAGGATTACTGCAGATTAAAAAGAGAGGGAAGACACAATGATTTATATTACAGACAAGGGAACAGACAGCCGGTGCCAAGGCAGCTGACAGTCTAGAAGGATGCCGGCCTCACCGCCCTGTGCAGAAACCCAGATGGTGCTTGGTCCTTCTCAGCACGGAGCTCTGCGCAGGCTAATGGACCCTATCCTTTAATCCAGGCAAAAAACCAAGATAAATTACTCAGAGCAGCAAACGCCAAGCCATGCTCCAAGGCAGACATATCCTGCCTCTAAAGGCTGTAGTGAACGGATGGATGGAGGCAGACAGCTGGAGAAGGTCAAAAACGCTCAGCCACGTGCTTGAGTTTTCCAGTTTTCCTTTCTTGGCCCAGCAAGAGCAACTGGAGGTGCAGGCTTCCAGAAAAGCTGTTAGAAGGGGTCCTCCTGTGCTGGGAAAGCCCAGGAGCTTGGTGCTGCTGCAGGCTGCCTTTCCCTGCTCCCCAGCAAGCCGGGAAGGGTGAATTTGCTCAGCTATGTTCTGCCAGGCAAATTGTAGGTGACTGGTGGCCCAGCCTTCAGTTCCCTTCAGCAAAGCTTCCTTAACACTCTCTGCACACAAATATCACCCAAGGGTCCTCTGCCTGGAGATGAGGAGACAACCATTTCCACCATACAAGCCATCGCTCCCGCCTCCTCTTCTATTTCAGGAGAATTTTGCATGGCAGGATAGCAAGGACTAGGGCATGCAGGAATGACAGGAGCCCCCAAGCTTGGATTCATTCGTGCCTCCCACCATCCATTAGAAACGTCCTCCAGGCAGCCAGACTTCAGCTGGGGCCTCTCATACCGATCATGTCAGCCATGGTGACCAACGTCCCTTCTCTCTTTCCACGAACCAGCAGGTAATTTCTCTGTAGCTTCACATCGCCTTGCTCCAAACTGAAGAAAAAGAGGCAGAAGCGCTGTGGATGGATAGGACCTCTTCATTCACCCAGCAATAGCCAGTACCTCCAGTTTAACACTTTGTCTGATGGGATCCCATCTTCTTCATGGGCAGGGAGAGGGAAGGCAGAGCCAAATCCAAGCCACTGCCTCTAAATCCACCCCAGCTCCTGAAGGCAGCACTTAAGGTCTGGTAACAAATGGGCTCAGCCAGTCTTTCTCTGACACAGGTTTAACCAGAGGCATAAACCTCATGGAGGGGCTGCTATTTCAAAGTAATGTATCTGAGGCTGCTACAGTGCTGCTGTTTCTCGATATGCTCCACCAAAACCATCAGGCTAAAATACCAGCCCAAGTTTCCTGCTGGAGGTTTCTGTGTAGAAAGGCCCCTGCTGTGTTCCTCTTCCCCACGATAAACTGCAAGCACATACCTTTTTTATCGCAAGCAATGGCGTAATTTCACCTATTTCTGAGAGCTGCTTGCTTTCAGAGCTGTGTATCACCAAAACACCCTCCAATCTTCTGTTTTATTTGTTGCTGTTCCCTTCTCTCGGACTTGATTTCTGCTTTGAGGACAGAGTTGAGGTGCTTCCAAGAGAAAGGACATGGCTCTACCCCATTAGCGGTTCATGCTCCGCGGCTGGAAACACCTCATCCTGGTTCAGAGCAGAACAGACACACTGACAGCTTCTCCCATTTAAAACACACAGGCTCCATTTGCATGAGCGAGTCTTATGCTGGATGGTAAAAAGGGAAGAGCAGGGTGGTAGGTCAGGACCACGGGGCTGAGACTTGTCCAAGTTTTGCATCTCCTGGAAGGTCCCATCATCCAAGGTCCCAGTGCAAGGCATAGGGCTGCTTTCCACTGTGTCACCAAGCATCGTAGAATCATAGAATCACCTAGGTTGGAAAGGACCTTCAAGATCACCTAGTCCAACCATCAACCCACCTCTGACAAAAAAAACCAAACATCCCTAAACCATGTCCCCCAGCACCATGTCATCCCATCTTTTGAACAACTCCAGGGATGGTGCCTCAACCCCTTCCCTGGGCAGCCCATTCCAATGCTTGATAACCCCTTCCGTGTAAAAATTTTTCCTAATATCCAACCTGAACCTCCCCTGGTGCAACTTGAGGCCATTTCCTCTTGTTCTATTGCCTGTGACTTAGGAGAAGAGACCGATCCCCACGTCCATACACCCTCCTTTCAGGTAGTTGTAGAGAGCAATAAAGGTCTCCCTTCAGCCTCCTTTTCTCCATGCTGAACAACCCCAGCTCCCTCAGCTTCTCCTCATAAGACTTGTGCTCCAGACCCCTCACCAGCTTCACTGCCCTTCTCTGGACCTGCTCCAGCACCTCAATGTCTTTTTTGTGGTAAGAGAAGGCTCTGTGCTGCAGAGTGTGTGCAGGATGGGTCTGCAAGGCTCGTTATCTTGGCAGGGTTTGGAGCAGAAGTAGGAAAAAGTCAAAGTAAGAAGCAATATTAGAGAGGGGAAAGAGACACAGTCCCCAAAACACCTTGGGATAAAATCTGATGAAAGGAAAACGCCGTTTCCGATGAGAATTGTTCCCTCTTGGGAGCTGCTCAGTCATTACAGCAGCGTATGTCACACCGAGCTGGCAGAGAGGATCGTTACTGTACAGGTACGCGGACACAAAATGTCCTTTGACAAGGCAAACCTGATTAAATACAAGTGCTCCAGATTAAGACTCCACCATGAACAATCTCTTAAAACAGTTAAAAAAGATGTCATTCCAAACAGAGTACACATCCCTCATGAGGAACAGAAACTTGATTTAGGCACAGACTGATGATGGGAGCTTTATTACTGCCTGGGAGAGGGGAGGGGAGCTCGCAGGGAACATATGGAACTGTATAAATTATTTGGAGCACCCAGAAAGACAGGAAAAATAACCATCTATATTTCTGAGACTGCTCATTTCAGTCGGCAGCCGTCTGGAACACAGACCCCGCGTGGCCAACATTTTGTGCAACAAAACTCCCATAAACACGCACGGGGCAAAGCTGCAGGGGGCAGGATGGCTGCACGCAACCGTGCTTCAAACACATAGGGAGGAAAAATTTGCTGGCTCCGCTCCTGATCCTGGTTCCTGCCAGCCTCTCCCACCTGGAATCTCCAGGAACTCAGTCCCTTCTATTGGAATGGTGACTTTTTGTGTGATCCTTTGCACCTTTTCCAGGGAGAAATACAAGTGCGCACATCCTTCCTCCAGCAAGAGAAAGGAAATGCCCAGGCACTAATTTAATTCACCTTGTTCAAATCCCTATTCTGTGAAAGGCTCCCTCATGAAACCAGTGGGGTCACTTGGCCTCTCAGTGTTTTTGTTTGCCACCTGTAAATCATGGATACCCTTTCCAGGGTAATTAAGAAGATAAATGCATTAAAGATTAAAAGGCACTCTGATGTTCCAATAACGCGAGCTGTAAGAGTACTTAAAATAGATCCATTTTGGGCAGCAATTAAAGAACATACTACTATCTTCTGAGTCTCAGCTTCTGTCTTCCTAATGCTGGTTATTTTTGCCCACAAAAGCATTAATCTGAGCTTCCTGTAAAAATGACACTTCAAATATTCATCATCTTCCACTGCTCTGCCTCTGCTGCTCTGCCTTACCATCATTAACCGGTGGCATCCATTATATGGTTTATGCAGTATAATTTGCGATCACAGATCTGCAATACAACTAGAGCTATTTTCTCTGTAAGTAACTGCTCAGAGCTGCAAATATTTTTTTACCCCTTAAAAAAACAAATCACAATTCAAAAGTGTGTTTATTATGCCAAGTGCCTTGTCATTACCCAGGTGAGAGAGTTATATGACCTTGCGTTATTCTAATGTGAACATCATGTTCCTCCTGGCAAAGGACTCCAGACGTTGATGACCCACCACAAACCCCGGAACGAAACCACCAACCTTAGAATCCACAGAAGTGGGTCCAAGGATGAGCACACCACCAGGACAAAGCACAGAAATTAAGGAGTGTGTGTGTAACTTTCCTAACTGCATTAGGATAGCTAACTCTTCCTTTAATAATCCTTATTAGATGATTATTAGACTCTTAAGATTTCAATTATATTAGCAATAAATTCTTGGGTTTATCTATATATGACATGGGCCTCCTCTTTGCCCATAAAACAAGATTTTGAAGACAACAACGGAGTTTCCTCTGTTAAGGTTCATGGTTCAAGTCAGTCTCTCCTCTGTTTACTGCTGTTATCTCTTATTAGTGGTGGCCTCAGATAAGCAGCTGGTGGTTTCAGTCAGCATCTTAAAGAACCAAAGTCCACCATAACAACCTCTACTTGAACAACTTCAGCTGTACATTAAAAATGTCACAACCCTATATGCCTCAAGATGAAAATATCATTGTCACTCCAAACACCTCAAGACACTTCAAATTCACAAAGCAAAATACTGCATGCCCCAAAGCAACAAAATTAAAAGCTGAGGAAATTGCCCTAGACCTCCTGCTGCTACCTTACTATGGACAGGAGTAGTTCTTCCCCTTGGGACATGGAAGATGGGTAAGCACTACGGTATTAATAAATAGCTTGGGAGCCTGGGGACATTTTTATGCTCCAACACAAAGTTACGCCTTTGCTCATGGTCATTAAAATAAAGATTCTCACGGACATGGGGAGAATAAAACTCTTAAGAAGTGGGAGAAGAGCACAGTCACAGTAGCCACCACCAACACAGAAGCAGAGGACCTTGATCTCCATGGAGGTGTACAACAAAGACCACCTACTTTAACATTCATGAGGAATAACTAAAGGACCCAGAAACTATTCAGTAGGTTTGAACCCATCTAAACCAAGTGCAGTTCTCCTTGTAACGCATAAACATTTAAGCACAAAGAGGTAGCAGGGAAAAATTATGTATTTCTATTCACTCCCAGAAAGCCCAAGTTTCCTGCCACTCTGATGCTCTCCAAAGAGTTACTGTTTGCCTACTACATACAAATCAAGAAACAAGTAGATAAAGGTCAAAGTCATCTCATACACAATGCAGAGAGGTCCTGAAGTACTTCCATGTCCTTCACCGGCAACCTCTGAAGACAAAGCATTTGAACAGGACACCAGAAGAGACCCCAAAGCATATTCAGACCTGCCCTCTCCAGAGATGCAGGCCATCAAAACTGCTTTTGGAGGATCAATTTCTATTTTATAAAGGCACAGATGATATCATCTTCTGCTTTACTTTTCGTCTAAATATTGCTGGTTAGAGAGCCAGCTGATGGACTGTAAAACTGACAGCCTCATTACTGGTGCATATAAATTGCTTTTGCTCAGCTGGAGTTAATGCAGGACCATCTGACTTCCCAGAATTGACATTTTTTAATGATTCTGTTTCTCCAGCACTTTCTCACTGACCACTACAAAAATCCAAGCTGTCTCTTGCTCTGCCAAGCTGTTTGTGGATCAACTTACTTGCTCTCTAGGGATTCGCAGTGTGTCAGCCATCAGACCAAGCAAACTCAATAACAACTGACCTGAGAATAGCTACTCCAATACTTTTGGGCTCTTCTCTACCACAGATTTTAGCGTAAAATGTCAAAATTCTGAAGGCCAGAGGACAGATGCACCCCCAGGAGAAGGACCTACGTGCAAAGTATTTTAAAGATGGAAGATGCCAACCATAAAAGTTTGGTGCTTAGATGGTGCACCCTCGTCTTGTACTCCGCTGGGTGCTGTTATCTTCTTTCCCTGTGCCATAACCCACGTCAAGCAGAACAACTTCCCTCCCTAAATGATGTTTCACTCGGACAAGATGGGAAATTCTTCACATCTCAGCATTATTTGGCAAAGGGAGGGATGCAGAAAGGCACACGTCGTGGGCTGGGGCAGGCGGGAGCACAGTGTCCCTGACCCAGCTGCATCCAGAGCCGTAGCTCCCCCGCTCCAGGGGCAGCGCCTGGGGATGTTACGAAGCTGTCTCAAAATTAAAATCAAGTTAATTTTAGCTTTAGAATAAAAGCACTTCAAGGAAATGGATTTCAAAGAGGTAGCTTTAGATGAATAGCGTTTACATAAAAAAGGTTTCAAAACTAAATAGTCCACGCACACATCCAGCAGATTTAGAGCTTTACAAGCCCTTCACAGTGAGCCTGGTCCCTCTAGCAGAATAATGTGGGCAGTTCTTCTGACCTCCTGCCAAGTTTGGGGGATTCCTTCTGTTCTTAACAATCCTCCCCCTGCTTACACGAGCCGTACGCTTTTTCCACCCTGCCTGTTCTGCCTAATACAGCCCATAAAGAAACACGTAACCAGGACCAAGTATGGACACAGCAGTAGCCCAGCGTGTGCCCATGCACCCAGAGTCAGGGAACCAGGGCAGAAACTCCCAGCTGGCACAAACTGGGAAGAGGGGAAGGGCTGCACTACTGCAGCAGCATTTCAGGGAAAAGGAGCCCAGCACCACCACAGAGATGTGACAGCATCTCCCATTCCCCATGCACGGCCAGCAAATGAGCCCTTCAAACACTCGGGTTCAGCTCCTTGCTTGGCCTCAGATGTTCAGTGTGAGCTCATGAAAGTCCTTGGTTCTCTTTGTGCCTCTAAAAATATAAATAATTTCCCTTCCTCTTAGGAGCACTGTGGGCATCAGCACATTATAGATGGGGAAGGAAGCAATATCAAATAGTCATTAAGGTCACCTAGACAGAAGAAGAATAAATGGCTCTTTAAAAAGAATAAATGGCTCTTTATGTAAGTGTTTACCTGGTGGAATAACAGGGGTGAGTCACAAGCAGAGAGACTGATCCCACCGTGTCCCCTGTTTTCTTGCCTACCGCTCTACTGCACAGAAGTCCCATCTAACTCCTAAAGATGAACTCAGCTCAGCCACAGCCTCATCCTCTCCCTCTCCGCTGCTTGCGCAGACTACAACAGCTTAAAAATAAAAGGCAATCCAAACCATTTGGATCTGGTGACAGGTAACCCAGTTCACTTCCAGAGAACGCAGAAATTACTGTCCACCCAGTACCTCAGGTGCCTGGACTCAGTGCTTTACAGTTGACCTACCTTGACTTCACAAGGGCTCCTCCAGTTTGGATGAGGGTCAATAAAACGTAAGTTAGGGAGAAAAATACTGCCTTTTGCCACACAGTCAATTTATTCCACGTCTGAACTTTTTGGAAAGATGGCCTTTCCAAGTTTTAAGAAAGATAGAAGGTGGTAGACAATGAAGGCTGCAAGATATTAAACATCAGCCTGCAATATTAAACATCAGAAATGGAACTGGGCCCATATGTTCAGAAACGGATCTCCAGAAGAGACACTGCAGAGTACATCCTCCAGCATGGCTCTGCCCAGGGCAAGGGGACTTCATAACAGATGTTATTACGCAAGGCGTGTTAAAGCTACATATTGTCTCATAGCCCAGGCCTCCTTGTTTTCTGTACACAATTATTACAGCCTCTCCAGTCAGAGAGGTTTACTGCACACCAGGGACAGCTTCAGCCTCTGGTCTCTGCTTTCTCATCTACCAATGCACCTGATGGGTATCTCCTGCTCTGAGCCTCTTTCCCCAGCAGTTAAGGTGGTTGGGCTGGAGACACAGCCGTGACTGCAGAAATGCACCTGATGCCTTATGCAACACAATCTCCTCCATAGCCCCAAAGATCACGGCAACAGATGATGTCATATACAGCAGCATCTTCAGCAGAATCTGGGGACCCTTCCAGACAAACTAACCATGGCCTTGCACCCCGCTCTGGGAACAGGACTCCCATCAGAGCCCCCTGGAGACCAAGCCAGATGATGTTGCATCAGCTACCCTATCTGAGATGGTTAAATGTACTGAGATGCCCGAAGAGATATCAGTGCCATCTTCCTCCATGCTGCACAGCGCGATGCCTGGTGTGTGGGGACACACGTCAGAGTCTGCAAAACGTTGCCTCTCTTGAACACTTTACAGAGCAATACTGGCACTGGATTCAGAGGCAAAGCTCTGCCAAGCCATCCATCCTGGTACTTGTGGTCCTGAATCAGGCAAAGAGCTTTAGATGGTCAACAGCTTAATGCCACCTTCTCACCATTGCTAGCAGCCACATAAAGCTCACCAAGCCAGCCCTCTGCACCCCTGAATATAGAAAATAATGCTGCTCGACTACCATCATAACCCTATGTTTCTTACATGCTTTTCCTCCAAGCTTGGCCATGTACCTCTACTCCAGCTTGCCAAAGCCAACCATAAAGCCATTAAACACTTACAATTATTCGTCCCTAACAGCTCCTGTACAGCCTGATGGGACAACAGGACACATGAAACAGAGCTGACACGGAAACCATGCAACACAATGTTTTTCAAGCAAGAGTTAGTGGAACAGAGAGGTATCAGACCTGATGCAAAGTCAATCTGCACTCAAAGAGCAACCCTCCTACAGAGATCTTGAAATACGCTCTTTGATTCGATTCAAAGGAAGCTAACAATGCTAAAGTAGTCTGGAAACAGCATTACAGGGGAAGAACTGCCAGGTTAAATTAGAATTTAACATCAAGGGGAAGCGACAGTTCTTATAACACAACATATAAAAAAGTTTGATTGTTTCTTTATTTGACAAACCTCTCAAAGCAGTTAGCTCTCTAATAGTCAGACAGAGACTTTCTTTACTTGTCCACCCTTGCAGCATAACACTAAGCTCTGGGAATGAAGGAGCAGGTCTGGAGTACTCAGAGCAGCTATCAAAATGAAAACTCGGGTCACTCTGCCTGGAACCCATCCCCATTCAACCAGTTGTCACTGGTGGATGAGGTTTCTTCGGAAATGAACCTGCTGTGTGTTAAGCTTGAGAGCCAGCCCATGAGACTTCCCAGCAGAAGGGGCTGCCCCATGCGAGGTGAAGAGCAGGATCTGTAAGGCAAAAGAAAGAAGAGGCTTTTTCTCTTACCCAGGCCCTGGTTCTGCTGCTCCCACTCGATGGTGTCAGGAACCTGGTAGGACACCCCAGCCAGCTGGGCCACAGGGTTTTCCAAGCCAGGTATAGGCTCCTGGGAGGTCTCTCCTGGAAGTGTGAAACCTGGCAGCTCTGTGTCACCCTCCATGCTTTCATCCATCGAATCTACATCTTTGTCCTCCTCTTCTTCCTCTTCGTCCTCCTCTTCTTCTTCCTCCTCTTCATCCTCCTCCTCTTCCTCACCCTCTGGCCAGGGAGACAAAAAAGCAACATCAGGAAAGACTGCACAAGACAAAAGGTTTATACATCTCTACAAGTGAGCACCAAGACAGCCAGCTGATACCACTTCTCCAAAGGCAGACCAGCTGAATGAACTTGTGCCCGTTTTCTAACAGGAAAGACACCCACAGGGGTTAATTGGGAAGAGCTCACCACAGTTTGAAATTGCCAAGGAAAAATGAGATGTTGCCTCAGACTTTCAAATGCATTAGTGGGAAATACTGTTATTTTGCTTTCTGATAGTGGAGTACAAACAAGCATGTGCAGTTCAATACCTGAGTATATATAATTATAGTGCTCTCTGCTCAACTAATTTCAGCTCAAGTGAGAACTAATTCCCTGACTTCCAATCCTGGAGGCAGCAATAAGTTGGTTCCATTTTTAACTTTTATTAAGCTCTGGAAAGGAGGCTGCTTTCCAGCCCAATTAGACTGATATGTCCCCTCCTCCAGAAAAAGCATCTCGCTTTGATGCCTGCTGGCAGATCGGCTCTTGGGTGCAGGAGAACAACGGTGATGGTGGTGATCCTCAGCAGGTTTGTTCCGGCACTCCTGTCACAACAGATTTACACCAGACAAAGGTACGACCAAGGAAGACTCAACTCAGTATTGGAAAGAAGGCAGTGCAGCCAACTTTTCACGTGACAGTGGATAAATGTGACACTGAGGAAATCCCTGTGGATTCTCCACTAGAGCAGATACCTGTCTTATCCCAAAGCTGACCATAGTGTTAACACATGGCAAGACAACTATTCAAGCCACATTTCACTGCTAGAATATAGAATGGCAACACAAGAACAACCATACTGGACTAAAACACAGGCGCTTTCTGCCCACATCCTATTTCTGACCAAACCGCCGCAGGTGCTGAGGACCAGAGCAGGGCACACACACATCTAGTCTTCCCACAGTCTCTTTTCAGCTTTTAGTTACCAAAGACTCAAGGACTTCCTGAGCCAGAATTTTCATCTGAGCTATTTAATAGCTACAAATGGAGCTACCCACCATGAAAAGATAGTACCTGGAATAATTACATGCTTTGACTTTTTGATGGTTATTTTTTCCCAAGACAAAAGCTAAAACATAGTATTTATGCACTCTATCTAATTTACAAGAAGGTCTGCTCAGCCCTGTAGAAAAACTCCCTCCTGATGTACTCAGACTGGGAGAGCCCATCACACTGCTTCTGAGCAGCTGGTTTAGCCAGGGGTCTAAGACCATGTTAAAAACTAATGATCCAGCAAAATCATAGAATCATAGAATGGTTTGGGTTGGACGGGACCTTAAAGATCATGGAGTTCCAACTCCCCTGCCATGGGCAGGGACACCTCCCACCAGACCAGGTTGCTCAAAGCCCCATCCAGCCTGGCCTTGAACCCCTCCAGGGATGGGGCAGCCCCAGCTTCTCTGGGCAACCTGTGCCAGCGTCTCATCACCCTCACAGTAAAGAATTTCTTCCTAATATCTAATCTAAATCTATGCTCTTTGAGTTTAAAACCATTACCCTTCCTCTTCTTGCTACACTCCCTGATGAAGAGTCCCTCCTCATCTTCCCTGCAGGCCCCCTTTAAGTACTGGAATCAACGTTTGTTGTCTCAATATCCCTTTATTTCTGTTGGAGGTGCTCCTCATATAGGTGACAGACACTGCAATAAGATGGAGCAGCCGAGGGAGGACACCTGAGGGGCTGCCACATATCATACCTGTTGTAGGTAAAGCAGGTGTCGTTTCACTCTTCTCCTTTCTGCTGCAGGATGCAAGAGCACTCCAGCACCCACAAAATACCTGAGAAGCAAACTGGGGAACTTTGGGGAAGCTATTTAGTTGGTGGCTATCCAATTTGAATTAACTGGGGGGAGCTGTACTCCTTTGTTTGGCCTCTATTTCACAGAGTGGAATATCTCAAGAAATCAGTGCACATTATAAAACCACAGCATTCACTGTGCTCTCTGTGCTCTTACATGGCATCTCTTCTCCTTCTAATTCAAGGACCTGCTTTAAAGCATGGCATGTTTTTTCCAGCTCACCAGACAAGACGATCCCGTTTGCCACCTTTCAATTCTAGCCCTGCATTTCATACAAATGAGCTGCTGTTTGAATTTAGCTGCATCATCCTGCTACAGCCCGGCTTTCGGTACCTGGAAAGGAATGATCACTCCCACAAACAATTACACCACACAGAGCATCTAATGGAGCTTACAGGGATGTTGTTAGCCCCTTAAATTCCCATTACATTTTATAGGCAGTTTCTGTCTTATAATGTGCCCGTCATTTCACATCAACATAAGAATTTTCTCTTATCAAGCCGCATGTTTCCATACAAAACACAGAGCTTCTGTAAACCTGAGAATGGCACCTGGAGAGCGCTTGTAGGAAACCTGCAAAGAGAAGTTAATGTAGGTCTTTTGCCTCTGCTGAGAGCAACACAGCTATAAACATTTCCAAACTTTAATAGCAAAGACACTAAACAGCCGGCGCATGGGAGAGGAGGAACATGAATAGAGGTTTTCCCCAGGTGCACTGGGTGAAAAAGCAGCCAAGAAAAAACAGCGAGTGGATATTTATCTCTGAAAAAATAGTTTGGGACAAGGTTTTTAGAAGCTTCTTGCAATTTTAGCAAGCCAAATCAGAGACACCTGCCAGGACCGAGTTTTGAAGCAGCAGATAGCCATCTCTGTACCTCCAAAGTCTAGCAGGCAGCCAAGCTGAACACCCAAATTGAAACTGCCAAGACTGCTTATCGTGTCTGATCATCACCAAGCTACATCGATCATCATCACGCAGCCACAGCGCAGAGATGTGAATAATGTAGTCCTTGTAGCACAACCGCTCTGAGGGGTAAAGAAAAAACTTGTTTCCTCCTCCTCCTCTCTAGCTCATTCCTGCTTCTGAAAACAGCGTTTTAACCCCCCCATCCCAAAATGCCAACAGCTTGCCTTGCTGTGAGGAGCAGCGCAGAGCACCACTTGGTGGTGACAAGGAGGAAGCTACACTTCTCAAAAAATCACAAACTTCAAAAATGTTGTCATTTCAGGAGCAGAGGCACAACAGGAGCCTAGCAGCCGTGGGCAGGATGCACATACCACTTGGTAGTCTCCATAAGATGGAAAACGGAAGCGAGCATCACACAGCTGACGCTCAAGCTGGAGGTTTGTGCTTCACATGAGAGCCTTTTAAAAAACTTACATTTTTCCCTCCTAAATTGGCACTTTTTGGCCTTTCAGAGGCCAAAGCAGCAGCTTTGAAGAAAAGAAACAGAAGAAATACGAACTAACAAGAACTGAAAGTGCAAGACCGGCAGATTCAGAAGGCATCCGGATTTTCATGTGCATTTGCAGCCCACTGTGAACTACTCTGTGTATCCTGCTTGTATATGACCCCAAGTTTTGACTAAGTTCCATCTTACAAAAAAAGAGAAAAACACATGATGAAATGCTGGCGCCTCAGGGTCAGGGCACTGATCTCCAATGAAAAAAAAATGGAAGTATAAAGCTTTCTTGGCCACAGGCTTGAATCCACCCAAATCAGGCATTCACCTAGAGCCCAGCTGTAGGAACACTTCCAAACATCTGATAGTGCTCACAAGTGCTCCTGTCTCACTGAGGCTGGCAGTTACACAGCACCTATAGCGCTTTCTGCTGCAAGCCATCCTCGCTCTATAGATCTTCATATGTTCATATAAACTGACCCTGTTATCCGGTTTGCACTCACCAAATCCCAGCTTGTGATGTACCACCTGGACCTCTTAAGGAGGCATGGCATCCTGTGTCCTCTCCTGGTGACACCAGGAGACTCCAGCACTGAAACATTTACAGTCCAAGAAGGTTTTTGTATTTTCTCCTGCAATTAGGGCAATGCAAGAATAGTCTAGGGCAGAGTTAAAGACTCATCTCCCAGGGTGAAGAAATCCAAAACCTGCCACTCTTTGCCAGACTAAATAAGCACCGTATTCTGTAAAGTAAGCTCTGCCTCACCTACAATGAAACAGGAAAAGAAAAAAAAATAAAAAAAAAAAAATCAAGACACTTAACACCTCCCTGCTGTGACAACAGCACAACCTAAGAAAGATGCAAGCAGCAGGAATCCCCAGGAAAATGAGATTCCCAGTTCACATGTCAAATATTTTAGCTTTGAAGGACTTAACAATCTTGTAACAGGGATTCAGATTTTCAGGTTTGGAGAAGTTACAGGAGAGCACCAAGAAAACAAGTCTGAGACAAAATAACAAATTTTTAGTGGAGTTTTGGGGGGTTCTCAGTTTTATTAATAGTCACCAGAAACAGCAATGTTTGGGCTTTCCCATGGGGCTTTGAACTGGTCCATTAGCAACACCGGTGATAACCATAGGATGGCATTTGCTATTTCAGGGTGGCAAAAGCTCCCTATGCTTGCTTCAAAAAAAGGTTTTTCACTACAAAAACATATACCTCCATGATGACTTTTTGTGGCTAAGCACAGAGAAATGAGACCACCTCACACTCCCTTCCTAAGTGTTCCCTGACCAGCAGGAACCCACGACCAGCAGTGTCTGAAGCAGCTGGAAAACAGCCAGCACCCCACAAATGAAAGCCTCAGTCCGTGATGGCAGCAGGGCCCCCACAAATCAACTGCAAAGAGGGACCTTGGCCACTCCAGATGGTCCCATGCTGCAGCAAAGAGGACCACAGGGCCAGCTCTTTCTGCTGGCAGCTCGAAGTACACCCATTACTCATAGATGACTTCAGTTGGGCTTCACGCTTCTCTGCAGATTTCATATAGATGCAGAAACCCACGCTCCTCCTGAGGAGGAGGAGAAAATCTAAATTACTCGCAGGTGCTGCTATTATCCCAGGGCAGTGGCTGTAAGCCCACGCCGTGAGTGAGCAGCACCAGCAAGGCACTGGTCACAGCGTGTGGTGCAAACATCGCCATCAGGAACACGCTACAAACAAGCTGCGATGGCAGTGAAGAAAGTTGGTTTAGTATAATGACTTGTAACGAGCTGGAGATGAAGTCACTGTTGTCCTAACCTTGCTGAAGGCAATGGAGTTACATCAGGGCCTCTGTTTTCAGTTGAAGAAACCTTCACTGAAGAGGGATGTTTCTATCTTTGGGTATTTTCCATTAAAGTTTGCGAACATTTTTACTCCTCAGAAGATTCAAGAAACCATCATTTGTCAGGTTTAGCGCACAAGAGAAATAGCCTGCTGTGCCCTAACCTGCTAGAGTGTCTCATTAGAAGGTGATAGATTCACTCACAGTCACAAACTGAATTCAAACTTAGAAAAAAACAAAAACAAAACAAAAAAAACCCCAAAACACTAAAAAAACAGGTTGTAGGACAAAACCTGGAGTTCTCATTTTTGGGACAAACTTTTTAGCAGGGCCTGTTGCGATAGGACAAGGGGTAATGGTTTTAAACTAAAAGAGAGAAGATTCAGACTAGATACAAGGAAGACGTTTTTACACTGAGGGTGGTGAAACACTGGCCCAGGTTGCCTGGAGCGGTGGGAGATGCCCCATCCCTGGAAACATTCCAGGTCAGGTTGGATGGGGCTCTGAGCAACCTGATCTAGTTGAAGATGTCCCTGCTCATGGCAGGGGATTTGGACTAGATGGCCCTTAAAGGTCCCTTCCAACACAAATTATTCTATGATTTTCTCTGTCTTATCCCTTCCCAGCCTCCCTCACACCAAACTCAGAGGACAACGTCTAGACAGTAAAGCGAAGCATCGTTGTGTGTCATGAGTCTAAACTGTCATTTTATACAGTGCCCAGCTCTGTATGGTCTGAATGCTTAGGAGCACCTGATGAGTTCCAAATAAATTGGGATTAACCAGCAGCCAACGCTAATTGGTTTCCAGTGGCGAGCCCACTCTTCGCATGACTTCGAGGAGATGCAGGAAGCCAAGACCTCTCCTGTACCAGCACTCAGCAAAGACTCCCACTCGCTGAGCGATGGATGTGGAGATCATTGATCTAGAACCCACCCGCATAACATACCCATGAAGGAAAGAAGAGTGCTATAGAGCATGATGACACCCAACTGTACTGTGACTGGGGAAGCTTGGATTCATACACTATTGAGCAAAATTGTACTTTCCAAGAAGTTTTGGCTGGCCAAAACATGCCAGAGGATTCAGGGTCTGCTTTGATGTCTGCAACAGCCCCACAGACACCAAACTAGCCATCTAAGGGATATCATGATGCTGCCTCTTAGGGCAACATTTTGGTCCAAGCTACCCCTCTTCCCTCTATCTACAGGTCTTGTCGTGCAACGGAGCAAGGGGTCCCACAGGTATTAAATTACAGACTTTGAAAGGCTAGATAGAGCAAGCTACAGGAGCAGTCAGGTATTAATTTGTGCCCTCACTATAACTCTTCTGGGGTATGAAACCGGGCATGACATCAAAATAGTCCCATTCTCTCCCAGGGATGCTGCACCACAGTGAGAAGAATAACACCCATTTCACAGATGGGCCAAGCATCTAACTAAGGAAGCAATTTCTTTTCCTCCTGTGTGTACTGGAGCCACTCACAGGGGAAAAGGGCAGCAGGGGCAGACAGCGAAGTGTCTTGTCCACTATGCACCTCACAGCTTGCCTCCTTCCACTTCACATCATACTGCAGCATTGGGCCTTGGTCAACCCTGTGTGCATACAGTATAGGAAGCAGAGGAGTGTAAGTAACAACAGGACTAGGGATGGGCATCTGTGACTGCCTTCTCTTACCAGAACAGGAGGAAGAGGCGTTAAGAAGCCTCTGCCAAAGTCTTTCTTCCAATGAGGTTCATTTTCTGATTTGCTTTTATGATCACAGCTGATTGTCAAGGCAGGAAGGCCTTTCTAGGACAACTCTTTTTTATTATTAATCCACCGCTTTCACGTGATTACTAATAACGTCACGCTCCGATGGCTCCAAAATGCTGCCAAGAACAATCGCTTGTGACAGCTTGGAAGGAGACAGCTGGTAGGAAGGTAGATGGGCTCTCATCATGCGCAGACGGCTTTCTGGTCAAAGTCCTGTACTGTGGTGGGTCAAGATACTCAAGCAAGCAGTGGGCACAGAAGCTATGCCAAATCATGTGGGTAAAACCCCCATGCTGATGAGTTCAACTAAGCCTAGCCATGTTCACTGCAAAGCTATCTGGGGTATTTGCAGACCATGTTGCATAAACGCAGTCTTAAATGCTTTGCTCTGGAAGGGGAACCAAATCAAGCATAGCCTCGCATGGGAAGTATCAGCATCTGGCCTCTTGCACGGAGACAAGGAAAGGGACTGTTGGGAACAACGCATGCATTGGCTGGGATCCTACCACACAAAGCAAGATAACCTAACCCTACCCACATAAGTTCCAAGAGGAGAGGGAATTACATGTTGAAAGCTTTTCTTTAACAGAGAAAAATCCTTTGCCACATCTAGGAGAGGGAACAGGCTCCTGCCAGCAGAGCTGAGCTGATGTTTGAGCTGCAGGAAGTCTTCAGCCTCTGCTTGCCAAAGCCCAAGAGATGCAGAAGCCGCTTCCCAGCAGAGCACTCTTCGACATTGCAAAGACAGTACAAGGAGAGATTTGGATTCTGATCCTAACCTACTTCCCCCCAAATCTGAGGGGATTCACACTTGCTTTTTCACAGTCCTGGCTCATCACTCGTCACAGGGGACCCAAGGCACTGAAGAGCTTTTGAAAAGAAAAGAAAAAAAAAAAGATAAAAGGGCAAAAGATATTTCACCAGGGACCACAGGTCTGCTTCTGTATTAAGACCAAAAAACAATCATTCCTAAGAGCTGCATTTCCAGCAGCACTCACCACAAAATTGCTTTCATGCTGAGCCAGGCTAGAGAGTAGGTTTAGCAACACAAGGCTATTTTAAAGGGGAAAAAAACAATGTTGTATGAAAAAAACAAAACAAAAAAAACCCCAAACCTAAACAGAATACGCGGTACGGAGTATAACAAGTTTGCTCCCTAGTTTGCCTCAGAACAGCTCTTCTGACCTGAGGTATGCAGTCGTTGAACTAGCCAGTGTAAAAATGAAGACAAGAAAGAGGTGATTTATCAAGTGAGGGCATGCAAATCAGTCCGGATCTTAATGAGCATCACCTGTAAGCGGACAGGGCAGAACAAGGCAGATGAAGACAGACACAGAGTTTACTTCTCTCAACAAAACGCTTTCACATGGAAAAGGGCTGCGGGCATGGTACTTTTTTCCAATTAGAAAAAAATAAGCCCCAGCAGAGACATTAACTCCATTTTCTCTTGCAAAAAGCTGTTTGATGGTGTCTTTTTCAGAAGTATCCAATTCAACCACAATGCCTGGGAAAGGAACAACCAACAGCCCAAGAGTTAAGAAAACATTTCATTTAAGCTTCATTTTCTAGACAAACCCAGCATGGATCCATCACAGACGACGTAGATTAGGGGGTGGACTTGTTATTAAGGGCAACAGTCTTCAGGGTACCGAGCTTTGAGCTCAAGTCCCATCAGGTGCCGAAAGGGAAGCTTAGAAGCTTTCTAAGTTTCTGATCATCCTTCTGCAGCCTTCACTGTCCTTTGCCAAAGGTAGCACTTCTCCCCAGGGTATTTTCATGGAGAGGTTCAGAACGACACTACTGGCCTCTCCTTGCACCCATGTGGCCTGAAGCGTTGATGTCAACTGGGGCGAAAGACACCATGAGATCTCCCCCACCTCATTTAAAGACAGCTTGTTACTAGAAAAAAAAAAGAGGAAAAAAAAAGAACCTACAACTCTTCCCAGAAGACAAGACATTCTGTGTCAGATCAACAAAAGGGACAGCATCCCATCTGCACAGGGCAGGAAGTAGAAATGAAGGAGCTAAGCCAAATTGCAGGGTGGTTTGCCCTGGTCCCAATGTCCAAAGCTCCCCAGAGAAGCCCCACAAGTAACACTATCCCCCACATGGACCCCAGGCATTGGCAGCTCCGGAGGAAAATGCTCCTTGCAGAGCCTTCAGAAGAAACTGCCACGTACCTGCTTATCTGAATCCACCTCCCTAGAGCTGCGAGGGTGAACTGCTTAATCCCCGGATTAAAACAAACAAAAACTCATTAAAAACTTTCACCCACACAGTCAAATTACCTTTCAACAGCGACTGTAGGGGGTTTCTGTTGTTTCTGTTTAAGCTTGAGAAAAAACCATGGGAAAGCTACAACATTAAACTGAGATTTAAGTGAACTCTAATTCTTTGGACAAATGAGAAGCCAGACACAGTTAAAATTCAAGCATAGCCTGGCCAGAAAAAGAACCAAGGTGGTAAGACTGTGTATGGTTGGGCTCAATGATCTCAAAGGCCCCTTCCAACCATGAAGATTCTGTGACTAAGAAACGTCTTCTAACCTGCTGGAAGCAGAACAGTGCCAGATATCAAAAAGAACAAGGTTACTTGGAGAAGTGTCCTTCCCTTCCCAAAAACCAAGAGTAAAACAGCCGTGCAGCTCAATCCACCCGGAGAGGAGCTGGGCAGAGATAAGCCACTTCCCGGACATGTGGGAAAGACAATGCAATGATGCTTTTAACCATTCCTAGAGATTATTGCAGGAGTTGCTGTTGGAGCCCATAAAGCACAGCAGATAAGGTACTTGAGAGATAAAGCCCTAGACTGCATCATAGGGCTACAAAGATGATTAGGGGCTTGGAGCATCTCTCTTACAAGGAAAGGCTGAGGGACATGGGTCTTTTTAGTCTGCAGAAGACTGAGGGGGGATCCAATTGATGCCTATGAATACTTAAAGGGTGCCTGTCAAGAGGATGGGGCCAGTCATTTTTCAGTGGTGCCCAGTCACAGGACAAGAGGAAATGGGCCCAAACTTGAACATAAGAAGTTCCATCTAAACATGAGGAGGAACTTCTTCACTTTGAGGATGGCAGAGCCCTGGAAGAGGCTGCCCAGAGAGATGGTGGAGTCTCTGTCTCTGGAGACATTCAAAACCTGCCTGGACACATTCCTGTGCAACCTGTTCTAGGTGGACCTGCTTTGGCAGGGGGAGTTGGACTAGATGACCTCCAGAGGTCCCTTCCAACCACATATAATTCTGTGATTCAGCACAGTCAGCCACTGCAGAGAGAGTGTGGTTTGAGTTTTGCCTCTACAGTTGAGCAGAGCAGCCAGACCACCTTCTGCCCCCCGTCACAGGGAAGCACAGACAAGGCTGAGCTCAGCACACCAGCTGCATGCAGCAGGAGTTGCCTCACTCCTCTTCTTAGTGAGCCTTTAATTAGCCTAACTCCCTCTTAATGAGTTGGGAGCTTGTGGGTGAACAACTAAGGGCTTGATCACCCCTTCTTCCTCAACTCTCAGGTGGATTCCACGAAACAAAACAAGCAGAGACCTTGTCTTTGGTCAAACACTTTCAGGAAGAGAAAGAAAAAAAAAAAAGCAAGCTTTGTTTTGATGCAAAATTGTTACAATTTTTTCTTTTTACAGTTTTCTTCTACAAAGGAGGAGAATCAGGGATTAACTACCATCTACTGTGAAGAACACAGAGGTCAACTTGCACCAGAGGGACAGCACTTCCCCCTTCAGTGAGAGCAATAAACTGGAAGCAAGACAAAAGTATGCACCAAGAACATTTAATAATTAATTCATTTTGCTTGCGCTTTGTTTTAAATCTTCTGTTCCTTGCCAATTTAGCTGATGATGAATTATAGCATCAGGCTAGTTAACCATGCTGGGCTAAGTGCCCGTCTTATTTACACCCCTACAACCTCATTTGAATTTTTAATGGGGTTGAAGAGATTTAATGAGGCAGGTCTTAATCCATGCAGTCAGGGTCCAAACAGCAATCCCAGTCAGAGACTCGATTTCCAGCAAAAATACTCTTCACACACAAAAGAAAAAAAAAAAGAAGGCTCCTGGTACTGTGACATAGCTCAGAAGTGTAAGAAGAATGTAAATGGGTCTTTTATAAAATTAACGTTAATGGCTATGAGTTCTGAAGTATTTTCTCCAAAAAAGGCAAGCCCATGCCTTCACTTCTGAAGTACGACACACAGATGACTGTACAAGAAGAACGAGATGCAGGGGAAGTAGAAGAGGACTAGGAGAGCTCTTCTCACTGAAATTAGTTAAGCTACAGCTTCCTTGGAAAAGTAAACTTGAGTACACAGGTCACCAAAGAACGGTAGGAACTGTTTAAACCCAGACAGAAGTAGGTATTAAAATATCACTAGTACATTAAGGTTAGAAAGCATAAAGCTTCATATTGGCACCGTTCTGGAACAGCCTTTTACACAGCAGACAGAGCAAACTGCAGCCCACAGCCAAGGGTCAGCAGGGAGGTACCCCATGACTGCAGGACACTGGATTTGCTGATCCCAAGGGCAGTGCCAGCCTTGTTTCAGCATCACTGAGGGGTTTCTCCACAGCCAAATGCTGCATTAGGTGGGGACACGCCAGCAAACCAGGCAGAGTACTGGAAATGGCTCTGTGCTGTCCTAAGCAGCAGACATCTGACACTGCCTTTCCAACCCCTCCACCCTAAAGACCAGGATTCTGCCAGCTGCAGGTTGAGAGCCAGCCTGACTAATGAGGAACACTTCACATTCAAGAGCTACATGGCTCAGATCTCCTGCCTCTAGAGCAGCTGAGTTAAAGTTGCCCATTTTCAGAGCTATTGACTGTTCCTGGCACCACGTAGAGCATCTCCTGCTTTTATAAAGCCCTAAGCACCCTCCACATCCAGCAGCCTACATGAGAGATGAACCACATAAGTGGCTCAGCCCCAGCAACTACAGCTTGAAGCCACCCTAGATGACCGAACAGGAATCAGCTTTAGGGCTTACACATTGTTGCAGAGCAGTTTGGGATTATTTTGGTGGGGTAGAAGGGATGCACATACAAAAAAATAAAAAATATCCTTTTAACCCAGGCTGTGATGGGTGAGACATCACCCTTGGCAGCAGACTAGTTCTATACTAACGGAGAGTTTAGGATTAGCATGTCAGGACGACATGACCTTCAAGGTCCTCATAGGAAGTGCATTACCCTGCCTTCTGCTTAGCTTCAAAACATCCCTGGATCACATCCTGTACAGAACAGAGACAGGAGCTGCTTGAGGAGCAGCCAAGAGGAGCCAGCTGCTGTTGCGCTCTGTCCACCAGGTTTCAGCAAAAGACTGTAAGGATCTTGCAGGAGAGGGAACATGGCAGGCTGGTTGGCACGTTGGAAAGTTACACCTGCCAATGCTTATGGAGGGCAGCCATCTCTGCCCATACCATGGTGGATGTTATGGCAAAGGAGTCCAATCCAAGAGAACAGCAGTTTCTTTCAAAAGAGCCATTTTTCAAAATGTGTTGGAAGGCTTACACAGTGGTCCTGAGTAGGCAAGCTGAACTAAATTATACATTTGGAGCCTAGGAGCCCTACAGAGAAAGCTGCAGGGTCTAGCTTGCTAGAAAGACAGAAATTCTGGGCATGGGAACAAAATATATAATTTTGTCTCCCAGACAAGTAAGCCTCATCCTCTGCTGTGTCCCATCCCCATATCCTATAATCCCTTTATAGGATTTCTATGGCTAGGAAGGGCAAGTAGAACCAGTCCCACCACAGAGTCCGGGTAGGAGGATATTTCTTACCCAGCTAATCTCTCCAGAGTCCACTGGAGAGGAGGATAAGCTCATCTAGAGACATATTCAAAGCAACTCATGTTTGTCTGTGCAATTTGAATTTTAATATGGTCTTGCATCCAAGCCAGGTAGGTGAATATACTGATGCAATTAACTGCAGGCAGTTTGGCACAGATGGTCCCCAAGAAACAGAGCTAGCTGAACAGCAGGGGTTTGTATTTAATGATGAGCCAGGCCCACAGTGAGGCAAGTGAGCAAGCCCCACTGAAGGCAGCAGAGACCAGCTGAGCTCACTCAGCTCCTTCCATTTCTTCCACTGGTGAGCAAGGCACAGCCTCCCTGCAGAGGCCCAAGATCCCTCATTAGGGAACCCAAGCGTATGCCTGCCACAGCAGCGATGTCTGACCTTGCATTCCACAAGAGCCTCAGCACCCTGGGCTGGAGCTCAGCACAGCTTCAAAGGAAAGCTCTCCCAAACATCTTGAATCTGGCAGCATCTGAAAATTCTGAGAGTAAGCACTGGGAACTATAATTTTGGGGGAATGGAAACCAAGCTTCCAAACATCACTCCACCATGAGGACGCAGTACCCCAGTACCCCCTAACTGCCATCACATGGAGAAAAATATATTAGAGAGCAGAGTCACAGCTCAAAAGCTTCCTTTTTGCTTAACTGGGGCAGTAGCATCCCCAGGCAGAAGGCCTATCCCCAGGTGGTATTTATCCCATTTTATAAGACGTGTTTGTGATCCCTAACACCAGGGAAAATTCTGGCTCACTGCAGTAAGGTCTGGTTGACCAGAAGAGATTTAGACTACAAAAGCTGTGCCAGTTGTCAGAACCACACAGCACACCAGAGAGCACTATGTCCCTTGGAGGGCAGACACCTGCAGAGCTATACCCCAGAGCCAAGAAACCCACAGCTTTCTCCTTGAGTCATCATCATTTAGGGAAGCTGGTCCTAGCTATGGCCCACATTTGCCCTTAAAGGAGCTCAGAGTTTACCCAAGAGCAGAGAAAACAGGCCTGTAGTCATGCAAGAGAGCTCAGTAGGAACCCAAGAAAGTCACAGCAGTCCTATGTCAGAGCAGGAGGATGTTTTTCTAAATGCCTATACAGAAAGCCTCATTAATAGGGAGAAACCAATGCTCACTTCAAATGGAAATCCCTCTTATCTTCCTGTGCAGAAAACCAGGCTTCTAAAGGAGATCCCAGAGGGCTCAGAAACATTTTAGCCTCCTGAATCCTACTGCTCTTGCAAAACAGAGACCTTATTTCCCAGCCTGAAAGATCAGGTTGTCCCTCCACACCCATGCCCCTCTTCCCCTGCTGCCACTCTCCCATCATGAGCACTACATCCTTGTGTTGCCAGATACATGCAAGACTAGTCCTGGAAAGGGGCAAGTGCCATAGCTGGAGGCCCAGAGAGCTCACGGCAGGCTTCAAAGCCAGCAGCAAGCCTGAGAGAGGGCAGGAGCTGCAGCACCTCACGCATGCAGTGGGGAGGGCTCCCAGCTTCTGCTGCCCTCTAAACTTAACAGGAATGAGAGTTATTGCTTCACGCAGAGAAAAAGATGCTGATTAGCTGCTGTCTATGGCACCCCACCTCTAATCAGAAGAAAAATACCATCTGGCATGCCACCCCTGGAGGGCTGCCAACCTTTGCAGTAAAATACGAGGCAAGAGAAGGTCAAGAAAAAGGAAGGGGAGCAAAACAGGCAGAAAGATTAATCCCTGCCAGGTGGTGTCAGTCCAGACACTGGAGTACAAAACTGGATGGATGAGCAAGCAGATAAGAGTTTAACTAGGAGAAAGAGCAAGAAGCAGAAGTAAAGCAATTCTCTGCAGGAAAATCATGGATGAGCTGAAGAGACAGCAGATCTGAGCTGCAGACCCACTCCAGAGTAGGATCCACTTCACCTAAACCTCTCTTGATGGGTATCTACCCAGGTGGAGTTTACATCACTGGGTTCCACTTGTCTGAGAGCAGAGACTCCAAGACTGGCAGTGGGCAAAAGTAGTTTAAGAGAAGGGAGCCCAGGGCTGAGGCAAGGCTGGAGAAGCCTTAGCAGGTAGCTTCAAGCTAGAAGGCTGCCTCTCCCAGCAGCATCACACAGGGAGTGCAAATAGGGCATCACTTGTTCTAGCAAGGTTTCAGCCAGCTGAACGCTGAGGTAGCCATCTCATACTGAACATCCTCCCGCATTGCATGTGGTGAGGATTTCAGCAACAGGGTGGCAAGGCCTCTCCAGTTGCCTGAACATGTTCCATGAGTGTTACCTGGTACAGAGGCTCTGCAATGGACACATACACCAGCAGTCACAGGTGCAGAGCCAGACTCCACTGCAACAGCAACACCACTGCTGCTCCCTCTCCAAGGGAAAACCTCATCCCTCCCACCACAGCCGCTTGAGTTTCAAGCATCCTCCATGACAACCTTCACTGCTTGCTGCCTGCACCTCCTGGAAGGGGACAGGTTGTTCAACAACTTTATTAGCAACAATAACATATAGACATAGCTGCACACCAAACAGACAAAGATGGGGAGCTCAGTGTCGAGGCAAGTGGGCTACTCCACATGAACCTCCCCACCTCTTAGCCTTGGGATCAGTGGTACCTTCTGACTCCAGGCGGTCTAGCCCATAGGTCACAGCTGTACTGATCTTCCTCACAGGTGGAAGAGCTGTCCTCCTGACAGAAGATGCCATTGATGCTGGAGTTACCAGGACCACAGTGCTGCTGGATGGCTCCTCTGTCTGTCCAGGCTGGGTAGCAGACAACGCACCAGCAGCAGAAACAGCCTTCTCACTGGTGACCAGTACCACATCTGTGAGATCTACACAAGACATGAAGCAGCAGCAGTTTGGCACAACGATATTTAAAACCCCACCATTTAAGAACAAACTCCTTAACGAAAACTTAACTCAGAGTGGAAGTTATTAAACTCTTCCCCCTTTCAAGATGTGAAAGTGGCCCTGCTGTAATAAAAACGTCTCCTCCCGGACAGCCAGCACAGGAGGTTCCCCTTAATGAGAAGTCAGATAGGTTTTACTTCCATTGCTTTGAGGACTGCTGGTCACCACCCCATAGCAAGATCAGAGCACCAAGACACTGGTAGAGATCTGAACCAGCTGAGAGATCTAGTTGTTTATTGCAAAGATAAAAATTAGTTGAATTTATAATTAAATCCCAGAAGCAAATTAATTAGTGCAAACTGCCAGAAGAGCCTTCTTGCCCCTATAAAGGGACACTAATTTAAGAGATACAATGCAAGTAAGTTTTTCTTTTGATGCCTTGAGTTCTAAGAACTACTAGAAAAGCTGCCCAGCAGCAGTTTCATTACAGTGGTACCTACTACTACAGAAATACACTCGATCTCAAAGCCACTGCTAAGGGAACCCTTGCTACACTCCTGTTACAGAGACAGGTTCCTACATGCACCTGCCAAGGTGACATCAAACCAGCAGGCAGCAGCTGGAAGAACACAACTGCTTGAAGCACTTCTGTAGGAGCTATATCAACCTGAGAACTCACCCTTTTTTTAATGGAGGTGAATATCAATACAGGCTCCTACACCCAAAGGATTGCTGGACTCATGCAAGAGGGTCACACACACCACACAACCTCCCCCCCACCTTCCACTGCTCTCACATTGCCCTGATGTTTGTTCTTTGGACTCAACATCAGCAATCTATGACCACCTTTGGCTCCAGAAGAGCTCTCCCTCCATAAATAAAAAATGGCTTAGATGCCTAAAGGTAAAAGTCAGCTTGCTATCCAAGCTAGGTGTGGGGATTTTTTTTTGGAGGTGGTTTGTTTTTTAAAAATCTCTACTCCATCGTTACTTGGGGCAAAAAGGATATGCTGTTATATTTCAACATGGTGGACCTGGCAGCATGGACAGTGGCAGCCCAGGGCTAGAGGCAGCCTACAGAAGGCTAGAAAAAGTCACTTAGACTGCAGATGCCATGTGTTGAGACTTCAATACCCAAGCACTGATATTGGTTTCAGATGTACTATCTCATGTGGAGATCAACCTGCAGTCCCTGAAACAGAACCCTACCTTCTACACCTGGAGTATTTGCCACAGGGGAAGTACCAGTTGCCACTAGCACGTGGGTGGCACTAGGAGCAGTTGTTATCTGGGTGTCCTCCCCACTGTTTTCCTGCAGAAGGTTTGCAGCTCCTGTTCCCTGCGTAGCACCAGGTGTCAGTGTCACAACTGACAGAGCAGCATCGGCCTCCTGGGCAACTGTTGTCACCTCCTGAGTAGCACCTGCAGCAAGAACAAGTGTCAGTACCAACTCACAGGACAACCGACAGCAACAGAAGACAGTTCTGAAGGAATACAACTCCATGCATTAGCACTTCCAGAGCCACAGAGCAAGCAGCAGGTCCAGCCAAGTATCATCAGGGCAGCACAGCATAAAGGCAGATGTGAGAACATGCATATAACAGGAATGAAAGCAGCAAAATCAGTCCTCATTTTCTTAATTGCTCCTTTAGGGACACGTGGATCCACCAGGGAGCACAGCACTGCAGGCCCATGGTGTGAAATACCACTCAAAGCAAGTGAGGCTGCCAGAGCAGTGCTTTTAGTGACCAGCTCTCATGGCTGTGAGACTTCAGCTTTGTAGAAGGGCTTATTTTTGTTGCACGAGACTTATTGATGGTGTTGTTTCCCCAACATCTGGGAAACAGCAGAGAGGGAACCTGCTGACAAGTCAAGTGCTTATAAATTAACCTAGAAATTAATCAGTCAGGTTTCAGCACCAGCATGCAATTAGCTTTTCTTCTTTAACAGCAGAAGCTAGATCTTTCGGATGCAGCAAGGGGAAGTTGTCATTTTACCTCTGTAGCCTAAGAGGGAAGATTAAAGGTTCCCAGCAATTAAAACAAAGTCCTAAACCCCAGCTCATGTTCCTCATCAGCCTAGGCACATGTCATTGCCCAACACCTGACTAGACTTATTTTTAGCACTCCCCCCTGTATTTTAAACACTGAGTAGAAACATTGTCAGTGAGATGAAGGTGTCATCTCTGCAGGTAAATCCATCAGCCTGTGGCAGGCTGTCTAGGAGGAAGATTTCTGTCTGCTGGTAACAGAGCTGGCACAAACACTGAAGCTGTGGTAGGCTCTGATTGTCCACTCTAGGGTGGGGAGACAACACCAGGAGCTTTTCCTTCAGACAAATCTTTTGATCTGAGCATCCTTCTAAAGTCATGGAAAACATCAGTCACCCACAGCTGCTGGGACAGCTCAAACTATTCCTGGATTTAGAAAGCATTTACAGCCATCCGTTATCTCTGCACTGAGTACAAGTGTCCATAGCTAGCAGTTGACAGTCAAGTAATCCAAGATGATAGTTCATTTATCCCCCCAGGAATTATTTTCTCCTCTGTTTCGCAGGGCTTCACAGTGAGCTAATGCAAGGACCACCTCTGGGTCCTTGCATTTACCATATCAAAGGAACACTTCGGGGAGCATTATCCTCCTTTAAACCAAGTGCTTAATCAGTTGGTCTGGGCTCCCTCTGGCTTAACCAGAGGCTGGGCTGCCTAGTCACTAGAGAGTCACACCAGAGGGCTACTCAAAGCAGATTTACATCTCTGGTCAAGGTGAGATGCCTACAACCAGCTACAGCTGTCCCCCTCAACTGCTATGTGAACACCAAAACTGAAGCCCCTGCTTCGGTACACTGCACACACACAACTTCACTAAGTCAACAAAGCAAGTTTTTTTTAACTAGCACCAAATCTCTGATTCTCTACAGAGACCTCCATATTCAGATACACTCTTCAACCCCAGGCTCAGCTGCCACAGCCCTTCCAGACTCAGCTTTCCTGTTCCTACAACCACCCCCTCTCAGCCTGAGGAGCAGAAGATGGAGCTCAACACAGTTGCTTCACGCAACAGTCAGGACAAGGTACCACCCAACAGCCTGTCCCTGTGTACAGGCAGGCACATCACGTATAGGAAGAGCCAAGGCCAGGCAGCACTTTATGGATGTGAATAACCCATTTAGGCTGTTGCCCCCCCGCAAAGCTCGACAGCCTTCCCTGGGGGAAAGGGGTGTCCCACCTCTATTGCAGGTATCAAGGTCACACCTTTCTCCACTTTATCCCCCTGAAGGAAGCACAGGTTTCCAAGCAAATCCCTCCCAAGCCTACCCTTAGAGGCAAGTGTAACAAGCAAGTTTTACCTTTCCATGAGCTTTCCGGAGTAGCAGAGAGATCAGACTGTGCATCTGTCACCACAGCAGCCCCCGGCTGTGACGGTGGGATGCTTTTCCCCTCCTCTGCTGTGACTGCATTTATGTTTTCCAGCGAGCTGAGCCCAGCCGTGCCTACACCCGTCATGTTCACAGTGTGGAAAGCATCACTGCCATCTGTGGAAGCTGCCGGCAACTCCTCCCCTTCCACCAGGGCTGTGTAGTTGGTCTCCTCAGCAAGCCCAGGAGTGGGTGGAGGTGATGCTAGGGCTGGCAGCACTTTTGTCACATCCTCTTCCTCCCCCACACCTCCCTGTGTTGTCTGGGATGGTTCTGTTGTCCCCAGGTCCTCTGTCACCTCCTCATGAGATGTGCTTCCCCCCTGACTGATGTCCCCTAGTTTTGTGTCATCCCAATCAGGTGGCACAGTGTCCATAGGATGGCTGGTGACAGTGCCAGCTGTGGAAGGCAGCTCTCCTCCTCTGACACCCGTTCCTCCTTCCAGGTGGAGGGAGGCCTCAGTCACCACAAGGGGACGTTTTGGAGCCACAGATGCTCGCATAGCCAGGGACCTCAGAGGGCTCCCTGTGTGGGCTCTTGGTGTTCCCACCTCAGAGGTCACGCCATGAGCCTGTGGAGTTGGGATGACAGGGTGGTCACTGGCTGTTTCCCAGCTGGGAGAGCTTGGGTACAGCATGGGCTGGGGTGCAGCTGAGGGGTGTGAGCTGCTCTCTGCCTCCTCCTCCGTTGCTGTCCCAGATAGGGGTTTTGCTGAGAGAACGGCAGAGCTGGGCTCTACTTCAACACCACCCCCCGTTGTGGTCTCACTAATGTGGCCACCGACAGACTCCTCCTGGACAGCAGGGTTCAGCGTGGTCACAGCTGTTGTCAGCATGGCCTTGAACACATCATACTCATCCAGCTCTGACTTCTTGGGGCCAAGCCCCTCCTCATCTGTGGCAGCCACTGCCACAGCAGAAGTGTGAGCACTCAGACCCTGGCTGCCTGGGGTAACACGGCTTGGGCTTACAGGCAGCGTTTCTCCTTCCACAGTGAAAGCTTCGTTTAAAGGTGTCTCCGTTGGTTTTGCTGACACTTCGCATGGCCCTTCAGAGACAGTCTGCTCAGAAGGGCCCAGGCTATTTTTCAAGTTCAGCATGCCTGTCCTTTCATCTTCTACCCCATTTCCTATCCAGGGGCCATGCTGGACCTTTGTCATGTCCTTCTCCTCCAGTGGCTGAGATGCAAGGCATGGTGGACTGGAGGACAAGAGCAGAATGCTGCAGGTGACCATGCAGATATTAAATCCTATTGATCTACTCATAGCTGAGAAGAGATGTGCCCAGAAGCCTGTAAGACTGACAAGTCCAGCATGCAAGACCTAGAACAGAGAAAAAGAACCAAGATTACTCATATCTATAACCATCTATTGACCCAAGGCCTTAAATAACTGGGTGACAAGTTCCAAGCACGCTAATCTATAGCCAGTTCCAGTAGACCTCTCCCACATATCTGAAGCAATGGATCCCTCCATCTATTTTACTGTTCCTAAACCACCCAGTCTGAAGTCTCATGCCAGACAAAAAAAATCAAATCTTGATCTGAAGTCCAAGACAGACCTTCCCACACTCTTACCCTAGTGTAGAGTGCTGTGTTCTACCCAGCAGGCACCAAAATTGCAAGCACGTGATGAGGTTCAACCTGTTTGTCCTCTACCAAGTCCAGGACCGATGCTTGTCAGGGCCAGACCGAAGTTAGGAAAGCCCTGTTCTGTGCATTGACATAGAAAGACACTAAGGAACTTGCACAGAGATCAGGATGGGTCTATAGGGCACAACACAGGACCAGAGCCAAAACAGAAGGCTTCAGAGCTGCATTAGTGTCATGTCCTGTACAAGCTCCTTGGCCCCCTGGAGAAAGGCTATAGCCCAGACAGCAGCACTGCTGCATTAGCACAGAGGTTATGCTGCACTGCACCATGGAGGCACTTCCAGAAAGTTTCACGTGTATCATCATTGCGTGCTTCGAGAGTTTCCAAGAGAGCGCTGAACCAGTAGCCCAGCAGTGATCCAGCCAGCTGACAGCCTGCTCTTGGCAGGCTCTGCTGCCTCCATTAACAGAGCTCAGGCTGCCGGACAGATGGAGGATCTCACAGCAGCAGCCACCTGCTCCAAGCTACCTTCCTGTGGGCAGGTGCCTCCCAGCCCTGGGCTTGCTGCACCATCACTCATCAGCAGAAAACCATCCCCTCCAAGGCCCCACTCATCACATGGAGGATAGCTGGTCACACAAGCCTCACACACACAAACAGCCCTCCATCATACAGCAGATCTGGTAAAGTCCTCCTTCCAGTTCCAGGGGGCAGCTTGTCAATAGCACAGTCAAGTTACTGCAAGAAACCTCCAACCATCAATAGCTTCACTTGATTTGGCTGGTATGTTCTCAGTTTCACAACTGAAGTGCTCTTACCTTTGAGCCACAGGACTAATGGATATTAGCAAGGAAAGAGGTTGGGATTGTCAGAACAGCCCCTCAGGCCTCCAAAGAAGAGCACAGATGACCCTCTGCAGTCTTGCTCATGGGCACCAGGATGAGTACCCCAACTTACTGGACTCCTCATTTCTCTCCCAAACAGCACGTAAATAAATACTACTTATGTTTGTACACACAGAGTGCAGCAGCAAGCCACCTAGCACTGCTTTGTTACACAAGGGCATATCACCCTTCCACATCTTCTCATGCACCCATCTGATGCTGTGCAAGAGGTGGGGAGAGGGGTCCCAGTAACACCACATGTGTGCTAGTCCATCTCACTCAAAGGCCCTCCATGTCCATTGGTCTCCTTTTGGAAAGCATTATTGTATGTGTCCAGTCAACTAAGCACCGGAAAGTTTATAATATATCCAGTCTGGTCAGACACAGCTATGTGTATTCCCATTGTAAAACACACCTTTGATTCCACACAAGGAAATAAAGACTTCTCTAGCTGAAGACCTTTATGATCTGCAGGGCTGTCTGTAGCACAGAAGACAACCTCAGCATTTCCAACTTGGAGAGACACAGATCAGAGTCAGCTACCACAGGCTCCACTATCCCATTGAGCCTTCAGGGCACACCGAGTCACTTTTTCCACTCTCCCAACAGCCCTGGCCCTCAGCAGTTTTTGCTCCTGGAACAAGTCCCTGTCACAGGCCACATGTGCACCAGGTGCTCAGGGACAAACAGAAGCCACCAAGAAGCTGTTCACCAGCAACAGCATAGACACTTTCCACTTTATTTTTAGCATCTCCTTTCTCTGGAGGATGGGTGGCAACACATCTATCTCTACCCCCACCAAAAGAAAAAAAAAAAATAGTTGAAAACTGACAGTATTCAGCTACTCTTCCAGGCTAATCCTTTATGCACTTTCATAATTAAAAAGCACTAAGAGTATATTATGCAAGTTAAATTGATAGTACCCAATGACATGCATCTGCCTTGCTGTGCTGATGAATATAAATCATGTTCACCTCACACCCCTTCAGCAAGTGCCAGTTAAGATCAAACATATTGAAACATCACGAGGTTTTGGCTGCTTTTTTTTTTTAAATAAGAACAGTTTGGATCTAAATACAGCTTCTCTAGAAGTCAGGAGGGTTTATTTTTTAGGCTATGTAAGTAGTTTTAGCAGTGGTTAAACCTAAACAGCACTCCAGCTGCACTTGAAAGACAACCATAGCATTTCTCTTGCAGTCATATACATTATGCATATACATTTGTAGGTTTTTAGCTCTAGGTTCTCAAATAGCCTAAGACAGTGAGGAGCCAGTTAGCAGAAGTACTGAAAAATTAATCTGTCTTCCCCAACAAGCTTACTCCATCTTTACTAGGATCAGGAGTGTCAGTGAATAAGAGGGAAAGCTGCTCCCTAGAAGGCTAGCTTTTAGACATCCATCCATTAAAATGTAAAAAAATATGTATTAAGAGCCTTTCCTCCTTTTGGCTAGTAGGTAAGATGGACAGGCAGTACTAGCCTGACACAAGAGTTCTGGGTGCACTCGGGCAGCCTTACACTGCTATTTCCCCAAGTCTGAGAAGTACTTTTGACTGTAGTTATAGACTTGTAAAGGGTGAAAATAGTGTTGGGAGAGTTGTTTGCTCTCCCAAATCCACAGCGACTAGATCTAAGCTAACCTAGACCTCTACACTCAACGAAAGCTGGACACACTGGCACGGAGCTTGCTGCGGGATAACAGTCCAAGTTCACACTTCAAAGAAGATTAATCAGAGCTTAAGATCTACTTAGCTTTAGGAAGAGGCTGGATTAGACAGTGTATGAACAGCAGTGACCTGGCTATCTTCTTAAGCAGAGTTTGACACCTTGCTGTAGCACTTCCACTTAACACAAGAGCCATCCAGGTTTCAGCAGGTAGCTGGCTACAGAGCTGTTTGTTACTCAAGCGGCATCAGGCTGTACTTTCATTCTCCCCATCTGGCTATTTTTATAGTCAGTCTGCTCCACAGCCTCAGCCAAGCAATACAAGCAAGCTGGAGCACGCTGCTCTGACCAAGCACCTCCACAGCAAGCTTAAGCTTTTCTGTTACTAGCTTGAAGCTGTAGAATAACTCAGTATTTCGTGCTGCAGGAATGCCTTGCCCGCAGATTTCACCTGGCATTCTCCAAGCCAAAGCCCTGGAAGACTGTTAGGGGTGGAAAACTAATCCTAGCTTCAAATAGGAAGCACACACAGAGGGCAAGAGGCAACACCAGCTACTTCCCCTGCACTTAATAACAACAAATCCCAAGAGATGCAGTTCCCCTGGCCGCAAGGGCAGCGCAACTGCAGGCAGCCAAGGAGCGTTATCTTTAGCACAGGAAAAAAAAATAATCAAGTTTTCTTTTAACACCCGGTAGGCTGGAAAGAAGCACAAAGGAATTCTAGACTGAAACTAGGTTCCAAAACCAGGCATCTCCAGAAGCTGCCCATCAGAATAAGAAACATCTACTACTGTGGACAAGTCACTAAGCTGAGGGACAATAAAGACAAATTGGTCACCGGCCAAAGCTGTCTTGCAGACTCAGTTGGATCTTTCTGAACCAGGCTGCTTCCTCGCTCCACACAATTAGCAATAGCTATTAAACCATTAACCCCCTCTGTGAATTTTAGAGACCTGTTTGAAGAGTCAGCTCAGAATGAACCCCAGCCTGTTACGGTCACTCCAACTGGGCAGGCTTGAAGGGGACAAGCCCAGAGCAGACCAGATTTCTCCTGTTCAATAGCTGTTCCTTACACAGACCAGCATCTGCGGACACATACTGAGGAGGACAAAACGCTCCCCTCAGTCCCAGTTGTACACAGCTACTCCCTAGGATGGCTTTTCAGAGTTTCACCCCACTAGTTTACTTAGAGAAAATTCCCAAGAATCCCCTTTGCTGTTATTTTCTGCCTTTGGCAAGTTCTGGCTGTGTTTTCCCTGAATTGTCGAAACAGGAAAAAAAAAAGCATCAAGCTTTTAACTCACTTGAATAAATAACCCTGTTCTAAGAATCCCTCTCCCACACTGAGAGGACACTTGTCCTCTGAAGCTGAAGTGGCTGCATGCATCATATAGCAGTGAGCACAGGAGATTATCAGGTCAGCTTCAGAAAAATCACCGTCTAGCCTTTGCAGAACACAGCTTCTCACACCTCCAAGTACAAGCTTGATTATGCCAGCTTTGACTGGCTGAACAGTCCCGGCTGTGCTTGGCTCGGCAATTCGTCCGCTGATTGATAAGGGAAACGGACAAAACTGCTGCAAATCTTTTAATGTGAAGATTTAGCCAAAACATACAAGTCAAGCAACTGGCAGCAATCAAACGCTATGTCACCGGAGTGCTAATGTATGCTATCCAAGCCTTATTACTCGCCCTGAATACAAAAGCCAGCAGAGAATACGCCACAGAGCTCCAACTCCTACTTTTGCGCACAAGCTGAGAAATGCCTTCATTTCATCTTACATTTGGTCCTTGCCCACTTCAGTTGGGTGAGTTGTGGAACTGATGCTCTTACAGCACATACTTTGGACAAATAGACCTCAACCAGTTAAGTCACCTCCAACAGCTCGCCGTGAAATCCCAAACGGTGACACAACTCCACGCCAGCCACCAACACGGCCGGAGTTAGATGAGCAAAACTATGTAGACACAACCAGGCATCACAGGACACATCTTCCCCTACCTTTGAGGCTAGATCCTTACGATCAAATAAATGGGATATTGATATTCTGTAAGGGCAGCTTCCTACCAGTCCTAGTGAGGCACCGTAATAAATAATACATCACCTCCACTTCCAGCATTGGTGTTCCACCACTAGTTCTGTGAGAAGCGATAGACATGACATGTTTTAGACATTATTCCCCCAACCACTAAGCGACCGCTCGCTTTGTTCAGAACAGCGCAGACCACCTATGGAAATCCCTACTCAGATTTGCAAGTGAAAGGCGCATAGTTCTTCGTGGCTTCTGACCCGTGCCAGGTCCCCGGCACCACAGAAGTCAGAGGTCTAGCAAATTCCTGAGGGATTAAAGAGACTGGGA